>OZ025298.1:265265991-265638491 GCA_964019185.1 Maratus speculifer
GAAATATTATAATGAATTGCTCTAGCCGAAATATACTTTAAGTTTCAAGATTTATGGTATTTGTATCATAATTTTATTCTATTCTCTTTATAAAGACAATTTTTTCTTATTTTGTGGGATATTGTTTAGTGGGCTTAGTCTAGCACTGTCGGGTCACAGATAAATTTTTGTATGCTGCAGACTGACACACAAAATTCTGCTTCTGGGTGCAGAACTAGAAAAATGTGCTTATTATACCTAACAGTGATCAAGTGGCAAAAATAGTTGCATACTTTTTTTATCACCAATCAACGAATTTCATATCTTTTTTTCCGCAATCGGCTTAAGAATTTCACAATATTTTACCATGATTGATTGGTGAATTTTGTAATATCTTCCTTTTAATAAATAGTTGCAGCTTTTTTTTGCGATCAATTTACAAAAATAGCAGGATTTTTCCCCAATGTATGATCGACTCATTTTGTATTATTTTCCACAATTGACTGAAGAATTTTGCAAATTTTTTTTGTGACCAATCAACAAATTTCTTGATTTTTCCATTCACCAATTCACAAATTTTGAGCCATTTTCTTGCAGCTGTATGGTGAAAATTACATGTTTTTTCTCGTGATTGATTGGCAAACTTTCTATATTTTTAAACAAAACTGACTGAAAAATTTTGCAAAATTTTTTTCTGAATAAACTGTTTTTTTTTGTTTTTCAAACAAGGTGCTTGAGTTTGATCAATTGGTGAATTTCACTTTTTTTTTTTTTTGATGATTAAATGATGGTTTTTGAAACTTTTTCCCTGGATCCAATTAACAAATTTCGCTATATAATGCTTTACTTGTGATGAATTGCATTTTTTTCCCCCGTATTTTTTTCGTACTATCAATGGATAAATTTTGTAGATTTTTCGAACTGCAGAAAATTTTACAAGTTTTTTCTCTTTAACTAATTGAAGAATTTCATGAATTTGTTTCTGTGACTGACTGGCAAATTTTGCAATATTTCCTAAAGATCAATGGGTGAGTTTTATTTTCTCACAACAAGAAAAAAAAAATAATCAAAAGGATGCATAAAAAATGACAGTAAAGGCCACTTTGCAAATAAAATAATTAAAAAGGATTGCCAAGTACATAAAGTAGTCAAAAAAGGCTGTTGGGTCTTATACCCAGCCAAACTGACCTAGAGCCAACACTAAGCTAATAATAGGAAACATTTTTTAAAAAATCTTTAATACTGGTACAGCTTTTGAACATTCGTACGTCAAAATTAAAGATGATGGGCATACATATAGCCATAAATATAATATATGAAGCATATGTAAATTTTATTTTTAAATTATTGTTAATATTTTTCTTGGTTATACTTTTTTTCCCATATTTTCTAACTTTTACTAACTTAGTTTCAATATTTCAAGAGATTTCTCAAATTCTGGTAACAGAAATAAGGTTAGACTTTCAATATTTCCCCCCAAACTATCATTAAGTTACACAAAGCAAATTTCAGAAAACAACTAAATGTTATTAGAAAGAACTACGACAAAAGGAAAAATACATTTATATTATATTCAAAGGAAAAAGAGTTATTTAATCTCTGGAAATCTTCAATCTTTATACTAATTAGATTTCTAGATTTATCTTTCAAAACAAATACACTAATAAAATATAAACATAACAAAATCGCAACAATATTTCAAGTACATATAAGCGAAGAATTTCAAGAAAATCTTACAAGCCTGAAAAATGAAAAATACAGTCAAAAATTGTTATGACAAAATTAACAGAATTACAAAAAAAAAAAAAAAAAAAAAAATCATATTATTCAATGCATTTTTATAGTAATATTTTTGTAAAAAACTAAAAAAGTTATGCAGTAGAGAAAATTTCCACAAGGAAAGAAATTAGTGTTGTTTTAACACTGTGGAATTGGAAGAACTGTGAAATAATGAAATAAAACATGCATAATTCATTCTCTTAATCAGGAAATTCACTTGCCAATGGTGAAAAAATTCAAGTAATTCCTTAATCTTGCATATAAAATCGCTTTTGTGTAATACATAAAACCAAGTAAATTTTTAGAAGGAGAAAAACATTAACGTGAAAATAGGGAATGAAACATCTGTTTCACAGGAAATATACAATTTATTTTTTTCTGATTAACAATGAACATTCGTATGTTAAAAATTAACATATGAATCTTTTGCTACAATAAATTAATGGATCTTTTAATTTTAATTTCTTATATCGGCTTAAATAAAAGTATTTTTGTTAATAGATATCACAATTACTATGTTTTAATTTCAAATTTTTTGGCAGGTGAAAACATACATATGAAGCAATTTTTATAACATATCAACAATTTAGAGGATAATACATATTTAATTGATAGTGCTTTTTTATATCTCTACAACTTTAAAGCTTTTAAACGAAATTTAACACATTTAGAAAAGATTTATACGTCCATAAAATTATTGCTGCTATATTTACTAGAGTTGACTAAGCCATTTTAACAGGACACAGTGATTGGCAGTCTTTTTTATTTCTTTTTTGTGTCTGGCAATTCTTTTAAACCCTTCTAATGTATCCAGCAGCCCTTTTTAATAGTTCCTATGTGTCCCTTTGCAATTCCAATTGATACTGGGAAAATATACAAATTCATGAGGACTCTAAACAAACCAGTTCAAAATATTTTTAGTGAACAAGTTACAAGTGTTTTTAAAATATTATTCCCTTAAAAACTTTTTTTTAGTATAGTGGTCCTTTCTTTGACATACTAATAAATCAAAACTAGCCAATTTACTTCAATGTTATCCTAAGGTAACCAAAATTGCCAAAACAATGCATAAAAATTTATTACCCAATGAATCCATAAATGCAAAATATTCTGACAAGAAATATTTAATGTGATAAAAATGTTTTTAAAAATTCCTAATAATAAAATTTAAATAAAACTTACTTTGCTCATTTTAACATGCTTTTCTTTGATTTTTTCTTTAACGAGGCGAATCAAGTCAGTTATATTGTAGAATTCTGCCTCTTCTAAAACTCCTGTTTAAAAAAAAGTTATTGTCAACTCAAACAACCTTATGTATATGTTACAGGCCAAACCCGATTTTAGGCCAAACTAGATTGGCCTAGTCCAAACTAGTCTATCCTAAGGCCCATCGGATAGACTAGTTTTTCCTAGGCCAAACTAGTCTATCCTAATGCTCATAGGATAAACTAGTTTTTCCTAGTCCAAACTAGTCTATCCGAACACCCATCGGATAAACTAGTTTTTCCTAGGCCAAACTAGTCTATCCGAACGTCCATCGGATAAACTAGATTTTCCTAGGCCAAACTAGTTTGGCCGAATGGTCATTAGGATGAACTAGTTTAGCCTGCTATTCATTGGTTTGAACTAGTTTATCCTAGGCCGAACTAGATTGTACTAGGCCAATTCAATTTGGCGTGATTTTATTGAATCTAAAGATCGCCATGGCGCCAACTTTCTAGTTTTGATCTAATTTATCCTAAGATGATGCAATTTGACTCGCTTTTAGCTCACATACTATCAAAGCCTGAGAGCTAATGTGCTTGTAGATTCTGTGTGTGTGTATGTAACCATGTACGTATGTATGTACGTAAGTATGTACATACTTATGTATGTACGTACGTACGTCGGACTAATATATAGCAGGGTTTGAAAAAACCCGGGTTTTTTTGAAAAAGCCCAACCCACTGGGCCCAGTAGTCTAAAACCCGGGTTTTTTCGGGTTTTATTGAAAATTTTTAGAGAACTCTCCAAATTTCTAATTTTCATGTGCATAGTACCTAAGTTTTTCATTTATCAGTGAAACAAAGGTATAATTTTGCATTAAGTATAAATTAACAATAAAAAAAAAACACATAAAAAGAAAAAATATATATAGATGTAAAAAGATTATTTTGTATCTCATGGAACTAGATTACTGGAAGAATAATATATTAAACCAAGTGCAACTGAATTTCTTTATATAAATCTTAAGTTAAACAGACTAATTTATGAAATTCCTTTCATTTACATCAATAGAAATCAATTTAAAGCAGCAACATTTATGTAAATATTTTTATTTTTGTGAAGAAAAAAATAGAATTCACACACACACACACACATATATGTATATATATTACAATTTAAGAAACATTATATTGCAATAGTATTAAATTGGATTATCTAAAAGTCAATGTCAATCATATTTATAAAGTTAGATCATAAATGGCAATACAGTTTTACTAGTTTAGTTTTGTATGCCATCTGTAAGCAGTCATTTAAAGTATCTGGATACATTTTAGATTATATTTTATCAGGGTTTTTTGGATATTATCAGGGTTATTTAAGTTAATATGGTTCCAAATGTTTGAAAACAAGGTACTTACTACTAAATACAATTTAAAATAATTGATTACAAAAAATTTATAAATCAATGACAATAATAAACATTATAATTTTCTTTTTACAAAAATTAATTATTAGTAATAATTTTAACAATGAAATCATTATTAAAGTACTATACCAAAATTTTTTCACTCTTTTTTTTTTTTCATTATAATCTGTCACCATTTTTGTGTTGAAAATTACTGTATAAACTTTCATTGAACATTGAAGCAGGATAATATATGTTGCGATTAATCTTAAAAGCTATAACAATACAAGCAATCATGATGGGGATCACATTTCAAGCATCATCTTTAGGTATACATTAAGATTTAAAGCACTTGGAAGCATTTTAAAATATATAGGCATGAAAATCTTCTTTATTTACAAACTAATTTATTTTATGATCATTTTATCAATAGTACTTGGAAATTCTTTTAAATATGGTTGGTTTGAAATATATTTAAATTGGCATTTATCTTTCCATTCTCATACCTTAGATTAAATAATGAAACAATTGTGAAACACGAGAAAATTTGAAAAAACCCACAAATGGGTTTTTTGGTGGGTTTTTTCAAGTGGGCCCGCCCGAAAAAACCCGGGCGGGTTTTTTCGGGCTGGGCCCACTTTGGCAAACCCTGATATATAGCGACTAATATAACGGACTAATGTGGAATTAATATAACACAAGCACCCAAGTTTTAGAATTTGGAATTTGGATGCCATTTAGTTCAAATCAGCCGGCTTCGCCCGCTATCGGGCCCCTTGTTTTAAATAAAATCTCAAAACGGGCGTATGTTGAAGCGAATGAACCTCGAAGAGAAAAAAACATGATGATAAATATTTAAGAAAAAAGATTCCGCATCGAAATATCACTATTTCCTAATAGTAATTTTTGTAAAAATGTTATATTCTTGTTGGAACATTTTGAAACTTACAGTTTATGAAACATACAGTTTTGAAACTGACAATTTATGGCATTTGATATAAATTTATAAAAAAAGTCACATTTCGGCGTGAAAGAGGATGTGGATGCGAACAAAATCGCGAAATATAACGGAAATTCAAGCTTTTAAAGCACCGCGACCTCAAGTAACATATCTACTATTAGGTTGTTTAACGGAGTTTCATTCAGATACAGTTTTGTTAATAATAGAGTGCACTCCTTGGTGTTGGAATGAGAAACTAATATAACGTGGCTTAGTTTAAAACTTGCTGGCTTCGCCCGCTATCTGACTGGCCTAGGCAGCGGGGTTATGGTTGGAAATTCGTTCGCTTCGAGGCTCTTTCGAAAAAAAGGATTACATTCGGCGGTGCGTACTCAGCACGCTTGCTACGATTTGAATTTCGTTCGTTTCGAAGTTCGTTCGAAAAGAAAGAGGGCATTCGGCAGTACGTGTGCAGCACACCTGCTATACGCTGTCGCAAGCTGTAGGGATGCGGTTGAAGAACTAATGCACGAAATATAATAAAAATTTACATTCAGGTAGTCTCTGATCTAAATTGATGCTGATAAGTTTTTGGTGTAAATCGCTTATCAAGTGGAGCTGCTGTTTTGCATTTCTTATGATTTACGCATTAGCTTTATCTTAACTAATACACGAATTTCCATCAAACATCAGATTCAGTTCGTCCATGAGATGAGTTGGTGTTGTTTCTATTTTGAAGTAAATCACTCAACATGGCTATGCTATGCTGCATTTTTAAAAAATGTTTACAATAGCTGTATCTCAAGAACTAATGAACGGAATTTAATATAAATTTATATTCAGATAGTCCCTGATATAAATTGATTCTGATTACATTTTCATGTAAACGTTCAAAAATCACTATTCGTCAATAGTGTCATTAAACGCGGAACATATTTTTATAAATTTATATCATGTGTCATAAACTATCTTAAAGTTTCAATTAGATCAACCTAGAATTTCCGTTATATTTCCTGATTTTCTTCGACCCCCCCCCCCATCTTTCCCTTTCGTAATGGGACTTTTTTTACAATTTTTATCATGTGTTATAAACTATCACAAAGTTTCAAACAGTTCCAACAAGAATTTAACATTTTTACAAAAATTACTAATAGAAAATAGTGGTATTTAACGCGCCATCTTTTTTCCTAAATATTTAACATCACGTTTTATTATGTTTCTAAAAGTTTCAAATAATGGTAATATTTAATTATCAGCTAAAACCTTAAAAAGTGCTGAGATTAAAAAAAAAATCTAGCTTCCTCTTACTCTACCCCCCCCCCCCCCCATCCTAAATTTCAAGTGTCATGCTTTATTTAAGCTTTTTCTTATTTTTAAAAGGATTCGAATATTTAGTTTCTTAATATGAACAATTTCGCCTGAAGTAATGTGTGCAAAAACCAATATCTGTTACGAATTAAAAATCTTTTCATAAAATCGAAAGCCTCTCCGATTAAAAAAAAAAAAAAATCCGTTTTACGTTTATGTCTCAGAACCCACCAAATTAATAAGGTAAACGCCTTATCAGAAGGAACATGCATCCAAAATTTGAAACAAATCGGTAAATTCTCTGTGAAAAACCTATTTACATAAATTAAGAGTGTTACCTCCCATTGCTCCTTTCTTTATACGTAAACAATGAACACCCACAGCTGATCATGGATGTACCTTATCAAAACGATATTATACCTAAAATTTTAATAAAATCTGATCATTTTGCATGGAAAACTGATTTAACTAAATTAAGGAGGTGTGTGTGTGTGTGGGGGGGGGGGGGGGGGGGGGGGTTGCGGATTAGCCTTTTGTTCTCCTTCCCTTATTCTTATTCAATGAACTCCTGAAACTAATCAGGAAAGTTATCAGGATAAATCTATGTCCAAAATTTGAAGCAAATTGGATATTTCTATCTGGAGTTATCGCATTACGTACACACGTACGTACATATGGCCATACGTACATAAATTGTTACATACACATACACAGAATCTGCGAGCACATTTGCTCTCAGGCTTTGATAGTCTGCGTGCTAAAATCACGTCAAACTGCATCGGCCTAGGATAAAATAGATCAAAATTAGAAAGTTGGCGCCGTGGCGGTCTTTAGATTAAAAAATATCACGCCAAATTGAATTGGCCTAGGACAATCTAGTTCGGCCTAGGATAAACTAGTTCAAACCAATGAATAGCAAGCCAAACTAGTTTATCCTAATGACCGTTCGGCCAAACTAGTTTGGCCTAGGAAAATCTAGTTTATCCGATGGGCGTTCGGATAGACTAGTTTGGCCTAAGAAAAACTAGTTTATCCGGTGGGCGTTAGGATAGACTAGTTTGGCCTAGGAAAAACGAGTTTATCCGATGGGCATTAGGATAGACTAGTTTGGCCTAGGAAAAACTAGTTTATCCGATGGGCATTAGGATAGACTAGTTTGGCCTAGGCTAATCTAGTTTGGCCTAAAATCGGGTTTGGCCTGTAACATATATAAGGTATAGTTTTCAAAAAAATAATTATAACAGGTTGATTTTTAATTAATTTTTTTAAATTATAATACATTTCAAGTATAAGATATTTATTAAATACATATGGGATATGGAAATAAATATCTGCAACACACTAACTCGGCTATAGGAAGGACTGTTATCAAGCAATCACAATTGTAATTCAATTATTTTAAATAGTTAAAAACAAAATCGTAGTATTTACACTTATTATTAAATAAATGGATGCTTATAGATTATTAGGGTTCTCTTTTTTTCGAACCATTAGCATAAACTTATTTTGAGTTTTTTAAATGATTAGCACCAGAGAAGCTATTATTTTCTATCACCAGAAAAAAGACATTGAAGATTCATATAAAAAAGTGGCATACTTTTAATATTTGAAGAAATAAAAAATATAGCTTGTATTAATAGCATATGCATGCAGTAATTTTATTTTTAAAGTGGAGGAGGGGACAGCAGAGTTCAAACTGTTTTTAACACAGTTCATTCCAGAAGTTTTGAAGAAATATCAATTTCCAGGAGGTTTACGTCGAATTTTTAATATAACCTGCTTATTTTTTACTTTCGTCTATCTTTACATGAAAAAAGAGTACTACTTGGTTATATCGCTGACAAATTTTGCCAAATTACACAAATTGCTAAACTATAAGCCAAATTATACAAATTGACGCATTTTTAAAAAAAAATAATGAAAGAACAATTATTTTAGTAGAACATTAATAAAATAAAAATTAAAAGTCAAATTAAAAATCCCCTGATGACGTAACAAATTGTGTATTGTGTTTAATCTCAAGTGAATGTGATTTGCGATCACCATTATTGGCATTTAATCTTAGAATTCGGTGACAGTAATTTGGTTGATGGGATAACAGAGAGTACCGAAAAAAGTATTATATTTGTCAAAATTTTCAAATTCCAATTTTCAACATTTTTTTAGATGTTTTAGAGGTTAGAGATCCAGAATAACATGTTTTTAAAAATTGTCTATTTGTATGTAACAGAAATTTTGTGTACACACCCTGAAAAACTAATGCATAGCATTTAATAAATGTTTAGATTTGGTTAATCCCAGAACATATAAATTGGTGCTTATTAGTTTTTGTATAAATTGTTCAATAAGTGGCACTGTTATATAATTCTTTGATAATTTGTTTTTCAAATATTTATCCCATATTCTCTAAAAATATTTTTAAAAGGAAAATAAAAGTCTCATGAAATATTTTCTTTGAATGTGAAACTTAATATTTAATGCACATTTGAGAAAGGATGATTGTCAATATTGCTTACACGATATTCTTTCATTTTTCACTTTAAACAATTTAAAATTTCAAAAAACAAAATATGCAATTAATTGTTAAAAAAAAAAATCATTTTACATATTGTAGCTTAAAAAATATTTAACCACTTCAGGACCAGCGGCTCTTACACAAATTTTATTCAGTTCAAGCTATCTTTACTTAAATAATTATAAAAATACTCTAACTGAAGAAACTAAATATTACTTTTACTTTTTACCAGTACCAAAAATAAATTCTGTATAAGCACCTTTTGAATATGCATATATATAGAAGCATATTCTTAATATTTTCGGGCCAACCAAAAACCATATTTATGAAATTTGTACGGGTGTACCGAATATTCGGTATCTATTTGGTATTCGGCCTCGTTATTGAAATTCGGTTAGGCCAATTATCAAACTATTCGGTTAAACTGAATATGAAACTACTCAACCCAATGCCTGCTGAATCCAATACTTAATAAAACCTTTTAAAACACATTTTTTTTAAACTTTTCACATTCTACTTTTAACTGTCAATTTATAAGTATATTTAAAATAACTAAAAACAAAATTAAATTGCATATTTAAATAAAATAAATTATAACTTAAGAAAATTAACCATGAAAAGAATTAAAATAGTGATTAATTAGGATTCTCTTAGGAATAAATAATGTACAAATGCAAATTCCTAAATTTTATTTAGTAAATACAGTAGACTCCCTCAAATCCGCACTCCTAAAATCCGCAACTCTCTAAAATCCGCACATATTTTACAGATGTAAACAATGAAACATTCAGTTCAGATGTAGGTGCAAAAATTTATTTTTTCAGTTTTATATAAATTCCATACATTTTTTAATTTATAATTTTTGTTAAGGTTATTGAATTCATGTTTTTTCATGAAGAAAGAATAATTTATTTCTGAAAAAATAAAGATATTGCTAGTATCATTGGTAATCACAATCTTACCAAATATATTTATGTATTAATCAAGCTTTTTTAGTTATTAAGTCTGGCTAAACCTGAAATATTCATTATTTTATGATCCTGATGTGAATTAGTAATGTACCTTTATGAGGCAAGTTTCATTGAATAATTTAGGAAAAACACATTTCCTCCTTTATAATGAATATTTAATTGTACATTATTGATTATTAACTTTACCTTTCCTTTTAGTAATTTAATCATTTAAAAAAATATTTAAATTTTTATTATTTTAGTTTATTACTTTTTTTAATATTTTATTATATTTTATGCATTTATTATACTTTTGATTTCATTATTAATTACATTCAAATTATTTTTTTTTAATGTAAATAAAGCAATGATCAGAAATCCACAAAATTCTAAAATCCGCAAAACCCCTGGTCCCTAGTTGTGCGGATTTGAGAGAGTCTACTGTAATCTGTTTCTTGCTTTTCCTAAATAAATAAAAGTCTTTAAACAAGAAAGAAAAACTTTTGGGATTGATAATAGTTACCAAGGCAGACAATTTTTGTTCATGAAACCATAATCAACTTATTGAGTCATAAGTACATTGTACAGCTCATATTCAAAATATTAGAATAATTACCTTTTTTTTAGAAATTGAAAATATCGTTTGGTAATTTAATGTCTTTTAATGAAAATATGCAAACGATATTTTTATTAAGAACTTATTGTTGATTAAACGTACTTGTTATCTTAAATTTAATATCATTTTTGAAAAGATTAATTGCAAAAAAAATTATTTTGAAAAGTCAAAATATTAGAATATTTATTCAAGTGGTTCAAAATATTAGAATATTTCACATTAATTCTCCTTTAATTATTACCAATTCTTAACTGGTGGCATCATTGATTAAATTCAGACTATTTTATTTAAAATCAGTATTCTTTTTTGCAGTTTGTTTCTTTTTCTTCATAAAATGGGCCGTGTGAGTGATATTCCTTTATCTACTAAACTTCGTATGGTTGATTTGTATGGCATGGTAAAAATCAATGTTTTATAGCGAATTATTTACATTGTTCGTAATCGAGCGTTAGTAAAATACTAACACAATATTCAAAAATTGGAAAATTTCAAAATAATCGCCGAAATGGTGGCTGAAAACCAAAAACATCTGCTAGAGATGACAGGAAACTGAAGCGTATAGTTAAGAAAAACCGTTTTAAAAGTGTGAGATTCTTGCACCGAAAATGGAAAGAAGAAGGAGTTGAAGTTTCTACATCGACAACATTAAGACGTCTCCATAAATTTAAATTTGAATCTCGTGTACCGAAAACAAAACCTCTCATGACTGCAAGACAAAAAGCGTATAAGATTGAATTGGTGTAAATCAAGACGTTTATGGAGCAATGAAGATTGGAAAAATATATTATTTAGTGATGAAAGTATGTTTTGTGTTTCATATGGTAATCAAGGTATTCGAGTTTGGAGAATGAAGCAAGAAGCATTTGATAAAGAATGCCTTAAACGTTCCGTAAAATTTGCTGCTAGTGTCATGGTTTGGGGTTGTATGAGTGCAGAAGGACATGGAAAGTTATGCATCGTCTACGAAAAGGTTAACTCTCTGATATATCAAGAAATTTTAGAATATTACATGATTCCATCATCAGAAGATTTATTTGAAGATGATTTCATCTTTCAACAAGATTTAGCGTCCCCGCATACCTCAGTGTCAACTAAGAATTGGTTCCGCCAACGCAACATTAAGGTACTTCCTTGGCCACCAAATTCACCAGATCTTAATCCCATCGAAAACTTATGGTGTATAATGAAGAAAAAACTTCAAGAAAATCCTCCTTCAAGTAAAACTGAGTTAGTGGCACGTATAAAGTCTATTTGGGCTAATATTGATAGAAATGTTTGTAAACACCTTGTATATAGTATGCAAGATTGATTGTACGCTGTTATGAAAGCTAAAGGGGATGCTACAAAATATTAACTACCATTTACTTCATATTCATAAGGTAATATTGTTGCGTAAAATAAAATATTCTAATATTTTGAACCAATCTAAATTTTATTCTAATATTCTGGTGTGTTTAAGGAAGCTGTATACCTAATTTATTGTGCTGTATTTTATATTTTATAAATGTTAAAAACTTATCTAAACATTCCAGATTTAATTTATAAGAAATTTAATTGCATTTACTTAGTATAAAAAATAAATAAATGACAAATAATTTTTTCTTATTACTTTTTCTCAATTATTCTAATATTTTGAATATGAGCTGTATTTCATCTCACTCTAGATCAAACTTGTATTTTCATTTGTTACATTAACAATAATGAAGATACCATAATTATATTTTCAACTACATGCTTTGATTTCGGTAAAATATGATATTATGGGAAGGGTAAAAAAATGCCACCATTTATACACTATATGGTCAAAGTTAACCAGCCACTTGCGATTTCAAACATTTTGTTAAATATCTAGAAAAATACACGAGGAATTATTCTGGAACTCCAAATGCGTAAATATAATAGTACAGGTCATACATTTCCATGATGATTTTTTCCCAAAACTCTGTAGGGGACCATCAACAAATTTAAAAAGAACAAATATCTTTTGGATAACCCTGTCAAAACTAATGTAGCAAAAGCGCTCATACTGTAGATTATTTTAAGTGGCTTGTAATATACTGTGTTCATTTTAATGTGGATAGCATGTATACACGTAGAGAAATTAAAGCTTTTATAAAAACAGTTCCAAAATTTTTCAAGTTTCTTGCTTATAATTTGCAGAGTTCTTAATATAAAATAATGTTCTTTTCTGAAAATATGAAAAATAATATTGCACACAATACCTTGTCATCAGAATTAAATAAATAGTAAAAATTATATGAAAAATGAGCAGGTTTACTAAATAAATTTTTATTGTGCATGCGAACAATATCAAAATTTTATTTACATATTGTGTTAGCTAAATGTATAGAGCAACTTTTGTAAAAGTTTCAAAAACATAGCTTGAAAATTTTGAAAGTGATGACATATAGAAAAAGCTCAAAATCCATTATTCCCAAAATGAAGCAAAAAATGAGGGGTTTTATCCAAATATAGTAGTGTATGTGTCATATTTTGTATTCTATATTAACACTAATCAATGGATACAGTACAGCCTCTCATGTTTTTGCTTCACTTTGGGAATAATAACGGATTTTGAACTTATTCTATAGACGGTCACTTTCAGAATTTTCAAGCTATGTTTTTGAAACTTTTACAAAAGTTGCTCTATTCATTTAGCTAACACAATATGTAAATAAAATTTTGATAACGTTGACGCATGCACAATGAAAAATTATTTAGTCAATCTGCTCATTTTTCATACAATTTTTATTATTTTTTTATTTTGATGACAGGGTTTTGTGTACAATGTTATTTATTATATTTTCAGAAAAGAACATTATTTTTTATTAAGAACTCTGCAAATTATAAGCAAAAAACTTGGAAATATTTGGGACTGTTTTTATAAAAGTCTTAATTTCTCTACGAGTATATATGCTGTCTGCATAAAAATGAACACAGTTTGTAACAATAAGCCACTAAGCCATAATATTCAGTTTGAGTGCTTTTGTACATTAGTTTTGACAGGGTTATCCAAAAGATATTTGTTCTTTTTCAATTTGTTGAATGTCCCCTATGGAGTTTTGAGAAAAAATCTTCTCGGAAATGTATGACTTATATTATTATATTTATACACTTAAAGTTTCAGAATAATTCTTCATGTATTTTTCTAGATATTTAACAAAATGTCTAAAATCACTTGTGGCCGGTCATCTTTGGCCATATAGAATAAGAAAGGAAGTATGGAGCTAGACATTGCTTTATTCAGAATTAAGTTGAAAGTATTTGTACTGTGTCACTGATCAAAATTCAGTCTTTTTCAATATCATCATATTCATTACAAACAAATTTAATGTGAAAAAAATCTTGCTAAAATATTTTCATTATTGATAAAGTTATGAATAATTATTCAGTTTTGGCTTGTTTCACACCCAATATATATTTGATTAAATGTATTGTAATACTGATTTAATAAATGTATTGAGATATTATTATTATTTTTTCAATAATGTTTGTCTTGATCATACACTGAAGGTTTCTTGCAAAATTTCATGACATACCTGAATGTTTACAATCTAGAAAATGATCGCTTATTCCAAATTTAGACATTGATGTAAGATACTTTTAAAAACTTACCTGCTAAATTGAAAGAAGTAAAAAAGTTTTTTTTTAATTGAATATCCACCATTTGATTTTACTTTGGTTTCTTCATGACTAACAGTAATAAAAGAAGCTTAAATTTTGAAAGGCAAGAGCTTTTTATAAGTAAACTCCATACTGAAAAAAATCTGCCTTTAGTTATTTAAAAAAGACAATTATGAGACTGTAAAGTTTTTCTTCCCATTTATTTATTATCTGTGATTTTAAAATTTTGTTTTAATTCATAGAAGAGACCATGAAATTTAAAATTTTATTAATTAAAACAGTCTCAGAATTGTCTCCTCCTTAAATAACAAGGTAGATTTTTTTCAATACTAAATGTACTTATGAAAAGCTCTTGTTTATTAAAATGTAAATTTCTTTTATTAAATATTATATAAAATTGTTTTAAAAAGTAACATTTTAATAACTTTAAACTTCGAAATATAAAAAGTATTTGGGCAGCCGAACATTTGGTATTCAGCCGAATAGTTAGTATTCAGCCCAATAATTACTATTCGACTAGCCGAATGTTCAGTATTCGGTTCACCTGTCGGCCGAATATTCGGCATTCAAATCAAAATCACTATTTGGTGCATGCTGAGAAATTTGATTTAATTTTCTATGCATATTTCATACACTTTTTGATGAAACAATGAGGAAAAAAGAAGAGGCACATATAGATACACAGACATTTTGTAAAAACAACTTTTTGTGGTTAAGTGACCCCTAAAATGAGTAAATCCACTGAAAACTGGAAGTAGAAAAGTTTTGATTACATTTATTTCTGCTATTGTAAATAGTTTAAGATATACCACAGAAATAGAAAATAAAAACATCATTTTATGTATAATTTTTAATCAATTGATATACACATTACATACTTTTAAAATTCTTAAAGTAAAAATGGATTTTGATCTATTTCATACAAGTATGCTAAAAAGAAAACAGAATTGTTTAAGGAGTTGCTTACAAACAAAAATACTGAAATAGAAATTTATTTAAGAACTATTATTTATGATATAAATATCCTAATTACCTTCTTCAGCCAAATTTTTGTTAATCACAAGCTTTCCATGTCGCAAATAATTCAAGACTGGCCCAAAATAGGTTGGATCTCTGTCAATCAGGTACGCCCCTGTATCATCCTACAATATTTTCTTTTAGGGTTAGTAATAATTAAAGCAAATGAAATACACAAATGGTTTTAAAATACATTTAATTTTAAGACAAAATACAATTACTAAAATATGACAATTAGCTGCATAACTAAGTTAGTAATATTTTGATTCGGAAACCTCATGTACAAACACTTCTAGTTAGGAAGACAGTGACATTTAATAAACCATTTATTTCATTATAGGTGCAGATTTCCAAAAACTTGTAGGAGCCACTGGCTCCTAAACCCAAAAAATCCAGAGGCTATGTTGTAAAAAATAAAAGCTTAAAAAAATGCTTATACTTAGGGGGTGAGAGAACTAAACAACAATGATCAAGATTTTAAAGTGAAAAGTACTTTATATATTATCATATTTGCCAACCTATGAAAATAAGAAATTGTAGCATACAAATTCAAATTAATCTGGTGGTTGGTTGATTTTTTGTGTTTCGCAGCCACTTTCTGAAAATCATAAAAGGAATAAGGTTTCAGTCTTTCAGTTAAATAAAGTAATTTTTTTTCTCTGAAATTTGTTATATGATTTTAAAGTTTCTTCTTGTTTTGCAGCATTTTTGTTACATTTGTAAGATCAGCTTGGTTCGGATCAGCACAGTAGATTTTGGCGAAATTCACAATGTTTATTTTGTGATCATGTCATGACATTCAAATTTTTTTTCCCACAATCATAGCTCACATTTTACTATCACAATTTCTTTGTTTTAAATCTGCACCTGGTAGTCAGTGCTGTAGTCGTAAAGACAACAGAGGGTATATGGTCTAAGCAGAGGATATATGCTCAAGACAGTGTACCCTAGAATATATATGCTATACTTTTCTGGAGACAGAGAAGGGTATATGGTGTTCCTTAAAAAAAATCCAAAGGATATACAACTTATATCCTCAACAACACCCCAGCTGGCAGTGCAAACTCTAGGCAAAATTTGTATTTTTTTACTGTGATCCTTTGATGAATTTTGCATTTTCTACCACAACCTCTTGACGAAATTCATGTTTTCTTTTCATGAACTTCCATGATTAAATTCCATACATATTTTAACCTTTAGCTTTCGGGACAGTGAAATGTAAAATATCCTTTTACAACGGGAGAACTGACGCGATTTCATCCCTCTTTCTTAATGACCCTTCACCGCAGGTGACCAGAAAATGCTGCTATCATTTGGAACATGTGTTAATGATTTACACGTTCGTGAGAAGGTAAGAGAATTTTCTTCCCTAAGAGAAAGTTGTTTCTGTTTACTTGTCGGAATCGAAAGTAATGCTTTAGGTTCGTTGAAAAGATGTAATTTATAATGATAAAAATGATATTTTTCTGTGAAGTGCGTGTCATTAAATAAAACATATATTAGTAGTAATTGAGCGGTCTTTTTAAAAAATAATTAGGAAACTTGATGGATGTTTATTGAATGTTTTAATAGCATTTGGTTTCTTGAAGGGTATAATCTAAAAATGAAGGTTTGTTATAGGCAAAATTACTATAAGTATATATGGTAATACAAAAATACATTATTTTAAAAAGTGCTAAATTTTCAAATATTTAAATAACGCATAAGTGATTTCCTTAAGAATCATTGTTAATATTATTTCAACGATTTAAATTAAAACAGAAAAAGAAATTTCACGATAAGAAAAAATTAGAAATTAACATATAAGGAATCATTAAACAATATAGTAACCAGGGTTGGCAAGTTTTTGACACGCGACAGTTTTTGACGGTTTTAACCATGGTTTAAACCGTCATGTCAAAAACCTCCTTGTCAAAAATGTCAAAAACTGTCAAAAACCTATATTTATATGTAAATAAAAATATTTATTTACATATATATATCTACCTATATTTATATTTAATAAGTAAAATTTATTTGCTTTTAATAAAGAAAATGTTTCTAAATATGCTGTAGAAAAAATAAATTTAAATTTTTGAAGTAACATATTTTGAATATTAAACAAAACCTTAGATTTTGGAAAACTTATCTTTTGTAATATTATTTATTAAATTTTAATGTGTTATTCAAAATATACAGGGATATATATTATGAAGAAATTTATTTATAACCAAATTTATCCATTGTTTAAAATAATATTAAAGATTAGACAGGTTCTGTAATTGATTAGGAACAGAAAGATGTTCAAAACTTGTTATGTGCTACCATGTGAAACGTAGAGCAAATGAATTGGAATATTGAACTAAATTTCTACTTTGATAATTTTCATTTGAAGTGATTTCGATTATGTAATCAAATTAATTGGAAATATTTCATGTATGTTTTATTTTTTAAAATTATGAATTTAATTATATAATAATAAAAAAAACTACATGATATTTTGTGTTTTAGAAGTATTTCATAGATCAGTGTAATATTTTTTCTGTTTTGACTTTTACAATTGTTATTTGGTTTTTCTGAAAAATCAGTAATTCTGAATTTTAAATCATCAATCATTTTTTGAATTTATAACTAACATAAAGATAATAAAAAATTAGCTCCTTTCTATAAATATCTGAGTATCTATTTACAATATTCAACCTATTTATTTACTATGCTGAAAAATTAGCTTATACAAATACTTATGAATTTTTTTTTTCACTGAATACTATAAAATTTTGTTAAATATCTTAAGTATTCAGTTTTTGAATAATTACTTATTGTCTTACCTTGCTATCAAAGTAAACATTATTTGTATTTTTAATACTATTAGCGTGTGTGCTGTGGGGTAAGGAAGCAGAGGCGGGGAGGGAGAATAAAAATGATGTGTAATAATCATACATATAATAAATAATATGCATTATTTTAAAATTCAAATTAACCTACTGGATATTATGTATATATCATAAAAAATATTGAACACGTATATCAAATTCCACACTTTTGAAAATTCTGCATTTACAACACTTAATTCATTAATATTTATAAATATTAGCTATGTCAAAATGCATTCTAAATAAGTTTATATTTTAAATATAATAATAATAATAATAAATAAATAAATAAACAAGATATATAAATAAACAAGATATTTAAACATAAATAACTCTGCATGTCCATTTTGAGATAAATTTCTGAAATTTGAAATCTGTGATTTTTACCTTAATTTTTATCAATTAAAAATATTTAAAGACCTACTAATTACCCATAATATAATTAAATTTCAACATAATGTATGGAATCTGTTCTTAGTTTTAAAATTAAACAATAAACTTTAATACACCGCAGCAGATTGTGACTCTATGGGTTTTTGACAGTTTCTGACAGGTTTTTGACGGTTTAAACCTTTGTCATGTCAAAAACCCCTTTTTGACGTCAAAAACCCAACCCTGATAGTAACAAATAATAAAGAGATATCTAACGTAATTTATGTTTCCTATTAAGGTCTTCGTTTTTAACTATAACTAAAACGAATATTTACGAATAGTACTACTTTAATTTAATCTGTAAAATAATTAACCGAATATTATTATAAAGAAATATTGGATGAAGTCTGGATATGAAAATTCTGTCAACACAGCAGAGAAGAAGATTTTGGTGTTAAAATTTCTTTAAGGGCTTTCAATCCTTCCGCCGTTTGCACTCTGCTAACTGTTACTTTTAATGCCCAAAATACCAAGTGGTACCAGTAATTTTTTTTATTACAGTTTGAATTTCATAGTATATGTGAAAAAGAGCTGTTAGTTATTTTCAAATAAATTTGTAAATTTCAGAGTTAATAAATTAATTGAGCATTTTTTGAACATAAATACCTTGCCCCTGAAAGGGTTAAAAATTGATAAATACATATAGTCCTCTTGTATTACTATAAAAAGAGACAATCAAAGCTATCTGGCCCTTCCGTTTGTATTTTCGTGGTTTAAAAAAATAAAGAAATAAAAAAACTAATTAAAATAAATAAATAAATAAAACGGAAAAAAGCGCTTTGACTACAGCGCATCCATAAAAAAGCTAACATATTTAAAATCACATCATATTTAAATGAGTCCAATAATAATACACTTGGTTTATCTTAGAATATAAATACTAGAATAAGATGATTTTTTGAAATTTTGACGTTCTTGCTCTGCCGAGGCTGAGGGAGGGAAGAAGAAAGGCTTTAAAAGTATCTCAAAACCTCTCATTGTCATAATGATCAATTTTTGTAAGATATGGAGAATTAGAATATAAACACTGGGTACTATATATATATTTTAAATTCAGTCTCCCTTGTTCTTCTGTGCATGTTGGTGGGGGGGGGGGGGGGGGAGGTCTTCAAACCTATCACGACTTTAGAAGATAACATTGTCAGAATGTTTTCTAAGTTTATAAATAACAGATCAGATGAGTTTCTGTTAATTTGCTTATCTCCCGCTTTTCAGAAGGGGGAGTAAATAAGCTATGATTATCTTCCTCGTAAAACTGTACAACGGGACATTATCAATTTATATAAAAATACCCCAAATTTCATAAAAAGCTGAACGTAAAAGCTGAACGAATTGTCTATTTCCCCCTTGTTCTTCTGTGAGGGGAGCGGAGTGTCTAAAAACTCCGAATCTATCACGGTTTTTTTGCTCTTAAAAAAAAAATGCTATATTTCCCTTATTATACTCTCTATGCAAAAATCAGTAGAAATGTTGTACAATATCCATATATTTCTACTCTGCATCGACAGATCGTTTCGTATAATTTAATGTAAAGAGGGTTCCCAAATATTATAGTTTTTCTATGTTTTTTTTTTTTTTTTTCCCTATCGGCTCCCTAAGTTTCCTTCTTATGAAATGGGCATTCATAAATATGAGGTCAAACATCGTCTTTGTCATCCTGGATTTTCAGAAGAATCCTTTAAATATGTTTTTATTTTATATTCGACAAAATGTCTATAATTGAAAGTGTCCGGCCATTAATAGCCATATAGTATGTAGTTCTATAACATTTTACTTTAATCTCTTACATCTAAAAAGCACCCATACGAATTCCTTTTTTCTGCGAATTAAGTGTGGAGCTGGGGCAAAAAGTACGAATTTAAAAGCACATTTTTTTCTCTATACAATGTGTAAAAATTTAAAATGTGCGATACTTAGAAGTGTAAAATTTGCAAAATCGAAAACTGCAAAACCGAAATTGCATGGAAAAGCGCTGCGCATTTTAATTTCTTTTCTTTTCTTTTTTTTCCTTTTTTTTTTTTTTTTTTTTTTTTTCAATTTCAAGAGAAAATGGAGTGATTCTGTTGCCACAATTACAAAACTGGTACTAAAAACTATAAAAAAATTAATATCTCAAAAATAAATTGAGATAGAGTTTTCAAACAAATTGCACTTAAAAGTACATTTTTCTTTCTATACAACAGTATAAAAATTTAAAATGTGCGATGGTTAGAAGTGTAAAAATTTGTTGTAGTGAACATTGCAAAACCGAAATTGCATGGGAAAGTGTTGGCATTGGCAAAATTACGTATGCGTTACGCACAGATACATTTTGCCTTTATAATATAGATACATATTTATGAAATTTATGGTATTTTTATTTAGAAACAAAGAGATTGTATAGTATTTTCTATTTTTCCGTAAAGGCAAGACAATGTGAAAGAAGTTGTAAAAGTTAGTTTTTTAAACAAAATTTACCAATGAAGGCAAAAAAAGACATTAATTAATTTATATGAAATTCAGACTTTTGAACCATTCTGTGTTAGAGTAACAATCCCACCACCATAGAAATATGATTCTTCAAATTAAACGAGTGTACCGCAGAAGTTTTGAAGAAATTCAAACTCTTTTAAATTTTTTAGACTTTATTATTATTATTAATTATACTTTTTGCTTTTACTTTTACTTTAATTATATTATTATTTATTATATTTTTTAACAATTGTTTCGCCATGAAAGTTTTTAATAATTAAATCATTATTTTTTGTTTTCCCTTGTTTTATTCGAGAATAATAGCTATATAAATAATAATTATTATAAACTTTGTGGTTGCAACATTCTAGCAAACAAACAAACAAACAAACAAACAAAAAAGAAGAAGAAGATGGAGCTACTTTATTTGATCAAAATCGCTAAAAATTAAATATTTTAAATGAGTTTATTTATTTTAATTTATTTATTTGTATTGTTATTAAATTTCTAAAAAAAGTCCTGCGGCAATTTTCATGAAATTTAAATTCAGTCCTTGACCAATTGCAGAGAATAATCTTTCAATGAAACAAACAAACAAAAAAAAGGCACATGAATCAGTCGAATAGTTTCGAAGTACATAAGCGTACAAAACGACAACAACAACAAAAAAGTGCTAAATTGCGAAGTTCTTCTTTTTCTTTTTGGAGTCAGATGAAAAATAACTAAGAAATTGTTAATGCAATCTTTATTATGGTTTGCATAAATAAAAATTATTTCATTTGAATTTGACGGTGAATAAGTTATTTAGAAATAATAAATAATTCTAGAATTCGACAATTTTCTGAAGCAGATAATGTATAATTCCATTCTCATTTATGCAAAAGGTATAGTTGCGCATGACTTTTTAGTAGGCTGTGACCATAGAATCAAGCTGGTTTCTAATGTGAAACTTTCTGAATAATTCTTAACGTGTGGCATCAAATTGTCAGACCTGACAGGATAGGATTTTGATAGAATTGGGAATCGAATTTAGTTTTTCCATTTTGTTTTTGTTATAAATAAATTACTTATTGACATTACCGCAACAAAAATACAACCAGCAAATTTCCACCTTTCCCTAAATTTCGTGATCGGAAATTTTGTTCAAAACGCCAAGTTTTACATTATTTTCTGAAATGCTTTTTCCTTTATTAAATAAATTAAAAACGCCATTCAATTATGTAATTTTTTAATAAGAATTTCACATCTTGTTCATATGTTTCATATGTTAACAATTTCGTATGTTTTTGAATAATAAAAATGAATTCAGAAAAGCTTCAAAAACTAACTCCTTTGGGCTTGAGAACAATCATAAGTTCCGTAAATATAATAATAATTATAAACATTTGATTTTTTTTTTTTCAATTCAGTGCGTAAAATTACGTACGTAATTTCTAATATTTAGTGCGTTAGTAAGAAAGAAAAAAAAATAATAATGCTTCATTTTACATTCTAAGAGTAAACGTGTAGTCAAAATTAGCAACGCTAAATCTCTAAAACTACTTGCTAAATATAATCTATTCATTATTATGTCTCACAAACAAGAACTATCTGAAATACCTTGTAGCCAATGGGGTAGAAGCAGCTTTACGTCGTCTGCGCAAACAATGTTTATTTTTTTGCCAAGTTTTTTTTTTCCCGGCATTTCCCTAGGATAATTAACATCCTCTCTACAGAAATTCCCTAGCTCGATAATCAGTCGGACGCCTATTGAGCGAAACGGCCTTAATGATTTCTTTTTCCGCATGTTGGAGGGGAAAAAGTTTTCGGGATAACGATAATCCCAACCCCGTATTCTTCAACATTTATTTTCTTGGGACTACGGTAATCCCCCCGGAAGCTAAAGGTTAATTTGTAAATTCTATTAATACAAACAATTGAATTCATGTTCTTTCATGAAGGAATAATAAATTAATTTCCGAAAAAAATCAAGATATTGGCAATTTCACTGGTAATCACCATTTTCTTATCAAATATATTTATGTATTAATGAAGCTTTTTTGGTTATTAAGTCTGGCTAAACCAGAAATAAAATTTTCTTATTTTATGATTTTGATGTGAATTAATAATGTACATTAATGAGGCAAATTGCATTGAATAATTTAGGTAAAATACATTTCATCTTTATAATGAATATTTAATCATACATTATTGATTATTAACTGAAATTTTTTTTTAATATTTTAATCATTTTAAAGTTATTAAAATTTCTATTATATTAATTTATTATTTAATTATATTGTAAGCATTTATTATAGTTTTAATTGCATTCTTAATTACATTAAAACTGATTTTTAAAAAATGTAAACAAAACAATAACCAGAAATCCGCAAAATTCTAAAATCTGCACAATCTCTGGTCCCAAGCTGTGCGGATTTGAGGGAGTCAACTGTAATTTTTATTGGCACCAACATTCTTTTATGAACCCCAGAAAAAAAATTGTGGGGGTTTAAATCAATTATAAAAGGGGGGGAGGGGTCTTTCAGTTTCATTAAAAGCATCTATACACATAAAGATTGTGATGCAAAACTTTTTAAAATTGTATTAATTTATTTGAAAGGGATATGTTTATGAAAATTTTAGGTCTTTTAAAGGATCCTTCACAAAATAATTTATCCCCAAACAAGACCCTTCACAAAATCTTTTATCCCCAAATTGGATCTTTCACAAAACTTTTAATAGACCCCTTGCATTGACGTCACAGCAATGGTTGTTCCTCTTATCTGGTGCACATCTGGAGCCCAAACAAAACATCATAACTCCCTGTTTGCCGTTTAAAGCACCTGTGGTCTTATTGTTTAATTTTAATTTTTCTTATTCTTGCATTATTTTTCTTATTACTTAAAAAATGAAGCACAAATTACTATTTTTATAAATGTGAAAACACCACATTTGCCTTTTGTTTGGGCGCCAGATGAAGTATGTGACGTCACGTGCAAGGGGGTCTATTCCAAAACATAATCTTTTACGAAACATTTTATTCCAAAACAGGACCCTTCATAACCTTATTTATCTCTTAAATAAACCTTTCAGAGAGTTTTTCACCTTCAAATTGAACTTTTCATAAATTTCATCATTTGAAAGTAAAATGTGGCATGTAAATAAATAACTCAACTCGCTAAAGAACATATTACTGTCCTTTTTTAAAAATGAAGTATAGAACCTAAATACATCGATAATTTAAAATTTACAAAATTTGACTCGAATTTTCACAAATATAAGAAAAACTTCATAATTTTACAAAAACAGGACTCTGAAGGAAAAGTCTGGACAGACCCCCCTGTTTGAAATAGTCAAAAAACAGTAATCTCTCTGGGTATCAGTGATGTAACCAAGGGAGTGTTTAATGTTCTTGAAATCAGCAATTTTTATCTAATCCATATAACAATTCTAAGGTCATGTCAGCTCAGTCCATATATAACTATGAATAGTATGCTACTAAATCATACAGAGATGAAATGTACATAAAAATAATGATCTAATTGGCATTATGTATTTTAGTAAGTCAATTTTGAAAGAAAAGCAGTAATAGAAACTACTTTTCAGACAAAATAAATAAGAGTAATATAATCGAATTGCACAGAGCCTCAATCTAATGTTTGTATTTTTATAGTAAATTGCATATATTTAAGGAAGTGAATTTGCAATATAAAGCATAACATCAATCGCTTAACTTTTATCAGAATTAGTTAAAATAGCAGAAGATTTTTCCTCACTCCCCCCCCCCCCCACCTCTCCATTTTTTATTACATGGAATACCTTATCAGAGTTTAAGTCAGGATCTTCTTGACATAGACGATACAGAAATGAGTTAGGGTCACGGCAAAGGGTCGTTTTCGTGGTAAGAAAATAAGTTCCACCGACATTAAGTCTTATCCATTGAGTTTTTCTGTAGTTTTTTTCTTCTGCATCTTCAAACGATTCAGACTCATTTCGATCGCATAGATTTAAATAATGCTTGTTGGTCGCCATGACTAATTACCCTATAAATAATCGATTTAAGGATCTAAACAGAAACAGAGTACACTGCTCTCCAATTGATTTCTTAATATTTCAACTAATTTCTGTAAAGCAAGATTGTGCGCATGCGTGAATTTAGTGTCTATTTTGTCAACAAACTCAAAATCCATGGAGGCATTGTCAAAACCTGCAATACATATTCAGTCTTCCAATTCTTTTCCAAAATTTAAGTTTGACTTAAGATAAATTAATATTCAGAAACCAATGATTTAAAACAAACAACAATAACAGTGCTTTTATGACCAGCATCCAGATAATTTTGCCCTTTTATTGAAAAGAGATTGACCAATCAAAAAATTTGTTTACTTCAAGTAGAGGCATCTGATTGGTCAATGTTGTTTCCTTAAAAGTATAATTTCGAAATTTGATTGGTCACATTTTCAGTATCTAAAATGATAAAAAACCAACAAAGAAAAGAGTTTTGATGGAAAAAGTGTGAGATTCTGAGGCTGTGTTCAGCACAACTTACCGGTCACTTACCGATTGTAGACAAGTACGAAATGAAAATCAAGGCGAAGTGTGACATCAGCTACAATTCAACAGGATAGTTTTCATTGGTGCCACAATAGACGCTTTCAGTGTGACGTCAGTCATGACATTTTCCTTGGATACTGACTCTAAACAAACGGTTGCTATGCTTCATTTCTTATAAAATATAAATCGTAGAAAATGGTATCATTGCATATAAAGCATTAAACATGTGTCTGTTATATATAGCTGAAAATTGTCGCTGTAATATGCAAATAAAATAGAAAATACAGCATAGCAACCGTTTGTTTGGAGTCAGTATCCAAGCAAATCGTCATAACTGACGTCACGACTGAAAGCGTCTATTCGCTGTCGTACTGCCCTTCAATCGGTCGGTAACATTGGTTACTTTGGTAGGTTGCGCTGAACACGCCCTGAGAGAATAGGAGGTATGTCGGCTCGATTTCCACTGACCCCGTTAGATAATTGTAACAATAAATTTAAATTTTCAGGTGAAAAGTAAAGATATCTTTACTTTTCACCAGATAAATTTAAATTATATATTCACTTTTAAATATTTTTGCATATATTTTTTTTTTTTATTTATGTAGTAAGATTAGTTACTTTTATTCTAGCCATGTGCAAATTTTGCTCACAGCATTCTTTCTTGCCTTTTATTTTTCACATATTGGTATTTATGTAAAAGAATGTAAGTGTTATGTATTTTATACGAAATAAGTGAATGACCATGGTTCTCGCTATCACTCGCCATTGTGCCAAATTGCGACTAAATTCTTCATTTGGCGAGTCAACAAGCGCTTAGATTTGCCAAATTCGTAGTACTTAATTTTTGCTTTTTCTTTCTTTTCTTTTTCATTTTTCATACACATGCATATACAAATATATTTAATATATTTGTATCGAATACTTGCCATTAGATTAATAACAATCATTGTCGCATTTATAAAAACTTAGGTTATTTTAGAACGTATTAAAAAAAGGGAATACATTAAAGATAATTTTTTTAGCGCTACACGGTGAATCTATTTTGCTAATACTTTTTTCATTTGGCGAATGTTTTTAATTTCTAATAAGCCAAATTATTAACGTTGGTCAAATGTCAGCGAGAACACTGTGAAAGGCTATATTTAAAATAAATGAAATCAGAATGGGCTGATTATCAGAATATTTGGCAATTTATCATCTGTGTCTGACTACCATAAAACTACTAAAGATTGTTAAAAAATTATTAAATTTTGCATTTTCTTTTACTCAAAAATTGAAACTTTCCTTATTTTCTTTTATACATTTTTTTAACTTTTGCAGTCAGAATGATATTTTACTCTGAATTTTTATTAGGTTTATTTATTTTTTATTATTTTATTTATTTATTATTATTGGTATTATTGTTTATTTATTTATTTTCAGGTGCTGTGAAGGAAAAAAAGTACATATCAGGAGAGCATATTGAAGAAGTATTAAAGACATAACTATGCCATGTAAAAGAATGCAAATGTTATGTAAAAAAAAAATCTGAAAATGTAAATTAAAGTTTATCAAATATTAAATGTATTTATTGTTGTTATTTTATTTTGATGTTTTCCCCTTAATATTGGTTCTAAATGCACATGTTTTAGAAATTGAATTTTTTTAAACTTTAAATTTATGTATTTTATACCAACGAGTAAAGTATTTGTGTTATTATTTAGAAATATTACATCCATATTGGAATAAAAGATGTAAATAGATTTAGTTGCAGTTTTGTTATGGATTTAAAAAAAAAAAAAAAAACATTATTGGCATATTAAAAAAGGATTTTACTATATGTTTCATGTGCTTAATATCAAACTTTTCATACATTTACTATAAAAATTAAAGAATTCAATGGAATTGCACACATAGAAAAACTAAATTGAATAAATATATAATTTAATTGAAACAAAAACTTATTGTCATCCAAAATACAACTATGAAGAACAAAACAAGTTGTCAGGTAAGAAATGTTAAATATCATGAAATCTGATAGAGTAAGTATTATCAAATTCTTATGATCCTGTGTTTTTATAATTGAAGCTATTAAAATTTTAAAAGAAGGGAAAATGTACTTAAATCTATCTAAAAATACAAGTTTGTTTAACGAACTTTAGTAATTGATTGTGTAATTGCTTTTGTATTTAAGATGTGATATCATGAATTTTTTTTATTTTTCTATTTTATTTTTCTATTAAAAAATTTCAAAATTTATGCTATCTTAGTGGCAATTGATCATCATAAGTTTCTTACTCTTAAAGAATTAAGCTAAAGATTTTGGTTTAAGGTTAATAATATAAATAATTGATTATTGACAGAAATTTTTAGTAGCAAATATTCAACAAAATGGTTACCTACATATTTTTTTTAAATGTATTTCTGGGAATTTTAATTTATAGAAGTGTAAGTAAATTTAAAAAAATACAAAGAATATTTGTTATTTGTGAATGAAATATCTTCTTTCTGAGTTTTCATTTTTTTAGGCATATAGTCGGAAATTACTTTTACTTTTTTTTTTAATCTCTTTAATTTTTATAAAATGTCTAATTAGGAAAAGAGAGAGAGATAATGAATAAAAATATGAAAAAAAAACTAAAAAAAAAAAAAATCTAATAAATAATTTTAGAATTTTGCTAATATTTGATTTAGAGCATACTCATTTTTTCCTTTTTAAGTAAAAACTTCTTGCATATTCACAATTTCATTTTTGAAATGAAATACAAAAATTTTCACATTGTACATTATGTATTTACATAGAAAAAAAGTATGTTGAAGTCTGAAATGTGTATAATATTAACCGAAAAGTATAAAGTAAATTCCATGTGTTATACCAGATAATGAACAAAGAATCCCACACAGTTATATCTCATTCATTATATACTACTTATTAGTTTTTATTAAAGGATGTTTGAGAACAGAAATAATATATTTCACTTGAAATAAATTAGTATTTTTCTAGGGTTCATTTTTAATGCTTATTTTAAAATTAATATTTTTATTGTAATTTATTCATAAAGAATTATTATATTTGTGAAAAACAACAGCAAACAATTATATAAAAGGGTCAATCCATTTCTAGTGGTCTAGCATTGGTCGCTCGACTATTTTTAAAAAATCTGAAATTTTTTGTTTAACAACCCTAACATGATGGAAGTTGAAAATGACCGTTATTTTAATTTTACTATTTCTTGTTTGTGCATATCGGCCATCTTTGTTTCATCGTGTGCAGCGATTTTCTCAGATACTAGGATACACAAAATTGTAAATATCTCGTCTTTTATTTTCCCAATTGAAATGGGGTTTGCAGCATTTTGTTCAGAATAAAATAGACTAAATGTATGGTGGTAGAATAATTTTGGAAAACAAAATTTTACAGGTGAAATTTTAGCACAAAATTTAAGATTTTTTCCAAAATATATCCGTGTGCAAGAGAAAATTTTTCATGCAAGGAAAACTGTCACACTTACACAATTTTTTCTACAAATAGGTTAAAAGTACGTGTACTCATACACCAAGTTGATTTCTCTTTGCAAAAAAAATTCCGAAATTCGTCAAAAATTTCAAAAATCGCACTTTTTAGGCTTTGATATCTCTGGTGGGGCACGAGATAAAAAATATGAAATTCTGGCCTTTGATAGTATTGTGTAGTAATGTTATGTGCAAAAAATGTCAAGAAGGAGATTTGACTACAAGCGGAGATATGACATGGACAATATGTGAAAACAATACTGCCAAACTATTGTAACCTACTAAGTAATTGTTCAACAAGACTGTCAACTTTACACAATTTTTTCTACAAATAGGTCAAAAGTGCGTGTACTCATACACCAAGTCCCAGATCTGGGAGTTAATTTCTCTTTGCGAAAAAAATTCCGAAATTTGTCCAAAATTTCAAAAATTGCACTTTTTAGGCTTTGATATCTCTGGTGGAGCACGAGATAAAAATCTGAAATTCTGACCTTTGATAGTATTGTGTAGTAGTGTTATATACAAAAAAATTTAAGAAGGAGATTTGACTATAAGCTGAGATACGGTGATTAAAAAATGTTAAAAAATGCTATTAGGAGTACATTATGAGAAATGAGATTAGTCTCATTTATTACAATATTTACACAGAAAATATCGTTTGATGAAAACAGTTTAATAATAAATGTTTTGTGGCGACCATCTTGCGCGGTCAGTAAAACGAGTTTCTCGCAGGAAGCGATGAGGTACCCTTTTGCTCGGCGGATAAGACGCTCGCTTACTGACCCTGGGATCTCCAGTTTGAACCCTGCCCGGGCACCGTCAGCTGCAGTTTAATTTACAAAGATACTACATATGCTCAACAAAGAACTTAACACTGTTTATGAGAGATGTTATGAGTTCGACCAGTTACTGTAGTCAGTCCATCAGGCTGTTCTTTCTCAAAATTTTATTTGAAGCCAATCAAGTCTTGTCATCCCTTGTTAACTTGAATGAAATTCTCTAGGTTTAATATCTGAAACCATGTCAACTCTATCAGTTGCAACCCATTGTCTGAAATTTACTTTTCCTGAAATGTGTACCGAGTAAAATTGTTGCAATAGCATTTCTAGTAGGTTTGTTCCTCTGGACAAATAGTGTATTGGCTTAGCATGCATTCTGAATTGTTTAAATCACGCAGACGCATTTGAAGAAGATATTTGTAATTAACATTTAACTTTGTAGCATAAATAATTAATGTAAAATTTTGGAGGTATGAACAATTACATAGTAGGTTACAATAGTTTGGCAGTATTGTTTTCACATATTGTCCATGTCATATCTCAGCTTGTAGTCAAATCTCCATCTTGAAATTTTTTGTACATAACACTACTACACAATACTATCAAAGGCCAGAATTTCAGTTTTTTTATCTCGTGCCCCACCAGAGATATGAAAGCCTAAAAAGTGCTATTTTTGAAGAATTTCGGAATTTTTTTCGCAAAGAGAAATTAATTCCCAGATCTGGGACTTGGTGTATGAGTACACACACTTTTGACCTATTTGTAGAAAAAATTGTGTAAGGTTGATAGTTTTCCTTGCATAAAAAATTTCCTCTTGCAAATGGATAGATTTTGGAAAAAATCTTAAATTTTGTGCTAAAATTTCACCTGTAAAAATTTATTTTTCAAAATTATTCTACCACTGTACATTTAGCCTATTTTATTCTGAACAAAATGCTGCAAACCCCATTTCAATTGGGAAAATAAAAGACGAGATATTTACAATTTTGTGTATCCTAGTATCTGAGAAAATCGCTGAACACGATGAAATAAAGATGGCCGCCATGCACAAACAAAAAATAGTAAAATTAAAATAATGGTCATTTTGAACTTCCGTCATGTTAGGCTTGTTGTACAAAAAGTTTCAGATTTTTTAAAAATGGTCGAGCGACCAAAAAAAATATTTTCTGGACCACTTGAAATGGATTGACCCAAAAAGAAATCTAATAAAAAATGTTTTAATAGAAAAAAAAAAAAAAAAGATGAATGATTTATAATTAAATAGAGGGGAAGTGTTGTTGCCCCATCTGTTCTTTCCAAATGGTGCTCTGATTTTTATTAATTTTATCTTTTACAGAGGTGTCCTATTTACACAGTGGTTATCTAAACATTTCTATTAAAAAATAGCCATATTCTGGGTAATTGTCCAGGCTACCAGTATTTTTTAATTAAAATGTTTCATTTCACCCTCCCTCCTGTATAAGATAAAATAAATAAAAATCAGAAAATCATGTAGAAATGAAACGTGGAGCAATTTCCATCTTCCTCATTTTTTTAAATTTCTTATCTTATTTCTTATTATTTTATTATTATATTCTTTTCTTAATGATTATATTTGCTGTTGTTTTCAGCAAACGTAACTCCTAATGAATAAATCACAATCAAGATATTCATTTAAAAGTAAGCATTCAAAATGAATGCTAGAAAATTACTAATCTCTTTCAATGTCTTGCATCATTTTATGCCGGACAAGCAAATGATGCACAATTCTACTCATTTTATCTCGTCCTATGAGCGTCCTACTGCCATCCTATAAATGTCGAAAAATGACGTTCGGAGGACGTGAGTAGGTGTCGCTTTTTGCTCCCCTCCGGACGTCCGCCGAATAACGATCGGATATTATAGGATGTCCGCCGGACGAGGCTATATACTGAATAAGACGCTTATCGTATGTCCGCAGGACGAGTTTGTGCCGTATGGGCGTGTATAAAAATGAAATAAACACTACAATACTTTAATTACATGTTTTTATTTATGTATAAATGGAAAAAAATATGCTATTATTATATGTACGCTATTTAAATATTTCTTTATGTTATAAAAAATGTCATTCCCCTGTGTGTCCCTGTCTCCTCCTTAACACAAAACTAGTCCCCAAAAGTACACCTTCCAAAATTTTTTGTTGGTTAAATTATTAAAAAATATCATAAAATACTAAAATAAAAAAAATAAAGACTTTTCATTTTTTGTATTTTTCTAAAAAAGTAATAAAAAATGTCCTTTGGTTTTGGTGTCATTCTCTTGTCATAAAATGTAATGATTTTCATTGTGGCAGCACTTGTATTACTCCAGAATTTCATCTGTGAACAGTGACATCATCAGAAAAGATATCTTGAATTGTTCTTTTTTGCAGTATTAAGTTTGAACAAGTAAGTTTGGTGATTTCCAATTAGATCTTCGTAAGTATTTTTATTGACTGTCATTGCCCTGTCGCTCTTATTTATCTAAATTTTGTAATGGAAGCTGAATCAATGATTAAGCCTTAATTGTATTAAGTTTTTTAAGCTTTCTTTAAATGTAATTTAATTTTGTGTACACAGTTAAGGAAATAAGCAATCTAACCCTAATTTTTGTCATTCCCTTGTCATATGTAAAGCAGGGGAATGACTACTGTCTCTAATTTTTTTAAATAATGAATACTAGCAGAGGTGACCGAGCTAAGCTTGGCCAAAATTAAATTTATATTCAACTCGATATAGTATTTTCACTGTATCATTCACTCAGTGTTATTACTGTAAAACATGTTATTATAAAAACAATCAATAAGAAAACTATGTTTGTATGCACATGTTCATAAATTTTACTTTATTTTTAAAATTTACAACGAAAGGACATCGATCCAAATCACTTTTTTTTTAGCTCGACTCTGGTTAATTTAACCATGCATCTTGAATCCTATTACGAATGTATAAAAAAAATTCTTCTCATTCTGAAAGGCAACATTTTTTGCCAGGTATAGCCAAATTTGGAGACATTCTTTCATTTGGCACCAAATACGTATTATGGCTTTCGTAATCTTAATAGTCAATTTTTAGGCCAAATGTCGCCAACTTATTGGTTGCTGCTATTTTCTCGCAACTCTGACCCATATAATAAAATGATCCACTAATTAAATTTGATCAAGCATGTGACTTAGATCAATGGTCTTCAGGTAGTCAAAAACAGTAGAATGTAAAACTGAATCAAAATCGTTTAACCATTTCTTAGATAAAATTAGCTTGACAGCATTCAGCAATGAAGCGAAGTGGCCCACTAATATAATTTTGTTTAACATGCGACTCAGCATAACAGTCTTATCGTGACAAAAGACGTTTCGTTACAAAATTTAGGTAAAATTGATTGAATCGTTGTTATATATAATTAAAATAACTCTAACCCATTATGACCCAAAATGACCCTTAATCGAATTTTTGCGAGCTTGTGTCCTGGTCCAATGGTTTTCTCTTGCCCGAAAACATCATAATACAAAATATAGTAAAAATGGTTAGAGCCATTTTCTACATAAAATTAACATGACCCATCAATGACCCACAAATGACCCTTATAATCGAGATCTCTCGAACATGTGACCTAGCTCATTTTTTTGCGTGCCGAAAAATGTTAGATACAAAATTTAGATAAAATCGATTGAACTGTTTTTTAGATATAATTAATTTAACCCTGACCTATTATGACCCAAAATGACCCATTCATCGAATTTTCGCAAACATCTGACTTAACCCAATGATTTTCTTGTGCCTGAAAACGATAGAATACAGAATTTAGTCAAAATTGCGCGAGACATTGTCTAGATAAAATTAGAATGACCTAAAAGTGACCCGCTAATCGAATTTTCGCAAACATCTGACTTAACCCAATGATTTTCTTGTGCCTGAAAACGATAGAATACAGAATTTAGTCAAAATTGCGCGAGACATTGTCTAGATAAAATTAGAATGACCTAAAAGTGACCCGCTAATCGAATTTTCGCAAACATCTGACTTAACCCAATGATTTTCTTGTGCCTGAAAACGATAGAATACAGAATTTAGTCAAAATTGCGCGAGACATTGTCTAGATAAAATTAGAATGACCTAAAAGTGACCCGCTAATCGAATTTTCGCAAACATCTGACTTAACCCAATGATTTTCTTGTGCCTGAAAACGATAGAATACAGAATTTAGTCAAAATTGCGCGAGACATTGTCTAGATAAAATTAGAATGACCTAAAAGTGATCCGCTAATCGAAATTTCTCAAACATGTGACTTAGCCCAATGATTTTCTCGTGCCAAAAACATTTGTACACAAAATTTCGTTAAAATTGATCCACTCGTTCTTTAGATATGGCTTGATCATGACCCATCAGACCCACAAATGACCCTTTAAATTGAAATCTCTCAAACATGTGACTTAGCCCATTAGTTTTCCCGTGTCTAAAAATTATTCATATAAAATTTCGTTAAATCGATCCTGCCGTTCTTTAAATATAAATAGCTTGACCCTGACCCTTTATGAACCATTAATCGAAATTTCTCGAACATGTGACCTAGCCCAATGATTTTCTCGTGCCAAAACAGTGTCGTATACAAACTTTTGTTAATATCGATCCACCTGTTCTTTAGGTATAGCTTGACATGACTCATAATGATCCATCATGACCCACAAATTACCCCTATAATCGAAATCTCTCAAACTTGTGACTTAACCCATTAATTTTCTAAGTAAAAAAACTGTTATATACAAAATTTCGTTAAAATCGATCACGTCGTCATTTAAATATAAATAGCTTGACCCAGACCCTTTATGACCCATTAAAATTTTTTCTCCAACATGTAACCTAGCCCAATGTTTTAATCGTGCCCGAAAACCTTATAATGCAATTTTTAGTCAAAATTGCGTGCGAAAATCTCAAGATAAAAATAGCATGACCCACAATGACCCCAAAAATGACCCACTAACAGAATTTTCTCGAACATGGTACCTAACCCAATGGTCTTCTTGTAATCCAAAACGATAAAATATAAAATTTAGTCAAAATTGATAGACACATTTCGTCATTCAGAACTAATTTACTACGTTGCGCAATAATTGACAGTTCAAATTGCATCGTAAATCACCTTGAGTGGTTGTTAGCGGGACCTTGAAAATGATTATAGCAGAAAGAATTATTGTATGTTGTTCAAACTGCCAAAAAACTCTAAAGTAACATTTTTATACTTTATTTGTTTTTATCATGTGATTGTGTGTGCGTTTTTGATTTTATATAGTAACTCTTTAAAGGAGCAGTCAAGCTCTGTTATCTCTCGCTTATAAAAAATAAATATAGATGTGTGTTTGTTTCATTCGAAGTATGTTAATGTGTTTTAATGCTAATGAGTTAATAATGAAAATCTACACTTCTTTAAAGGATAGTTAATCTACCCCAAGATTACAGGAAAAAATATAAGTGCTCGGTGCTGAAAATAACCAACGGAATAAAACGACATATTCAAATGGAATACGACAACCTAGAAGAATACATGAATTGGGTGAGTACAAATTTACTTGCCTTTTTTATTGAAGTATGATAAAAATAATTTATTGAACCAGTTAATCAGAGGATTAAAATCCTTACTTACGCCTTGGAGGAATAAATAAATATTCTAATAAAAATCGTTAGAGCCGTTTTTTAGATAAAAATGGCTTAACCCATAATGACCCACTAATCGAAATTTTTCGAACATGTGACCCAGCCCAATAGTTTTCTCGTGCCATAAAACGATTGGATACAAAATTTCCTTAAAATCGATCCAGCCGTTCTCTAGATATAAATAGCTTGATTCTGACCCATTATGACCCAAAATGACCCAATAATCGAATTTTCTCGAACATGTGACCTAGCCCAATGGTCTTCTCGTGCCCGAAAATGGTAAAATCCAAATTTTTTGCGAAAATCGTTAGAGCCATTTTTGAGATAAAATTTACACACACACACACACAATTTTGCTCGCATTATAGTACTCCCTCTGTCCCAAATTAGTTGCGACATTTAGGTTGAAAATTTTGTCCCAAATTAGTTGCGACATTTCAAGTAGGAGGAGTCATAAATAACTTCTGATGCAGTTTTGTAGATCGACACCAGTAAAATTATACTAGAATGTTACTAACGGTTACTAACGAAATACTAACGGTTTATACTATGTGTAAATAGCAATGTTAACTCGAATTTAAAGCAAAAGCAAAAGACATTAATAATTTAGAAAATTATCTCAAGAAAGAAATGAATAATATTGAGAGCAACGCTGTACTGGAATGTTTGAAACGATATTTGAAAAATTGTAAACTAAGCCTTAATGACATAAATGCTGCAACTATTAAATTCAGTGTACATCATAATCTTTATCGTCCTATTTTGTTTGCAGAAGCAGGTAAAGACGTCAAAAATAAAAGATGAAGAAATTTACAATGTGAGTTTACAAAAAATTGTAAATCCGGACGGAAAAAAAAGCCACTGAGCAAAATCAAAGATGTCCCAATAAAATGAAGACAATTTCTGTGAAGATTATCATATGCTGTTATAATTCGCAAATCAATATTACAAAGGATTCTCAAGGCGGAAAAAAACTTTGGAGCGCATTTCATCCATTATTAAGCAATGTCTAATAGAAAAAAATAAGCTCGACAGAATTCGATTTTGTTTGCAGCATGTTTATGCTAAATGATATTTTTCAGAAATGTTGGAATAAAATATTCGTAAATGAATTCACGATTGCTTAGCTTGAAGATAGTTTTATGTGATTACTGTTAAAAAAATCTTTACCAAAAAGGGGCGTGACTTAAGAGAGTGTGAACCGGGATTTTTTTTAACTAATTAATTACTGATTTATGGAATTATGGAGGAAATATTAGGTACGTAAATATTGTTGATTGATGGTATAGCTCTCTGAAAAATGTTCAAACAAATTCATAAACTGATAAATATCAATAATTAGTACAAAAGTATTCAAATGTCGCAACTAATTTGGGACAGAGGGAGTATTAAATTTTTGGAAATAAAAGAAATAATTTTTACTTCTGATTGTCATTTCTCTGTCTTAGTGTCATTCCCCTGCCCCTGTTTGTCATTACCCTATTTACTTGAAATTTAAAAATTTATTTTTGTATGTTTATCATTGTAAAAGATTTTTGCTGATTCTATTTTATTACTTAGAGACATTGTCTAAATACAATAGAAACCAATTTGAAAGAGAAAAAACACATTATCTATATATTTAAAACAGCTGGCTGTTTTTTTTGGTCATCAGCCCTGAGCTTTCTACTGGCCCGATTTTGATAATTATTTTTTTAATTGAAAGCTGTTTATGTGTAGATGTGCCCATTCTGGCTAATTTTTAATTTATTTCAATTTTTATATTTTATTTTTAATTTTAAAAGCTTTTTCCTAACATTTCTTCAAAACAGTGGCAACAGGTTAAGCTTTTCTCAAAATTTATTTTGTTTCATTATTTTCCACCAATCAGGAGCTTGATCTCATCGGTGAATGTATAATCGCATTTAAAAAAAATAAAATTTAATCATAATAAAATGATTGCACATAGTTATTCGTTGCAGTACACAGATTATTTACTGAATAATATTATTAAGTATTATGTAAGTAAAATAACAGAAGATAAACTTAAATAAAATATAATAGCTAAAGTGAAATTTTGTCGATGGAGAAAATGTCGTCATACAGAAACCAGATAAATTTATTCCATGAATATAATATACATTGTTATAGCTGGGTCAGTGATGATGACATATTCACTGACTTTAATTCCTGCATCTAAATAAAGTGAACTTCTATTAATTTAAAGGTCCGTGGTGTGCACAAATGAAAATATTTCTATAAACTGCGCCATTTCTATTTAATTATAATGAACATGTTATGAAACTAAAGAATTCTTAAACAACTGCTTAAATCACGATTTTATTTAAGAAAAGATGAGTATTTCTGAAGGTGTAAATGATGTCATATTAGAAAAAAAGAATAAAAACTGTGATATGCCGGTATTACTATATTTCTGTGTTACATGATATCAAAAAATAATTGAAATCATTTCATTGTATTAAATTATTGAAAAAAAAAATCTGCATTTTAGCAACAAATACAAAAATTTTATTCTTTTTAATAACAGAGATATCGTTTTTTTTTCTCGTTTTTTTTCGTTGCCATAACAATAAAATTAATTTTTACAAGTTCATGGGGGATACAAACCAATAAATAAATTAAATTTATTGCAAGTGCTGTAAATATGTAGTGGGTTGGTTAGGCAGTTTAGTAAGTTCCTGTTTCTATTAAAATTAAAATGTTTCATTAATATTATAATTATTGTACAGTTATCAAGCGATATTTAAACGGAGAAAAAATAAACTATGCAGATATTTTTGAATTCATCTTTTGGGGTATTATATCAACTTCCTAAATAATTTGGCATTTAAATAATATTTAAGGTTTAGAAACCGCATTAAAAAAGATTTGTAGCTGAAGTTAAGTCCAACATAATAATTTATGAGTTGTTTTCCTTATTTTTTGTTATTTTCTGAAGTTTGTGTATTTTCATCATGAAAAGTTGTTATCCCTATTTTAAGAGGTGACAATTGTTTATTTCGCTCAGTATTTTACTGTCTGTATAAGATTGATATATATCATACCTAATATATATTCTTTTCCGTCGAGTTTCGACGGGTGCACTTAGTTTTTTTTAAATGCATGATGTTCAAATCGATCTGTTTAGAGAAAATGACCCATATGTGTTTTAAATATCAATATAGAAAATTCTTTTAACGTTTTGCTTGAAAAGATAACATTCTTTTATTAATATCGTAAAATCGTTTGCAGTCAGAAATCTAGATTTTAGATCAATATTTATTACTTAAGTTTTCGTACATGATTTTAAAAGAATGTTTTCATCATTGTATTTTAAATATTTAGTTACATGAAATTATTAAGTCATAAACATTTTTCATCTACGTTATAAAGTATTTAAAATTACTCTAAAGAAGGAAGCTTACAATTAGTAATACAATTTTTAGTTCGTATCAAATGTTTTCAATATCTTATTTAATTTTAATTTGACATTTAATTTTTGCTTATTTTCCACTTTCAATTATTTAAAAAGCGAATATTTATTTTAATAAATAATAATAGAACAAAGACCTTTTAAAAATTTGCGATTTCTTCTTAAAATATGTTTCAGTTGTAATTCATTTCTTTCAATTCGTCTTGTTAATACAAAATCACTTTCACGTGTTTTTGTTTGGAACATTAAAATTTGAGCGATAAATGGTTTCATGTTGTTGCAAACCTTTTTTGAGTCTTACTTCACCTCCACCTATCTCCTTTCTCCATGGTTCAGAATGATTTCTTTCTTTTCTTTCTTTCTTTCTTTTTTTTTTTCTTTTTTTTTTCTTTTTTTTGGCACAATTTTAGGTTTTATTGACATTCGTATTCTGTGTTATATGACAAAGTAAATATTATCGAAATTTGAATATCTAAAACTTTCGAATGCATTTACAATAAAGAATTATTTCAAACAGAACTTTAGCATTAGCTAAAGGGACAATTTTCCTGTACCAAAGGCTGCAAGCAGCGCCTCTATAGGCCGTCGCCGTTTTAATTCCCAATCTCGTCTTTATGTAAAAGGTAAGGGCATGTTTACAACAAACATTTCCGTCAACCAATCTACCACTACATTTTTGACGTTACGATCATTGTAGGGTTCATCTTGGCGACGTAGACCAATAATATCACAGACCTGTCGAACGCAGCAAACAATCACTTATTGGCCGTGTTCAGTAGTTACGCGCGTTAAGCGCGCGCGCTCAGGAGTCATCGATATGGAGTGGAACCTTATTGCGGCTGTTCAAGTACCGAACCTGGCGCACAGTACTCAGAACTGTGCGCTCATATACAGGTTAAGAACAGGTCTGGATTTGATTGGACGGTGCTAATGATAAAGATCATATGGGCCACCGTAATACTTACCCATCATGTATATGTATATGAAAATAAAACATGTGAAACTATTTATACAATGCATTACAATTCATAAACAAAATTTAAATATTGTTAATATACATAGTAATGCTATATTAAAGAATTGCTGATGTACCAATTTCGACAAATTATATAAAACGCCAAACTACTCAAGTAGTACCGAACTGCGTAAAAGAAACATCCTTATAACTCCAAAAATAATAATTCTATTAACTAACAATTAACTGCGTCGGATTAAGCGTCTCATTTCTAAATAAAATATACTTCTGAATTGCAATTTGAATGAAATACAGGGTCATGAAAAATCGAAGAATGTGGAAAACAAGATTACAAATATCTCGGCAACTAATAATCCGATCGACTTCGTTCTATATGCAAAATGTGTGTTATTTTATTGCCTTTTACGTCCATTCCTTAGAACAAAAAAAATCGAAAATTTTTATATACCTTTCATCAGAACGAATTTTTCGAGAGTCCGAAAAAAATAGTTCTGGATAATCGAGGTTGCTGATATTAAATAGGGTTCGTCCCATTCTTACATACTAACTACATACAAAATTTCAAGTCCCTATCTCAATTTGTTCGCGAGATAGAGCGTTTACAGACAGACAGACTGACAGACAGACGGACGGCAAGTTTTTTTTTCTGAAAATATGTTTTTCGGAATCTCCACTATCTAAAACGTGTAAATCCGTCAAAATTTTTTTTTCGATTTTCAAAACGATTGCAAGACTTACCTTATACTACGTATGATGGGTAAGTAAAAGGTAAGCGCAAAATAATATTTTGATGTTTTTCATTCATTCATTCTTTCTTTTTTTTAAAAAGTACTTTAGAAGTAAGTTTAAGATACAAATCATATTTTATAGTGTTAAAATACACAATAAAAATATTATAAAAATCAAAATGTAATAGATGTACATTTTTTAAACTAAAAATATCTGCACCTATATATTTTAAAGAGATATCTCTTTAAAATTTATAGTTAATTTAAATATTTATAATTAAAATGTTTGATAACAGCATTTTAATTATCGCGAAAAATATAAAGCAACTGATAAATCATTTTAAAATAAATAATAATTTTTTTTTTTAAGTTAAAATCTTTAGATCCCTGATTGAATTGTTAAATTGTATCAATCAACCAACCAACAAAAGCACAACCAATAAAACAGAAGCACGAAATGCACAATCACGTGATCAAATCACTCACATATTTTTTTTGAGTTGCGCGCGCCAAGGTTGGTGGTAATATTTTAAATGCTGATCGGGCTTAATTAGATAAAATAGGTCACGTGATACATTTTGGGAATATTTTAAATTTTATTTGAGTGATCGCAGGTATGTATTTCTGTTACGAGAATCATGTTTTGTAAAGATAAAGGAATATAGTATTTGCATTTACCAATTTTGAACCATAAAAATAATTCAATAATTGAATAACGTTAAAATTCCCTTATTCGATAGTACCTACTCCATGCAGAATCTTCTGAGCGCCCGCACGCAAAAATGGTGTCATTTGAACACACCCATGTATTAACTTATGTGGACAGTAGGAGTAGGAGTTGTTAAAAACGAACAAGGGACCTTATGCACGCAATCTGAGGTCGAGGCTAAAATTCGGCTGCTGGCGGTGTTTAGCATAGCATTCTATGGAGTGTGAGTTATTAAAGTTTGTTTGTTAAAAGAACTAAAAAAGAATTCTTTGTTGTAGCAGCATATACTTGATATATTATAATATAAAATCAATATTGTTGTTCTGCTTGTGAGAAAATTATCTAAATTTGAAAATTTTCCGTTAAAATGTTGCATTCAACATGGATCAAGGCTGAGGTCGTTTGCTAGGGATATTTGCGCCTGCGCATACTGGCATTCTGGCGGTGCAATAGCTAGAATAACAGATTAACATACCGCCAGCTCTGGCGTCTGACTCACGTGCATAAGGTCTAGTGTTTCTTGCTTGTCCACAGTTATTCGACCCACAGTGACGTGAGCTGCTCTTTCCTTATTGACGATGACTTATACCCAGGGTTTCAGGTCAAACACACAATTCAGATGTATGTGATAAATAAATAAAACCAGAAAAACTAAAGGTGCGTTTTCACGGGCCGCTCTAACTACCTAACTTACCCAAATTACCCAAAACCTAACCTAAGAGCGTTTTCACTGGTTACGGATAAATCCTTATGCCAACCAATCAAAGGCAAGTCTTCACTGCGCAAGCGTCTACTTTAGGGCTTTAACAATCTACAGACCGATCAGCTGATATAAAATAATAAACAAATAACTTTTGTTTACGTTCGTCGTGATAATCGTAAATATTTCGTATAAAAAATAATAGAAAGTTTTGACTGTTTTTCTTACTAAAACAGCTTTAAATAATGCTCCAAAAATCATTTTTTATCAAAATTTCAAAATGAAAATACATAAAAGCACACAGTTACTATGATTAATGTATTAAAAAACACACAAGTAAATTTTCACTTATGAAAAAGTGATAAGTTACACACTTTGATCAGGTTATTTCATGTGCGCAAATGTCATAAATTTGTCGAAAATGTTGGGAAAATTGTTCAATTTGTACAAATGGCATAATAATGATTACACTAATTAATATATCTCTATCCATAATATGTCAATGAAACACATTGTGTTAGGTATTTCTTTTCAATTTGTTTAAAAATTAAACGTTATTACTAAATAAATATAAAAGTAGAAAAAAAATATTTTTAACCATTCTTTCATAAATTTAAAATATTTATAAATATCATGCCTAATTTCAAGACGGTAATTCATGATGGATCAAAAAACTTCTCTTCATTAATTTGGCATGGCTCTAATTATGAAAAATTCATCACAATGACTTGGTAGAAAGCATAAACTGCTGAATTTATCAAAGAAATTATTTTTTCTTTCTTTTTTTCTGATATGACAACAGAAAAGGTAAAAAACTAAAAACCAGTTTTTAAACTATGAATTCAGAATTTTTAAATTATTTTTTCAAAGTTTAATAGAATTTACTTAATGCTAAATTATTAGTTGATAAAAACAGATACAAAAATTATTTCTTTATTTTTGTAAATAAAAATTATTTCATCATTTTTATTTATGTTTCATTTCTTGCCTTCAAATTATTTAAAATATTTTGTTGTTACAGTTTTACTGCCAGTTGACATATTTTAATGGCACAGTTTGATGTATAATTAACTCTGCTTGTTGTTATTGTAACCTTAAGAAATATTTGCTTTTTAACAAGTGGTTAACAGAAAAATGTTTTAAAATTCACTTATTACTTAACCACTTAACCGGCGATGAGTATGGGGAAACAGTGCTTTAACCCCCAACTTATCTCGAGGCAGCCGTTGAAGTGGTTAAAATAAATTCCTAAAAAAAGAATTGCTGAGAGAAGCACACAGGTGTAGATTTTTTTTGGCATGTTCTTAGAACAGCCAAGGCACTTGATTTTGGCGATTTTTTTAACATGCGGCAAGCACCCATGAGCGCCAACGGAGTTTTCAGCAACTTTGAAATTCTCCCCAATCACAATGCGCATGTTTTGGCAGACAATTAGCGATATGCACAGCTTCAGAGATGACTGCTTTAATAAAATAAACTTTTACAAATAATTTACAACTAGTTAACTTCTTTTACCGCAAATTTTTGCTATGCAAACAGTTTTCTCGATATTTTTCAATTTTTTAAAATTTGCAGATCTCCATTTTCTGATTTTAAGAATTTTTTTCATGTTAAATATACAGAACTTTATATACACCAGTTTCTAAAACAAAAAAAATACAATAACCATCAAATAAAATCAATTAAAATTCACCTACCTTTGCTTCTTCATTAACATTAAAAATCTTATAAAAAGAATCTTTTATTTATTCTACTTATTACTTTTGTTCAAGAAAAGAAATCACATGTTCCAAACTAAAAATCTAGCAAACAAACAAAAAAATTCCTTCAGCTTCCAGATATCACATGTGGCAAATGATTCAGTAATTAAAAAATTTGAAGCTTTTCTCGAAACAAGCTAAAATCAATACCTTGTTTTCATCTAATGTCCAGTATTCTCGTGGAATTTGAGAATAAAGAGATAGTAAAACAACAATAAACAATCAGAATTCGGCATTTTTACAAAGCTTTCCATTTTCTAAGTGATAAAATTTTCTGACAGGTCAATCTTGTTTTGCCAACAACACAAATTCTATCTAGATCCCGGCCATGAAAACTACTTTTGTTCCTTTAAAAAAGTCAGTATAAAAGAACCATGTATATTATTAATTTTATATATTTTATTTGTATATAGCAAGATAAGTAGTTTCTTTACATCTAATTAATAATATAAATATTTTCTTACATATAAGAAAATGGTGAATAGGTTGTCAGAAAATTATAGGTGTAACTAAAACTATTTTCTGTGATGTGCACAGCCCCCCCCCCGCCCCCCAAGTTCTTTAGGTGCATTCAATGTCATTTTATTTGCTTCACCCTACAAAAAACTGATATGTCAGTCGTCTTTTCTTTTCCAAGCATTTTGTGGTTATCAATGAAAGAGATGGAGATTTATGTGTCAACAATATCGATAAAAAGTCATAAAATATGAAATGGACCACCTGGCCACATAAAAGCTTTCAATGTCAAGAGTTTTGTTAGGAGCTTTAAGATCCAAACTAATTATCTTTCTTGATCATGAAACTTTTCATGTTTTACAACTTTTGTCAGATGTTTAGAAGTCACACTATACCAGTGAACTTTGATGACATATCCATCTCCACTTCTTTCTTTTTTTGATGACCCCGGTAGCAGAAAGTTCGAGACGGGAGACGTGCGTCACAGATTTTATTTTCCCTTCTTTATATTATGTTTAGATCTTTGTTATTTATCACAAAATTAAGATATTTATTATTTATAAAAATGAGTAAAATGCATAGAGACATTAAAAGTAAGCAATTAATTAATGGCTCATTTGTAAGATTTTACCTGCAGATTATTTTCTGTCTGTCGCAGACATTCGGTGAATTTTCTGCTACTGAGCATGATGACTGCAGATCACTTGTAAAAGAAAGACCAGTTGAAATTCATATAGTGTTTTTTGGATGAGCAAATAAAATTAACTCCATACTGTTTAAAAACCCACATAATAAATTTTTTAACTTTCTTTTCCAAACTTTTTGTGGTCATTAACAAAACAAATAAATGGAAATTAATTTGTTGACAAAAACATCCTGATCACTTCTGATCTCCTGATATCTTATGAAAATCATAAAACGGTAAAGAAATTTCCATACCACATCAATTGTTACAGTGAAAAGAAAAGTAGTCTGGATCCAAACAGACTAGTTTTCTTTTTTGTTGTCATGTAAAGAACTGAACAGCATAACATACTCACAACAAAAGCTTGGTGCATGACCATAAAATATTTTTATGCGAAGGTTACTCTACGATCAAACACTTTTCATTTTCCCCTTTATTTAACTCATTAAATGGCTTAATTGGGGTTTTCCATAGCTTAACTTTCAGAAACAATGGCTGATTTAACACAAAATCAATATTAAAATTAACTTTTTGAAGTGAATAAGATAAATAAATATGTAAATTTGTCAAATAAATAATTTCATACCAATATCCTTTATAAATACTATTTTATGAATTGTTAAATATGAATTGAATATTTTGCACCGTTTAAAGGATTAAAATTCACTGGATTCATCAATACTGAAATATTTCTATAATTATGCAATAAAATCTCAAATGTTTACATGAATAAAATTCTTAAAATTACATTACTTTTAAATTGTGATGGTGAGATATTGTTGAAACAAGCTGACACATTGTTAAAAATAGTGTCAAATTTTCAAAAAATATATCAAAAAAATATATATATTTTTTTAATTCAATCCTTAAATTTTAATAATAGAGGAAAGTGAGGAAGAATGGAATATTTTTTTACAAACATAAGAAAATCAACTTTGTTTGTCAAAAAAAAAAAAAAAAAAAAAAAAAAAAAAAAAAATTCAATACAAAATGAAACACTTTCTAATATCTTTGAACAATATAAAAACATAATTTGCAGAAACAATTTTTTAATTAAAGAAAAGTTTCAAAATATCTCCCATACCTTTCTAATAGAGAAAAAAATGCATGGCATGGGACAGCTATAAAACAATACAATACGAAACAAATAATGCCTAGGTATACAGTCTAATTTTGAATTTATCGTTTACTTTAATACAACTGTAAGCTAATGCAGATCAAAAACTTTTTACAACTGAAAATTGTGCTGCCATTAGTTCATCTAGTGTGTAATTGATGAAATACTTAGAATACACAAGGAGAAAATCCTACAGCCCCACTTTCCCCTACATATTGTTGTAAAATTATGCTGAATTCTACAGTTGTAGTATGCTATTCTAAAATTTGATTATCTCTAACAGAATTCAGTATGAAAGAGATTTGATTAAAGAGAACATGCATAGAAAATACATTTATCTAAAATAATTTTTACACAAACTAAATAAAGTTAAGTTTTATTTTCTTTTTCAATGAAAAAAATGATAAAAACAAAATATTTGTTAAAATTATTTCTATCACATTTAAAAGGTATTTATAGGTATACACCTATTGGTCATTTTGGCCGAATACTGAATATTCGACATACAAACACAAAATATTTAACTGGCTAAATATTCCAGTATTAAAGAGTTTAAATATCTATTTATATATTAAATCTTAAAGCAATATTATTTCATATTTAGCACAAATACTTCCATAAACTTATTTCCTTTCAAAATACATAACCATATACCAACATGAAATACTTCATTTTGCAAGTAAACATTACACAACAAGGAATATATGCTTTCATTTATTATTCAAGAAGAGAATAGTCTTAAAAACTTTTAAATTAATAAAATTTTAAATTCCATAGCTTCTTATACAAATTAAAATAATTTTTAAAAACTTTTGTGTTTGAATCAAATATTTTTAAATTGAAAAGAAAAAGATATTTTTAGACTTTTAAGAAAAATTGATAGTCATATAAGTGTAAATTTTTCAGAAAATACTATAGGAAGGAAAAAAAAAACCAATAAAAAGGTGGACACTCAGCCAAAAGATCTTTATTGTTGCTTTTGATTTATATATTAAGTTTTCAAATGCACTAGAGGGGGTAATTGTTTTCAGAAGTTGTAAACATACGGAGTATTCATAAAATTTTATAAGGCAATCAAGATAAACATTTTTTGTACTGTAAAACAGTATCGCAATTCACTTTTCTACCAGAAATATAACAAGAGTCAATAAAAAATATTCAGTGACTCGCTGCAAACTGAACTCGAGTTTTTGTATGTAACCTTATCAATAATGAAGATATTTTATTGAGATTTTCAACATATTAATCTTCTGTATGAAATATTTGTTTCTTAAAATTAATTATTTGCTTAGTTGATTATATTCGATTGTTTGATAGGGTACTTTTGATCTATTTTGAATTAAATATCTCTTTGCTCAGTTAAAATAATTATAAGTGCTAAGAAATATGTTTACTGTAGCTCATAGGTTTTTAAATCGAAAATTAATTATACTCAAGCTTCAATACAGTTGTTAATAGTTCATGATTATGCATATTTATAAAGACATGCAATAAAATTAGTTATGTAAGAATATCTTCAGTTTGGCCCAATATTTGGTAGTATGACCTGACCAAACGGAGAGCATTTATTGTATCCTTAGTTTTTAAAAAGATATGTATAACATTGGTATGAAACTCACATGGGTAAAAAAGTGCATTAGAATATATTACAATGCTTATCATAAATAGACATCTCCCTCTAGTTAAACTTATGCAGAAAATATGTATGATAAATTTTCCTTTTCATACCAAGGTCCCTATAGTTGAAAAACACTTGCATTTCGAATATATATAAAATTTTCAGACAAACATATAAAATATTTACACTGAAACAAAACATTTTATTAGTGTTGTTATCTAAAAAAGTAAAAGTAAAATAACATTTGAAAATCCCAAATGAACTTAGTATCAACATATTAATGTGCTATGAAAAACATCCATCAACACAAGTTGCAGCTTCAATGAAAAGTTTCCTGTGGCTTAAAAGATGTCTCAAGAGCTAGCAGGTTACGTTAACAGACAGAAAAATCAAATGAAAAGTCTGCCTGAAAATGTACCCTGCTGTCAAATATTCCAACTGAAGACTTCTTCTGTATCTTAGTTCCTTGACTTCTGAAGTGGCTTCGTAATTCAATGTAGCTTCATAGCACTTTACTATAAATTAATAGCTTGTTACTAAGTTCATTTAGAATTAGCAAAAGATATTTTAAGTGTATATTTTAAGATAACAGCTTTAAAAAGTTCTTCAAATTTCAGTAAATATTTTTATTTTACACTGCTGTATGAAGGTATATGCATTGGAAATTATAAAATTAGTAAAGATATAAGATGAAATGATTCATAAACAGAAAGACATTTTAGTATTAATTACAAAAGTTATGAATAATAACATTTTGAATAAATTTTGTTGTTTGCACAATTTTCAACTATGATTGTATTGCATGTCTTTATAAATATGTATAATTATAAACTATAAACAACTGTATTGAAGCTTGAGTATAACTAATTTTCGATTTTAAAACTCAGATCAAAAGATCATACATCAAAAGTACCCTATCGAACAATCGAATATAATCAACTAAGCAAATAATTAACTTTAAGAAACAAATATTCTTAAAAAAAATAACTTTTATTCTTTGCACTGTTAACTTTCAATAAAATAACTTTGAGAACAGAGTATTATATCATCATTATTATAATGAAACGAAATCCTTGAACAAACTATATAATTAGCACATAAACATTAATGAAATGAATCTGAATGATTATTAAAAACAGATATTTATCCTGCCTTCTACAAAGATGCAACATTTATACAATCTTTACCGTTTATTATTATTAATATTAAATGAAAAGATATTAATTAAAAATGATATATCCAACACAGTTTAATAAAACTTACCATTTTTCTGCAATTACGAAATGAGATTTTGATACATAAACAGAGTTAATATTAAATTTAAAAAAAAAAAAAAAAAAAAAAAAAAAAAAGTGAAAGCTATTCTTTGATTGGTTGCGCTTAGGTAATTTCTGCTTAGGTTTGAACATGAATCAAACCTTAAAGAGTTGGGAAAGTTAGCGCTTGGGTAGGCCCGTGAAAACGCAGCTTTAAAGACCGAAGATTGCAGCACACAGAATCACCTCATCGAATTCACGGCTGAAATTCCAGAATTAGTTAAAACTCAAATTACTTATTAAAACGCAATCGATCTGCCAAATATTACTTATTTAATATAAAACTTTCAGATAGTTTATAACACATAATATAAGAGTGCGGTACAATCAAATTATGGGGTAGGGAGTGGCAATAACTTTTTTTAGGGAGGACATGATCAAATATTTAAAACTGTACAGTTTTAGATGCAGATTTTTCAGAGCCCTGTGATAAATAACACTTTTTTAATATAAAATTTCAAAAGTGCATTTACTCCTATTTTTGAATAATGATTTCATCAAATATCTTGCTTAAGTTCGCCAACCTCAGGTCTATATCTAGGGCAGATTATTTAAGGAAGATGCAACTTTTTCTGTCCAGAAACAGTTTTGTTAAAAACAGACTTCGCCACCCAGTAGTAGAAAGTGAAACTAAAAGATTCCAGACAATTTTTTGCAATATTTTGTCGTGCATGCGCAGCACGCCCACTAAACTATATCGTCGGCAACGGGGATTCGGTTCGAGGTTCGTTCGGTTTGAGATCGGTCTTTTTATGAGATTTTGCTGTACAAATTTCAGATTCATTTAAGAATTTCATTCTGGGCCCGGACAACGCCGGGTGGCTCAGCTAGTTGTACAAAAAAATAATATATAAGGAAAAAATACAAGTTTAGATGTTATATACTGGCGGAGCCGTAAGTGGGGGAAGTATAAATTTTAGGGGGATTTAAATTATTAGTAATTTACTGTAACTATAATGCAATGGCTAACTACGAAGGTATACAAAAAAAAAATGACAAGCATTATAATAAAGTAATTACATTTTATTAATTTTAAACTTGGTGTATTTTGAATATATATTTTTCAAATTAAAATTTAATCCATAATTCAACTATCTTATACATTACAAATTTTAATGAAATTAATTTATGAACTAATCAAACGACTAATTAAAAGACTGCTTATGTTTCCCAGCTATTTCTCTTAAAATACGGAACTTTTGGCGGTAAAATTAACCTAATTATCCATACTGACCCACAGGTGTCAAAAGCAATGTTCTTGCTGTCGCTTGCCATTTCGCCAAATTGCGACTAAATTCTTCATTTGGCGAGTAAATAAGCGATTAGATTTGCCAAATTGCTAGTGCACAATTTTTTCTTTTTCTTTCTTTTCTTTTCTTTGTGTGTGTGTGTGTTTTTCTTTTCCTGTGTTTTGAAGAGCACAATTTTGATATTGCATTTGAAGTATGGGCTTCTAAGAAAAGCCGAAGAATTCTAGAAAAATAAAAGTTCATTTGAATATGACACATTTTCATTTTTCAGATTCATTGCGTGTAATATCATAAAATTTTGAATTAACTTAGGAAGTTTTTATTTCATAACATTTTAATGAGTTAAACCGGTTTTAGAATTTTTTTTTCTTGATTACGCAAGATATTTAAAATATGCATATTTATAATATATTTTTAGCAGATAGTTGAATTTAGACTAATAACAATCGTTGTCGCAGTTATAAAAACTCAGGTTATTTTAGAGCATACTGAGAAAAAGGGGGTACATTAAAGGACTAAAGATAATTTTTTAGTGCTACACGGCGAATCTATTTTGTTAATACATTTTTCATTTGGCGAATGTTTTTTATTTTTAATTAGCCAAATTACTAACGTTGGTCAAATGTCAGCGAGAACACTGGTCAAAAGTAAAATTTGAATTTGTTTTCGAGATATTATTATTATTTTTTAATTTTAACAATATTTTTGTAATGATGGCAACTATAAATTATTTCCTTTTTGTGAAAAAAGAGGAAAACATAGGAATTATTAGATTTTTTCTTTTTCGTCATTTCCAAATCGAAATTGAAGTTGCCTTTTATTTCAATCGACAGTGAAGACAAACCTGTGATTAAATTTCGTTTTTCAGGAAATAAAAAAAATAAATGCAATAGACTTGCTCAAATCCGCGCAGTTTGAGACCAAAGGGTGTGAAGATTTTAGAAATTTCTGGATTTCTAGTCATTGTTGTGGTTACATTATTTAATCAGTATAATTTGGATGCAATAATGCAATCGAAATTATAATAAATGCTTACAGTATAATAAAATATTAAAATAATCAAGTAAAGTAATAAACTACAATGGTAAAAATTAAGATAAAATTTTAAAATAATTAAAATATTAAAAAATAGGGTCAAGTAAATGATTAAAATTTACAAATGTATGATAATGATGAGATACTTTTTAATAAATTATTCAGTGAAACTTGCCTCATAAATAGGGGCGTAGCTACTGGGGGGCGTCTCGCCCTAATGTCGGCAACTTCGATGACAGTCGGCAAATTCTAGGTAGTCAGTATCAATCGATACAACTGTAAAATACTCGATTTTTTTTCAACTATACATGCTTTAACTTAAACACCAATCCCTAGCACTTTTCTAAAGAATTTCTTCCAAAAATCCAAAGTTTGGCTCCTCACTTTTCGACTTCGCTAAAAATAAATTTTTGACTGCTGAAAATAAATTGAGAAAAAAATTCGGGAAATACTATAATCTTTCTGAGAATCCGCAGAAGCTTAGTAGAGTTCTAGTAGATCAACTAGCATTAAAGATGACGACGACTTCGGTGAAGATATTCATGTTACTCGTGTGCATGGACTCAACCCACGAGTGGCAACAATCACACCTCGGCGAATATGAACCGTCCGAAAAAGACTGTTTATTGGACAAATGGAATGTTAAGTAAAAATGTTCTTATGGACAGGAAAGCCACTACACAGATAATCACCTCATTGAGTTTGTGGCTAAAATTCTAGGATTGGGCAGAACTCGATATCATATTAAAATGCAACTGATCTGCCAAAGTCATAACTTGGAGGAAACTACCAAAATTCTTATTTTACCGGTTAATTGGTAGGTTTATCACTGTGTTTTTCTGCCTCCCAGTCGTCCATGTTTTTTATACCTTAGGGTACAAGATAGAGACTTGCACGGATCCGGGCTTGATACGAGACCCGTCCCCGGCCCGACAAAATAAAGACAATTTTCAAACGGGCCGTGTCGCAGAATTAAGACATTTTTATCAATGGGCTGATAAACGAAATATACGTGCCTTGCTAGCAAAAAAATTAAACAAACCAGCTAAGCCAGTAAGGAGTAAGGAAAAAAAAAATTAGGTGGCCTGCCGGTCCAATATAAACAAGTTGGGAATTGCACGTGAACGTAGCAAATGAGAGTGCGTTCGTACGATAACGAAGTTTTAAAAATATTCAGATCTTGCTGATATAGTAGAGCGTACTCCGGATACAGTATAGTAGTCGAAATCTTTAGGTTTCTGTAAATATGCAGGAAGTAATTTTTATTATACCTCAGCAACGTATATCTTATTCATAAAATGTGAAATAGTTGAATATAATTAAAACACGTCCCAAACAATGTTTCCTCGTATAGCATTATGTAGTGAAATACTTTGCGTGGCCCTGTAATTTAACAATTAAAATTCTTTGCATCACAAATTGTACAGAATGCATACTTTAGTATATATTTCATAGATTCATGCCAATTCTATTATGTTCGAATGAGTGTAACATCATTAAAATGCATTTGAAACTTTTTCCCCGTTGACCGTAATGTAATGGAATACTTTTGATTGTCCCTGGAATTGATCTATGCATCCGATTTTCATAACATTTGAAATGACATGACAAAATTACTCAATAATATATGTTTTAAATTTCATACGATTAAAATGCATTTGAAACTTTTTTCCCTATTGACCGTAATGTAACGGAATCTTTTTGATTGTCCCTGTAATTGATCTATGCATCCGATTTTCATAAAATTTGAAATGACTCCACAAAATTATGTTATAATTATGTATTTTAAATTTCAAACGATTCGGTTGGGTAGTTTTTGCGTTGTTATATGCGGACAGACGGACGGACTGAGCGACAACAATAGGTGCTACGTATTTACATAATTACAAACGCACCTAAAAAGTAAGCAAAACCGGTAAAATATTGGCTAGTTTCAATGAATATGATTTTCGCGAGAATAAATGTAAATATTCGTCAAGAACCGATGCTAGTTTGAGAAATCAATACCGAAATGTAGCATGTTCACCGTAGAGGTCAACATCAGACATGGTGTCTGAGCTGAGTTTTTTAGGTAGCTTTCATTACAAAAAGTAAAAAGCTACCTATTGCAGCCGTCCGGAGGAAAGCACTTCCGGAAAATTTTGGTATATTTTCACCGATCATGACCCCCAGACCCCAAAATCTCCCTCCGTTCAAATGTTGACATATATATATATATATATATAACCATATATATATATATATATCTGATTTTTGTCATGCGATAACTAACGTATTTATGAACCGATTTGAATGAAACTTGGTATGTACATAGTACATACAAATGTCTCGACCGAGTTCGTTGGCCAGCATCATCCGCCATTTTGAAACAAAACGGCAGCCATTTTAAATTTTTAAAAAATTTTAAAATTTAAAATTCAATGCGAAAAAATTAAAAGTTGAAAAATGTTTTCTTTTGCGTGTTAGAACTTAAAACAACGATTCCAGAACACTTTTTATTTTGTCTATATCTTAAAAAATGACTAGATGGAACCCGTCAAAACTTGACGGCACCGAAGAAAGAAAAAGGTATTTTCCAGCTATTAAAGGATTTTTTAACGACTAATCTTCAGCAAAAATTTCAATAAATAAAAGAACAACTTGCATTTTACATCCAGGCAAATGACCCGAAATTGGCCGAGTTACATTCAAACATGCTGTCATAGAATTAGAATCTCTCTCATTTGATAATTTTTCATTTACAAATACAACACCAATAAATTGTACATAACATGAATAAATCAGAAATTACTGTCATCACTCATTTCATACAAAATATATATACTTCACTTACTTCGCAGCAAAATAAGACTGAATTTATAGTTTGCCATTTAGCAACAACTATAACAATGATCCTCTCCGTGGTTAATTTGTTGTTACATTACCCACCCCATTCAACAAATAAACATTTGCATTTTCAACTACTTTTCTATTACCTTTTCATAAATCAAAAATACATGTAAATTTCACATATTAAAAAAATTAATGATAATATTTATTCTGGCTAGGTGAAGCCCGTCAAAACTTGACAGCAACAATATGAAAGAATCAAAGAAAAAAAAGTATTTTGCCACTATAAAAAAATTTTCAAAGAAATTTTTTTTTAAAGATTAATATTTATTAAAAATTTCAATATGCTTTTCCATTTACCAACGTAACACCAACATGACATGATCCCGGGTGCAGAATTGGTGCAACGCTGGGACACACGTCACAGACTTGAAAATGTTTGCAGATTATTTTTCAACTGTTTAAGTTTTTTAAAAAAAATGCTAGAAATCATTTGCTATGTACCAAAGTTTGTCTAGGTACCATAAAAAACACAAATTCTGGCAAATAATCACAAAAATTAGAAAATTTCATCAAAATACTTCCCCCCCCCCCAAAAAAAAACATTGCCCGGAAATTTTATAAATAGATGTGGGAAAATAAAACAGCAAATTTCGTCAACAGATTGCAAAAAACAACAAATTTCTTCAAAAGATCTCTAAAAAATTTGTCAAAAAACTGCAAAAAAAAAAAAAAAAAAAAAAAAAAAAAAAAATTGTCTAGATATCCCAAATAAAACAAATTTCGCAAAAGTATTGCACAAAAATAAAAATTTTGCCAAAACGTCTAAAAAATGGCAATTTTCATGAAAATTTTTTTAAAAAAAGGCAAATTTTGACAAAAAAAAATCCCTAAAAAATGGCAAATTTGTAAACATATTATGAAAAAAAATTCAAAATATTGTGAGAAAACAACAAATTTCGACAAATGATTGTGAGTAAACAACAATTTTCGTCAAAGGATTGAAAAAAAAGCAAATTTTATCAAATAATCACAAAAAAGATAAATTTTGCAAAAAGATCTTCAATAAACGGCAATTTACATTGAAAAATCATGACAACACGACAACTTTCATTGAAAGAACTCGAGAAAAACAATAAACTTAACCGAAAGACCTCAAGATGACGAATTTCGTCCAGTTATCATAAAAGACGTGAATTTCGCCCAAAGATCTCAAAAAGCACATACAATTTATCCAGGTAATCGCAAAAAAAAGGTAAATTTAGCTAAAAATAGTGGAAAAAAATGACAAATTTCTGAAAAAAAAAAAATAACAAAGAACAACAATTTCGCAAACAAAAATCACGAAAAAAGGATAAATTCGATAAAACAGCAAATTACATCGAAAGATTGTGAGAAAAAAATGACAAATTTCATCGAAAATCCCCGAGAAAACAATTTTGTCCTGGTACAATAAAAGATGGGAATTTCGTCAAAAGATCTTGAAAATACTTTAAATTTGTCTAGGTACTTCAAAAAACGCAAATATTGGTAAACAGATTGTGAGAAAACAACACAGAGAGACTGCATTTTTGCTATCACTGTTTAATGCAATGCTGTGATAATTATATTTTTTTCTTTACTTATCTTATAATGATCGAAATACGTTGGTTTTTTCACTTTACGTAAGTTATTTTATTTCCAAGTGTTTATTTACGTTCTTGGCTGATAAAGCATTTTCTATATTGTAAATCTTTCTTTCGTCTAAAAAAATGGCAGTTTTCATGAAAAAATTTCGAAAAAAAAAAGGTAAATTTTGACAAAAAAATCCTTAAAAAATGACAAATTTGTAAACATATGAAAAAAAATTCAAAATATTGTGAGAAATCAACAAATTTCGACAAATGATTGTGAGTAAACAACAATTCTCGTCAAAGGATTGAAAAAAAAGCAAATTTTATCAAATAATCACAAAAAAGATAAACTTTGCAAAAAGATCTTCAATAAACGGCCAATTACATCGAAAAATCATGACAACACGACAACTGTCATCGAAAGAAATCGAGAAAAACGATAAACTTTGCCGAAAGACCTCAAGATGACGAATTTCATCCAGTTATCATAAAAGATGTGAATTTCGCCCAAAGATTTCAAAAAGCACATAAAATTTATCCAGGTAATCGCAAAAAATGGTAAATTTAGCTAAAAATAGTGGGAAAAAACGACAAATTTCTAAAAAAAAAATAACAAAGAACAATTTCACAAACAAAAATCACGAAAAAAGGATAAATTCGATAAAACAGCAAATTACATCGAAAGATAGTGAGAAAAAATGACAAATTTCACCGAAAATCCCCGAAAAAACAAATAATTTTATCCTGGTACCATAAAAGATGTGAATTTCGTCAAAAGATCTTGAAAATACCTTAAATTTGTCTAGGTACTTCAAAAAACGCAAATATTGGTAAACAGATTGTGAGAAAACAACACATTTTGTCAAAAGATGAAAAAGAGGCACATTCAAGAAAAAATTGCAAAACAGGTAATTTTTTTCAAAGAAAAAAAAAGCGAAAATATGATAAATTTCTGAAAATAACAAAAAAAAAAAAGACAAATTTAACAAAAAAAAGCATAAATTCGATAAAACGGCAAATTACATCGAAAGATAGCGAGAAAAAAACGACAAATTTCACCGAAAATCCCTGAGAAAACAAATAAATTTGTCCTGGTACCATAAAAGATGTGAATTTCGTCAAAAGATCTTGAAAATACTTTAAATTTGTCTAGGTACTTCAAAAAACGCAAATATTGGTAAACAGATTTTGAGAAAACAACACATTTTGTCAAAAGATGAAAAAAAGAGGCACATTTCATCAAAAGATCGCAAAACAGGTAATTTTTGCAAAGAAAAAAAAAGCGAAAATATGACAAATTTCTGAAAATAACGAAAAAAATGACAAATTAAAAAAAAAATCATGAAAAAAGCATAAATTTGATAAAACGGCAAATTACATCGAAAGATAGCGAGAAAAAAATGACAAATTTCACCGAAAATCCCTAAGAAAACAAATAATTTTTTCCTGGTACCAGAAAAGATGTGAATTTCGTCAAAAGATCTTGAAAAAATACTTTAAATTTGTCTAGGTACTTCAAAAAACGCAAATATTGGTAAACAGATTGTGAGAAAACAACACAGAGAGACTTTATTTTTGCTATCGCTGTTTAATGCAATGCTATGATAATTATATTTTTTTTCTTTACTTATCTTATAATGATTGAAATACATTATTTTTTTCACTTTACATAAGTTATTTTATTTCCAAGTGTTTATTTACGTTCTTGGCCGATAAAGCATTTTCTATATTGTAATTTTCAAATCGTCTAGGTACCACAAAAAATGCAAATTTTGCCAAATAATCATAAAAAAAAACCAGCAAGCAATGAATATGGTATATAAAGACTGCTTTATCATGATTGAAAGCTATGCAAAAAGAGGGATCTCTTCTGATAATTTTATTTTTCTTTGTTGATTATAATGATCTTCATATTTCTGAAAAAACATTGTTGAGAGATCAAGATCAAGCGATTAAAAAAAATAGCAAATTTCATCAAAATATTCCCTCCTCCTTCCCCCCAAAAAAACTCAGCAAATTTTGTCACGGGAACACTTTTTAAAAAAAGTGTACTCAAAAAAAAGTGAAACATTAAAGAAATATTAATGATTTACAAAGCTGTTTATAACTGGGATTATTTTCATTTCATATGCAATTTTCTATTATTCGGCGAGACTATGAGATGTAATGTAAATACTTCCTAAACGTTATGAATTTGCTCAAAAATGAAATTATAAGTGGGAAAAAAATCACCGTTTTTTGACATGAGTATAAGAAACTGAAGCAAAAAATAAATTGTGATTTGCGAATCTTTTTACATCCATGAAGTCAAACTATCCGTCGAAAATCGCACCATCAAAACACGAAACAAAAAACAATGTGATTTCCAGCCTTTTTTTTTACACATACTAATAAATAAATTTGAAAATTACAATATAGAAAATGATTTATCGGCCAAGAACGTAAATAAACACTTTAATCATTAACTTATTGAATGTTTCAATTTCATATGAAACATCTCTACAATTAAGCCTAAGATTGCCGTCAATAACATTGCAAAAAAAGAATACAGATGGAAATAAATTAACTTACGTAAAGTGAAAAAAACAATGTATTCCAATCATTATAAGATGAGTAAAGTTAAAAAATTAATTATTATAGCATTGCATTAAACAGTGTCAGCGTTCTTATCCCATATTTACAAACGCGCTTTGCAAATGCTCTTACAGACAGTAACTACTCTCCTCCGATTAACCAATAGGAGGAGACTCTCAGAGACCGGCGCAAGTATCGATGCGTAGAGACGCTATTAAACCACGATTACTTTTTCTGCCTTTCGTTTTAATATATAGATTGAGTTATAGCACTTTGAATTTTTCTTATCGCTGACATTTTGAAACGATCTGATTCTTGTCACGTGATAACACGCGTATTTATGAACGGACTTGAATGAAATTTGGTATGTACATAGTACATACAAATGTCTCAACCGAGTTCGCTGCCAGCATCATCCGCCATTTTGTTTCAAAATGACGGCCATTTTAAATTAAAAAAAAATTTAAAATTTAAAATTAAATACGAAAAAATTAAAAGTTAAAAAATATTTTTCTTTTACGTGTTAGAACCTAAAACAACGATTCCAGAACACTTTTTATTTTGTCTATATCTTAAAAAATGATTGAGTTATAGCACTTTGAATGTTTCTTATGGCTGACATTTTGAAACGATCTGATTTTTGTCACGTGATAACACTCGTATTTATGAATCGATTTGTATGTAACTTGGTATGTACATAGTATATACTGAGGCCTGAATCGAGTTCGATACCCAATTCCATCCGCCATTTTATTCCAAAATGGTGGCGATTTAAAATTTTTTATAAATTTTAAAATTTCAAATTATGTACAAGAAAGTTAGAAATTGAAAAAGATTTTTCTTTTATGCATTTGATCTTGATACAAAGATTCATAGCATTTTTTGTTTCGTCTGTATCTTATAAAATGGCTGAGTTATCGCATATATATATTGATCGATTTCAATATGAGTGTGCATGTGCACCTGAATTAAGATTTCGACCAAGCTCATAAGCAGGTTCTACTAATATAACTTAATTTAAAATAAATAAATATATATATAAGTATATGAAAGCTACCTCTTCCTCCCGGCACTGCCGGAAGGACTATTTTAAAATACTTTCCAACAAAGTTGAAAAGTGTTCATGCATTCGATTTGTCTGTCCGCGCTCTAACTCTCGTAAATATACTCCGATTGCCACGAAATTTTTGGACATTATTGTCGTTCACCCCAGCATGAACCCTATTAAAAATGAAGTTTCTATGAGGATTAGTTTATTTACAGGAACAGTCAAAAGTTTTCCATTATCTTACGGTCTAAGGTGAAAAACCGTTTGAAATTAATTTTAAAGATGTTACACCCTGTCAAACATATTCAAACTTATATGCATTTACAAAGTGCACTAAAATGTTCATTCTGTAAAATATTCAGTGAAAATATTGTTATTATTCATTTACAGGGCAACACAAAAGAATTCCATCACATAATAATAAAGGGGGGGGGGATATCTTCACAACATACTTTAATTATGGTAAACGATTTCAGATATAATCAAATTGATATACGCTGCTGAAGCTTAATGAGTTATTTCACACATAATGCAAAATACATAGCATTTACAGGTACACACAAAAGATTTCATATGAAGTACTGTATATTATGGATGATGACTTTGGATGGATGAAATGAATTTTTATTAATTATGATATGTGCTTTTAAGTTTCACCAAATTTATGCATATTATATGGTGTGTATAAATGCTAATAGTTACAAAATTTAGATATACAGGGTTATACAAAAGATTTCGGAATGATTACTGAATATGAACGTAAATTACTTAAACGTGGTTTTTAAATATGTTAAGCATTTTTACATCGAACTGCATTCAGTTTATTAAGAAATGTTTGTAGATTATAGATAAATAGGTATATAGGGTCACGCAAAAAACTGGATACATGGTCGCCTTTGGATGATAATTTCTGGAAATATGATTGAAGTAGTTTAAAGAGCATTTTTGTTTGAACTAATTTTTAGCAAAATACTTTCGAGTATTAAAAGTACTAGGTAAACTACAGGGATGATCAAAAGTATTCAAGTATGTTTCCATCCATTGGTATAATTTGCTGAAAGGAAAATTTTAACTAGTTAGGCGTTTTCTTGCTAAACTAAATTTTCCCATTATATAGTATGTGTATCAACTGACAGTTCAAAAGCTATAAGTGATCTATTAAAATAAAATAAAATGTCAAAAAACACCTTTTAATTTTACATGCTTCGTGTGCTCTGACGGTAACTTTTTCAAAAACAAAAAACGATAAAAGAAAATTTTCGCTAAAATAGCTTCAAATCTTTTTGAAGATTTTTTGAGATTTGAAGCTATTTTAGCGAAAATTTTCTTTTATCGTTTTTTGTTTTTGAAAAAGTTGCCGTCAGAGCGCACGAAACATGTAAAATTAAAAGGTATTTTTTGACATTTTATTTTAATTTTATGGATCACTTATAGCAATAAATAATTTGATATTTTAAAGTGATGTTTTATATTATATGTAAAAAAAAAACAATTTTCAATAAAAATTTTGTGCAAAAGTTTGTTACAAAAGTTCACTTTAGATTGATAAGGCTTATGTGTGAAATATTCTGGCAAAACTGCAAACAATAATATATAGTAATTTTGATAAAATGTATATCGACGTTCAAGAAGCAACCTTTTGAAAAAAAAATTATGAGTTTAAAACTTATATATATAACATTCATGTATGATGTAAATAAACTAAATTATTTAATATTTTAAAAAACTTTTTGTTGTCCTAGAAACAAGAATAATATACCATTCAAAAAATAGAAAATAAAGGATTCAAAATATTATACAGAAAAAACCCGACTTTTTTCACAATTTTGGACTTTCAGCTGCCGTTAACAAAACTCTGATAGCGTTGGAAAGTCTTTCACGACCAATGTGTAAAGCATGATTTTCCTTTTATCACCGTAATTTAAGTGTGTCGCCAGACAATAACGATTGGAACACATTTCTCTAAAATGATAACTCTTCAAGTCCATCTTGCCGGCGCCTGCCACACAAATTTTCATGTGAGTGACAGGATCAGGCGAGGAAATTGGGCAGATGAAGTGCAGTTTATAAACACTTTAGCTTATAGAAGTTAGAGCTATATCGATGATACGAACTGCGCAAGAGAAAAAAGAAACGGGACGTACTTCCTACTCTATCCTCATTTCCTGGTTGCAGTTTCGAAGTCCCACGTCAATAAAATCTGAACATCCAGTATTTCAACACGAAAACACGCACAGCAGTACAATGCGAAACAGTTAATGCGTTTGCAAAACAGCTTGTGAAGTGTACTTAGCCAATTCCACGAAAGTAATTCACTTTAACATAAATTTAGGTTCCTGTTCGGAATAAATTCTACTTGGATCAATCAAACATATCTTTAAAATACGAAACGAAAATTTTAAATTTAACTATTTAACTCTTTAGCACGATGTTTTTCAACCTTTTTCTTTTTTTTCAAATCTCACGGCGCAATTGAATGTACAATTGTACTTTTGCGACACACTTGAATGTACAGTTGTACTTCCGCAGCCCACTTGAATGTACAGTTACACTTTTATGTCACATTTGAATCTATGATTATATTTTCGCGGCACTTTTGAATAAACAGTTACTCTTTTATTACACAAATGAATCTATAATTATACTTTCGTGACATACTTAAATGTGAGTTACACATTTACGCTACACTTGAATCTACAAAGATACTTTCTTGGAACAGTTGAGTAAACACGCAGCAAGTTGAATGTACAGTAATATACTTTCGTAGTATATGTGAATGCACAATTATTCTTCCGTGTTGCAACGCAAGTACAATTATGTGTTAACTTCCTAACTATGTAATAACTAACTATACATATATCCCGTAAGAAGCAAAATTTTTAAATCCACCTACTTATTAAGGGGACTCTCTAGCGCAAAGTTTTTCATTTTTTAAAATCTTATTCAAATTTGAATGAACAGTTGTACTTTTGCGGCATACTTGAATGTACACTTCACTTCCGCGGCAAACTTCGAGTTGCAGTTACACTTTTATGGCACATTGAAGTCTATAATTATACATTGTCACGTCATACTTGAATGTGTAGTTACATTTTTACGGAATATTTCAATCTATAATTATATTTTCGTGGCAAACAAAAATGTACAGTAATACTTTTACAGCACACTTAAATTTGGAATGATATTTTCGTAGCAAACTTAAGTGAATAGTTGGAAGCCGGACATTTCGGTCACCGTATCGGTTCTGGTGTTTTGGTCCCTTGCCATTTCGATCCCTGGCAATTTCGGTCCTTTGCCATTTCGATTCCTTGTAATTGTTGTTAGAGGCAGTTATATTATTAAATAAAAAATTAAATTGTTTTTACTAAACGTATTTATTAATGACAATTCAAAATTATACCATTTATTAATTGTACATATACCTAATTTATCAATTGCGTGTTTAAAAGCTATTACATGAATAGCTTTACATGAATTACATGATTTAAGCTCGAATATAGTAGTTAATATAGGGTAAATGCAAACATATTTTTATAAATTTTGATTCCTTTATTGTTATTAACTTCATTAGGATGTTTAAAAATTATAAGGATTCTGAAGATAAATATGTTGTTTATTTATTTATTAGTTAAATTATAGTATTTTTCTTGCTCTTTAAATATGTAATTAATTAATAATAACTTGTTCTTCGTGAATTGTAATCTAAAACTGTGCTTAAAAAAATTAAATTCAATAATGTCACCTAACACAATTAAAATTATTTTTACGCATTTGTACAATGTTGCATCATTATTATGAATAGTATTAATTAATTAATTAAATAATAATTACTTAGACTTTATGTTTTTGACTGATTTTTCAAAAAAATTCTGTTTCATTTTTTGAGAAGTCGCCAAATAGGAAAAAGTTTGATGAAATGCGGCATTGAATTTGCAATTTACCGTACTGCAAAGTACCATTGGCCAATCATCATTTTTTAGCTCACAGGCTATCATAGCCTGAGAGCTTATGTGCCCCTCCGTTCTCTATGTACGTGCGTTCGTGCGTAACGCGATAACTCGTGATAAAAATATCCGATCCACTTGAAATTTTGTATGTAAGTATATCCTGACAAGGCGCTTCCCTGATTAGTTTTTGGAGTTCATTCGATATGTATAAGAAGGAGAACGGGGGGGGCTCATGCCCCTCCCCTTAATTGATACAAATGGGATTTTCATGCAGAATTAAGTTTTCGTTCAAAATTTAGATTAGGATCATTCTGATGAGGCGATTCCGTGACTGTTATTAGATGTTCATTGAATAAGTATAAATAGGGGGAATAGGGGTTCTTATGACCCCCCCCCCTTAATTTAAATAAATGGGTTTTTCAAGCAGAATTTTCAGGTTTCGTTCAAATCTCTGAATAGTTTTGGAAGTTTAATGGTTAAGTATAAAAGAGGGGGATAACTCCCTTTAAATTATATAAATGCTAAATGGGTTTTTATTAAGAATTATCTCATTTGCTCTGAATTTTGGATATAGATTTTTTATATGATAAAGCATGCCTTTGATAGTATAGGAGGTTCAATGATTAAGTATAAAAAAGAAGAAAGGGGAGAGCTGTTTCCCCTTAATTTTTTTTCGAACGGAATTAACACTTGAAAATATAAGGCTTTAATGTACAATTAGTATTTGTAGCCTGTGAGCTCAATGCCATCTGTTTAACTGGGCAGTATTCTTTATTTTATTGGTTATAGTCAAAATCTCATAGAAATTTACCACTAAAAGAATGTTAGAAACATTTGACATTTAGGAGACATTTAGAATGCACTTATTTTTAATAGTTTTCGTTACATATAGTTTAATTTCTATTTTTCAAGCAATAACAAAAATTTATGGCATTTTAGAACACATAGAAAAAAAGAAGGATGCAATAAGCAGGTTAAAGATAGATTTTTCAGTGTTTCACTCCAAATCTATTTTGCTAACTTTTTTTTTAAAATTTGACTACTGTTTTTTATTTCTTATTCGCCAAATCGCTAATGTTACTCAAAAGCCGCAAGAACTGTAGTTACAAGTAGGGATGGGACGAATTTTCGGCCACTATTCGGTATTCGGCCTATTCGGTCCTTTTGCCGAATATTCGGTTGGCCGAATATTGAAGGCTTGTTGACCGAATACTTCGGCCGAATACCTATAGCCGAATATTTAGAGATATCTCGCCGAATATTGCTGAAATCTCACCGAATAGTGAAAGATATCTTGCCAGATAAATTTAGGATTTGCAGAATTTCATTTCTTGCAATTTTTTTTCCTCTTATCCAAATTGGTTACTTCAGTTATGAAGTCATTCTCATTCTTACTTGCAAAACATACAGTTATTCAGATACTAAAAAATATACAGCCTTTCTGTATTTCCTATAAAGGTAGGTGATATTTTAGAAAATGCTGCCCAAATTGGAGATTTAATTGTACAGGAAATGTCTTCATTAGAGAATGATATGTTACAATTCAAGATATAAAAACACTTATCGAAAAAAGAAAAAAAGGAAACACTACCTTATTTTAAAACACTCGAATATTTATTAATGTCTGCAAATTCCATGCACATGTAAAAAAGGCTCGTATGAAATTCATAACTTATTTTCTATGAAGTGAGAAATGAAAAAAATCATTCACTAGGTGTATTAACGAAGATTCATTTTCAAAATTAAATATCAAATATTACTATTCCAAATACAACGATACATCTGAAAACAGAACTGGTGTCAAACTAGATACACATTAGATGACACAACTTGCTTTATGAAGATAGTTTTATAAATATTTAAACATAAATTCTAAATGCTGAACAAAATAATTTTTTTATTTTATAGTTTTCACTTTTAAATAATTATTTGCATAATTACTGCCTTAAATATGTAACATTATTATGCATATATTTTTAATTTACATCTTAATTCATTCATGTTGTTATCAATTTCTGTTTATCCTTTTAATGCTTGTTGAATAAGTGGTATATTGTATGCGCCGATTCAAATGTCAAAGATTTTGTTAACATATGCATTCTACTTTAAGCATAACCTTTTGCTTTAACGTAATTTGTAATTTAAAGATTGACAACTGATTTCCAAACAGTCTCATTCTTACGAATTTGCTTATTATTAGGGACACAAACTCTTAATGATCAAATTTACTTCATTAAAGGTTACTTCAGAGAATATTTCCTTGTGAATTCTGAGAAAGAGAGATTAAGAATATTATTAATTTTGGATGCAAGAAAAGATAAAAGTATCATTTGATAGTAAAGGTGAAATACATTGTTCATATTTTAATGGAAATATTTTACCATCCTGACTTACTGAAAATCAATTTGATGTACATTAAGATAAAAGAATTTAATGCAATTTCATATTTTTTTTGTGTTAAAATAGGTGTTTCAAATTTAAGAATACATTTAAAAGTACATTTAAGAGTAATAATTACTAATGAGTGCCTATTTTTTAAATTATATATAATCAAAATTTTTTTTTTCTTTATTGGGGAAAAAAAGTTAGTATTCGGCCGCCGAATATTCGGTATTCGGCCTAAAATTTGGCCGAATATTCGGTATTCGGCTATTCGGCCAAATCACTATTCGTCCCATCCCTAGTTACAAGGTGGTGGGTGCCGAAAAGGCAAGGAATCAAAATAGCTAAGGACCGAAATGGCTGACAACTGAAATGGCCAGGGACCGAAATGTCACGGGACCAGAATATCATGTACCCTTGTCATGTATGTCATGTACCCTTAAAAGATGTAGACAAAAATAAATTCATTTGCAGAGCTATGTAAAGAACTGTATACATTGCTGTCATGGATGGTATAATTTCTAGAGCTGGAAGTAAGTTTTTAGTTGAGTCCAGGGTTCTCGCTGTCGCTCGCCATTGCGCCAAATTGTGACTAAATTCTTCATTTGGCGAGTAAACAAGCGATTAGATTCGCTAAATTGCTAGTGCTCGATTTTTGCTTTTTTTCTTTTCTTTTTCGTTTTTCGTATATATTCATATATACATAATATTAATATATACATATTTTTAATACATTTGTAGCAGATAGTTGAAATTAGATTAATAACAATAGTTGTCGCAGTTATAAAAATTTTGGTTTTTTTAGAACATATTGAAAGAAAGGGGTACATTAGAATATTAAAGATTTTTTTTTTGTGTGTGTGTGTGTGTGTGTGCTACACGGCGAATTTACTTTGCAAATACTTTTTTCATTTGGCGAATGTTTTTTATTTTTAATTAGTTAAATTACTAACGTTGGTCAAATGTATGTGAGAACACTGGTTGCGTCATACATTTTATATCGGAATTAAATTTTAGCTTAATATGTGATGCGTCTAAAATTCTGTAGATAACAAATAACATACAGGATTGTAGAATAAATGAATAAATAAATAGAATACATTTCCGTCTATCGGCGGAAATGGCTGAAAGTGACTTTTAACCAGGGCTGCGGAGTCGGGTCCATTTTTGAGAAAAATAAGTCGGAGTCGTAAAAAAACAACCCGACTCCGACTCCGGCTTTTTTCTTAGACAATTTGAAGTGAAATTAAACCAACAAAATGTAATTTTAAATCCATAGAAGGAATTTTTATTGCTATTTTTGGATTATATCGGACTACCCAAGTTAAAGAATCCCAATAAACTGGCCAGCGTACACAGGAGATGAAAATTGCTTTTAATTAAAAGCTCTAGTAGATCCTAGATTATTTGCGAAATAGTAAAGATCTTCTATCTTTACAAGAATAAAGTATTGGATTCTTGAAAAATTTCGATTTCCGGCATTCGATGGATTTATGCGTTTTAGAATATCCTGAACTGAACACGATTTGATAGTTTTTCGAAAATGTCTGTCAGCGTCTGTCACTTTGTGAGTCTGCATGCGACAAAAATTTTGGAGCGCTCTATCTCAAGAACTAATGGATGGAATTTCACAAAACTTTAGATTTTGTTAGATCTTGATAGAAACTGGATCGGATTAATTTTTGGTGTATGTCACTCGACAGGTGGCTTTGGTATGCTGCGTTATTCACAATTTCCACAGTAGCTATATCATAAAAATTAATGCACGGATTTTTATAACACTTTAGATTCAGTTAGTCCTTGATATAATTAGGTGCTGTAAATTTTTTGGTGCAAATCGCTCAATAGGTGGCGCTGCTATACTGCATTGCTCATGATATTGCAACAGCGCTATCTCAAAAACAAATGCTCGAATTTTCATTAAACTTTATATTTAATTAGTTTGTAATCTAGATTAGTATAGTTTAGTGTTTGGTGTAAATCGCCCAACAGGTAGCGCTGATATGCTGCATTTTTTACGATTTTGAAATAGCTGTGGCTCAATCACTAATGCATGGATGTTCATTAAACTTTTGATTCAGTTAGTATCTGATAGAAATTGATCCTGATTCGTTTTTGAAGTACATCACCCAACATGTAGCACTGTTATGCAGAATTTTAAGATTTCCGCTATAACTCTATCTCAGAAATTAATGTACTGATTTTCACCAAACTTCAAATTCAGTTAGAAGTTGATATAACTTGTTGACTAGATTTTGATGTAAATCACATAAGAGGTGGCGTTGCTATGCTGCATTTTTTCAGGAAGTATTAACATGTGTGATATTGAAGAAAGTTCTAAGATTAACACATCTGACTAATTTTTTTTTTCCTTTCCATTGAAATTTTTCTGCTCTAGAGAGCACTAGTTAACATAAAAATTGTGCAGATTTCCCCTTTTCGGGCCACGGATCCGAAATAGTAAAATATCCGTTTTGTTATCTGTTTCTTATTTCGGTAATTTAATTTTTCAGGTTTGTGGTACGTGAAATTAAAGAATTTGTAAAACGGAAATTTTTTTTTCCAAAGCTCTAAGAACTGAATACCGAAATAATGACTTTTTGCCTTATTTTTCTTTCGTTCTCTCATAACTTTAACCAGCATCAACATTAGTATATTAGCTAGCCAGGAAGCAGGAGTCGGAGTCGTTAAAATTTCCAGAGTCAGAGTCGGAGTGGAAGTCGTTAAAAATTCCGGAGTCGGAGTTGGAGTCGGCCATTTTTCCTACCGACTCCGCAGCCCTGCTTTTAACACTTTCAGCACACTGTTATGCGTTTTTTTAAATCAGGAAGTACCGATTATAATTTATAATAACCATGTCTTTTGGTAAATTTGATAAATGTTGAATATTAATCAAATTTACTGGTTATTATTAATAATAACCACGTCTTTTGGTAAATTTGATAAATGTTGAATATTAATCAAATTTACTGGTTATTATTAATAACCACGTCTTTTGGTAAATTTGATAAATGTTGAATATTAATCAAATTTACTGGTTATTATTAATAATTACCCATGAAATTAGGTCAATATGATTAATTATTTAGTAACGAATGTATATTTTACAAAAATATCTTCTATCGTGACTGTTTGAATCTAATAACAAAAACAATTGTTAAAAGACAATAATACTCAATCAAAAGAAGTGTTCTACGCATGATACTAAATAGTTTAAAATAATTATTTTTCTAATTACTGAATGAATTAGGTTAAAATTGTAAACCAGTCAAAGAATAAACTATTCAGCTTTGAAATGCTTACTTTTAGCTATGAATATTTAGAAAAAACATATACAAAATAAATGGCACTGGCTGCATCAGGCTGCAGAAATAGAGTCTCTTTTCTTTTTTTCAAGCTCATGATCTTTCCGGCTCATTTTCCAGAGTCGAATCTGAGTCGAAGTGTTGAATCGACTCTCCACTAAACTGCAGAAATAGGGTTTCTTGGTTGGAACGGGATTTAAAATAACATTTAAGATTGAACTATGATCAATTTAATGTTTGAATGTTTAGCATAAATTGCTTTTTTTGCTTGCTTTCAATTGCTGTTTATTGCTTTTTTTTTACGGATATTCGGTATTACACTACACAAATATAACTTCAAAAATTGTAATCTACACAGTAAAAAATTTGAATCTTTTGCTGCATGTCAGTCCCCCGCTTTTATAGACAATATTTCTTTTGACCCATGAGAATGCTCCATAATTGGGTAAAGTAATCGTTTTCTATAAAAGCAATGGAGTGACGATGCTGCAAAAGCGCCAATTTTTTTACAGCGTACGCTTTTAAAGCAGATTCGTATTTCAACTCATCGAATCCAAAAGGAAAAATAATGTAGAATTAGGAGATAGTAATTGAAAGAAAGGATCGGGACAGTGGATACTGCGTTGGCTTCTGAAACGTTTTCAACAGCTTTTGTCTCATGTAATTTTAATAAAACTAGAAGTAAAAGAAACGAAACTTTATTTGAGTAAAAAGTTTCCATAGAAATGTTTTGCCATGAAATTGTCTATAGATATTTTAGTTTGTTTTGGCTTATTTTATGTTGGCTGATTATCTACACGCGGAATATAGGCTGGAAAAGGGTGGGATACCCTCCGTGGGGTCTTTCTAAGGGAACTTAACCCGTATTTACACAAGGAAATCCAATGTTCGAAAAAAAAACTCGGCAAACTCCGAACGGTTAGGCCGACGGAAGCGATAGGGTTCGAACCCAGCACCTGCCGTCTATCAGTTGAAACGTCAGAACTTATCGCCTACTTGTGGGGCCATAGGTATTTTAGATATAACTGAATGTCTACTTATTTTTGTTCAATTTTATAAATGAAAATATTACAAAATAAATTGAACATTTGCATTTTTCATACATATTTTTAAAAAAGATAACAAATCATATTTTTAATAATATTCCTTATTTCAAATCAGATACAGGAGATATTTTCAGAATGTTTTTTTTTTCTCGTTCTTTTCTCTACAGAATAATTTAAATAGGGGGAGGGGGGTGAGGACGAAAATATATTTCAGGATCTATGATGCTTTTTGTAATGAAGTTTTGAAAAGGAGTGACTATAAGGATATAAAAACAGGTACTTTTTTTTCTTTATAAACATCCTTCCATTTCAGCATAAATACGTTTGCTACCCTGGGTGGGGGAGGGATGTGTGTGCAAAAGACATCTTATAATCGCTCATGGCTTTCGTAATAAAATTTTTAGATATTTAAATGACAAAATATGAATATAAAGTAGGGATGAATTCATTTTTCGGAAAAAATAATAATATTTTATTTTAGGCAGGTTTTTGTCTTAGCAGGTAATTTTGCATGTTTCTTTCTACTTCAGGATCAATAATTTTTTTATGTTCAAGATATTTGTTGTCAATGGATTCTTTTATTGTAAGGTTTAAAAAAATTAGTGTTCCGATTTATAAGTAATTGACCCGTTTTTTCATAGACAGGGGACTTGGGAACGCTATTTGCATACCATTGTTTTAAACATTTAACTGATTTGCCCCTACAACGTACTAGCAATAATAGTTTTCTTCTTCCATCACTTAAAGCTTTCTAACACTACTAAAAATTTTAAATGCGATTTCATACTATTTAGAAAAGAAACATTTAAATTAAATCTGACGATTATTTTAGCTTAAGGAAACTGGCGTTTATCCCATATTTTCAATTTACTGTACATAAAAAAGAGAATCAGTTAAGCGATTAAAATAACATATTCCGAAGAGAATTTTGAAACATTAAAGAACATCCAATAAATTAATTCAAATGTTTCTAGAATTGTTAAAACTATTTTTAGGTTTTTCAATAAATGTTTGCATGTCATAAGTATTTATTTAGAGATCCATACACCTTTGGTGATGCTTTACAGTGATTTTAAACTAGTTTTTGTAGTTCCCGGTGATATTTGTCTGTGGAGGTTAATACAATGGACATAGTTCAATTTTAAATGTTATTTTAAATCTCGTTCCAACCAAGAAACCCTATTTCTGCAGTTGAGTGGAGAGTCGATTCAACACTTCGACTCAGATTCGAATCTGGAAAATGAGCCGGAAAGATCATGAGCTTGAAAAGAAGAAAAGGGACTATTTCTGCAGCCTGATGCAGCCAGCGCCATCTTTTGGCCGAAATTCGAACTATATTAAGGAAGTGCGTACTTTAAAATTTGTTGATATTCTAATAACAATACTGCAAACCGCGCATTTATATCTCAAACCGTTTTTTTGTTATTTAATTTTAAAATGGGTCAGTCATTTACTGGACACCCGGTATATATATATATTGAAGGTTTTCTTAGCGCCCTTTTCAAGATTTCCTGTTACTATTAATCATTTTAGAAGTTAAATTATCTATAAGGTATGCTTTCTTTAAAATAATTATTATTTTATTAGAGATCTTTTAAAGAACTGTGTTTGGCATGCTGTTGTGCGTTAAAAACCAGAAACATACTTTGAAAATTTATTCATGCATACTTTTGCGATTTTTTTTTATTGTTTATATAGTGTAATTATGATAATTAAATTTATTAATAGTTGGAAATAGTTCTTTTTAATATTTAAGAAGTAAAAGAAAAATAAACGTTTTCACTTCCTCCCCTCCCTTTTGAAGACACATGTGCTTAAAAACTCAGCTTTTTCTTTTTACTGTTGTCATATTAGCCGATTTGTTATTTTATATGAATGATAAAAGGGCTTAATTTTTCTTTCTTGATTTTTGAAATTTTAGAAGTTTTTTTTTCTATAATTTTTCCTAGAAAAATTTATAAACAATGCATAATGATTTCCATCTGTGACAACACTTGCAGACTATCCCTCTGAAACCACCTACATGGTTTGATCACTATCATGTTTGTCTGTTTTTGTACTTTTCATGAAACTAATCCATGTCTTCAAATAAGTCAAACCGTATTTTCACATCCTAAATGAAACCTAGCAATATCGCTGATTTTCATATTTATTTATTTGTTATTATTGTTATTATAGACACGATTAAAGTTTCTGGCGCCTTACCCTACAAAAATTTTTAATATAGACTTCTCATAAAAAAAGAAAAAAAATGTATAATTTGAAATTTAATACGTCTAACTCCAGAAATGTAGAGGTATTTTGTTAACTAGTGTACGATTCATTTGCATTAGTTAAGACGTGCGTGTATACTGATATTATGCGATAATATTGAGTTTTCAGCAGTGGTGTAGTTCTAAAAAAGCAGAGAGTATACGTTCTAAGCAAAGGGTGTTTATACACTGAAAAAAATTTTACACTTATTAAGATTTTTCTAGTAGACTTGTTTTCCAAGAACTTTTCGTGTAACGGTAACAGCAAAAACTCATGTAACCTTCCTCGGTTACATGAAATTTTGATATTATCGTTATATGAAAAGTTCTTGGAATAGAATTTTACTAGAAAAATTTTAGTAACTTTACAATTTTTTTTTTACAGTGTACGCTCAAAACAGAGAGTATACCATACAGTGTATATACTGCAGCTTTCTTGAAAAACAGAGGATGTATAGGTGTTCCTTAAAAAAATCCAGAGGGTATACGGCATATACACCCCCGTATACCCTCAAGGACCGTAGCTCAGGGGGTGCTATGGGCGGCTCAGCCCCTCTTCCTAAAATATTTTAAGCTCCCCCTGGAAAAAATTCCAAGGTCACTCAATGAATTTATGTTCCGAATCCATATGAAATTCTGTTTAAAGATCTAATTTAGTTTTGAGGACGCTTTACATTTTTGAAAAAATACTAAATTGTTACTAAAATAAGTGTTTCAACACTTGGTCATCCTATCTGTACATATGAAGCTAACAGGATGTTTAATAATGCACGAATTATACACTCGAATTTTTCATCATCCTATTACTTTCTTAGCATAAAATGATGTTATAACAACAGTTTAATGAGAAAAATAGTAACTACAGCGTAAATATGCACTAATTTATCTTTCTGAATGAGAGGAAATATGATCCCCCCTACATTTTCTTGAGTCTCCCTCCCCCCTTGTTATTCACTTCTAGCTACGGCCCTGATACCCTCCACTGCATCTTTCGTTTTCATTCACATAAATAATAGCGCCTTTCATGGAGAGCCAAGAGCAAAGGTGCGCTGCTAGTTACTGAAAAATTGGACAGGCCTGCTTTATGCAATAAAATTTCATTTCACCATTTTGTGAATGTTGGAAAGTGTGATTTTTAAATCTAAGCTTGACGCGTGATTTTTCTTTTTTTCTTTAAAATTATTGTTGAATAAAAGCCCCCTCTCAGGAACTTCCAGACAAAATTCGAAATCACGACCACGTGCAAAAACACGTGATCGTGAAGATTTCATCGTGACCCGTTTACTTGCTTTCCTCACGACCAGTTTCCAATTTCATTCTGGAGATTTCCAGGCGGAGGCGAAAAGGTATCCTTACATTGTGTTTGTTTAATAACGCTAAAGCAATTAATGCAGTTTCGCCATTTTATCTTTTCATCAGCAGTTTCCAAGCGCAAAAAACGGGACGTCCAATGAAAATGTCAACTCACCTTTTGATAGTTTCGTATTTAGCCCTTTCGGGTCCCAATTTTCTTTCTTTTTTTTTTTCAGTTTTTAGAAAAAAATATTTTTGCGTTAATAACATTAACACTAGCTATCGAACTAGATTAATTAATGTTTAGCGAATATTTCATTGTCTGAAATATAACGAATTTTGTTCTTTTGCATATTATCCAATTAATATTCGTGTGACAATAAACTAAGGAAGAATTTTTGGAGATGTTTAAAAATTGTATTACAATAAGATTTAACTTATATTACAGCTTTCTAATACTTTTTGCGCTTTATTACACATGATTCTTTCAGGAAAGTAACTTTTATTTTAAATTTAAAGAGTGAAATATAAGTTTAAAAAAAACGCAAACGAGGCAAAGAGAATTAAGCAAATAGTAATTGTTATTATTATTATTATTACTAAATGCCTAAATACAAATGAAGTCATATGCTAAATACATAGACATACACTAACATTACTACATGTAAACAGTAGCAAAAGTATTTTTTAAAACAAAATCATATATATATATATATCTTTATTATAAAGGCCAAACGTATCTGTGCGTAACGCATACGTCATTTTGCGAATGGCAACACTTTCCCCTGTAATTTCGGTTTTGCAATTTTCGCTCAACTGCAAATTTTACACTTCTGAACATCGCACATTTTAAATTTTTACATCGTCGTACAGAGAAAAAAATATACTTTTAAATGCAATTTGTTTGAAAGCTGTATCTTAATTTATTCTGACATATTAAATTTTTTTACAGTTTTTTGTACAAATATCGTAATTGTGGCAACAGAAATACGCCATTTTCTCTTAAAATTGATAAAAAATTGAAATGCGCGCACATTTAAATTTTGAGAAGATAAAAATTATGACGGGTTTAATTTTCACGTGAAATTTTAAGATCGTGTCAATTTGTAATTTTTTTTCTTTGCATACGCATTTATACCAAACATAAGAGTATCAATCGATAACTTCATCTTAATAGCAGATATTTATTGTATTTTGATTTATTACTATATTTTTACATATGCAATTAACCCATTAGTGCCTAGCGTCCCTTTTTAGGGACGCTTCAAAAGGTGCATTCAACACTGTTTTCGACACCGGTAAAAAAGAAAAGCAATTATTATTTTATTTAAATATGCATTTTCGTGATTAATGAACTAAACTCAAATCTTCTAAAAATAGTGGTGCCAACCAAATAAAATTTACGCAAAAGATGCTGGGTACGAATGGGTTAAAGTTTAATTTTAATAATTTGGACAACTCAATTTTATAGAAAACATATTTTTTTTCTTAACTTTAGCTTTAAATAATATTTGTTGGAAAGTTAGACTGACCGTTGTAAGATGCATTTTTTAAGTAGCTAATTTTGTAGGTTTATTATAAATCAATGAAACAGTTCCTTCTTAAACATTTACTTTCGTCGAAATTCGGCGGATTCTACCTTGTTCCATTAAAAGACATGTACTATTAATAGTACATCAGACCCCGAAAGGGTTAGAAACAAATTTTGAATTTGCATTAACTCTCCGTTATCCTATATATGTTTTTATTTTTTCAAAATACATTTATTTGCGTTAAGTTTGATAAAAAAGTTCGTAAAAAAGTTTGTCCGGGCCGAAATTTCCAGGCCCGGGCCCGGCTCGAAAGTTAAAATTTCGGCCCGGGCCCGGCCCGGCCCGAACGAAAGAAATATTGGCCCGACCCGGCCCGGCCCGAAAGTTAAAATTTCGGCCCGAGCTCGGCCCGGTCCGTAAAAAAGTTTAAAACTCGGCCCGAACCCGGCGCGGCTCGAGTGAATTTCTACAGAACATTGATCTTTAATCTTATGGAAGAGTTCTGACCAAAAAAAATTATATTAGTCTTTTTTTTTCATGTTTATAATCTCCATTTATGCAGAAGTGCTGTAGGCTGCGATATTTATGCTTTTAAATGAATCTTTGTTTGTTGTATGTAAATGTATTAGTTATCACTAGTATTATTAATCCATACTCCCTGTAATGGAGACAAAAAATCGAAAAATCGGTATATGGTATAAATTTCCAAAGACGAAATCACTTTGGAACGAAAAAAAAATGCATTCCCTTCTTAACAGGTGTAAATGTTTAATATATTTTTTTCTTCCGTATTGTTGTATTCATTTTGCATGAATGAACATTTTAAAAGAAACTTTCAGTTTTCAGTTTAAAAAAAAATTCCTTCATAATCTTTTTTTTTTGTGTGTGTGTGTGTTTAATTCTATTTTAAAACGCCTAATAATCTACGATTCTTTAAAAGGAATAAATTCTAATGTTTAATTGTAGAATAATGACGGCTTAAAAGTATATGCTTTTTTTGCAGAAATTTTTGGACAAAGCTAAATATTACTGATTTATAAAAAGTCGATAAAAGGATTTTCATATAGGAAGATTCAATAGGAACTGATTATTTTGGTCCATGAAAAATAGGAAGAATGGAGTCAGTCTCGGCTTCGTACGGAAAAAAAAAGTTAAGCCCGGCCCGATACTTCAGCAAAAAAATTAAGGCTCGAGCCCAGCCCGGCCCGAAAGGATTAGTGACTAGGCCCGGCACGTTCAGACCTCTATTCTATATTGTAAAACTGCATATTCAGCACACTGAAGTAAGTTAATCTGGTGCGTTAAGCCTCCTTGTCTCGATATTTTAAAAATCATGTATAAATATTTATTACGATTTTTCATTAAGGCTGTTCTGAAGACTAAAGGAGTACATTATCACGTAAGTTTAAATTCATTTTTGTTCGGAAATGTATGAAATTGACAGATGTTGTTATTCAGGAACTATGCCATCGAAAGGCGTCCTCCAGGCCCCTTTTTTATTTGTAAGCACAATAGAAATGCAATAACAAATGTACCATAATTAATTGTAAAATAATAACTAATAGAACAACACTTAGGAAATACAGTCAAAGTTGGAGTTATGAACCTAATTTTCCGACGAAAGCAGAAAAACCTGTCAACGAAGAGAGATAAATGCCATGTCACGTGATTAAATGCGCTTATAACCCGACAGATAATTTATTTTTCAAAAAATGGAAAACTTCCATGCAACGCCGGGTGGGTCAACTAATTTGTAAATAATCTTTATATATGTTTGAAAATTTCAGTATAGTCGGTCGTTATACTTCATTGAATTCAATTGAATTGCGACAAACAGAATAACAAAAATTTCACTGACAGAGAACCTTGAGAATTAATAGTTAATACACTTTTACGGAGCTCCAGTGGATAAAATTTTATTGCTTTAAATCTCAGGGAAAACCAGTCTGAAGCAACAAGTTAACTGTTGTTTTATTGCTAATAACAGCAAATTAAGTTACCGAAAGATTTTGAAATGAAGAAGAAAAAAAAGCAAATAACAAGATAATACAACATTGGGGTTTCGAAGTATGATCCTTCACGTTTTATTACTGTCACATAAATGTTTAATTAAAGCTAAATAGGTGAAAAGGTCAATGCTTGTTGAAGAAAGCATTTAGCTTTTGTTGGAATTTGTTACATGAACATAAATGGATTTCTATTATGGTGTATCAAAAGTATTTTTGTTTTTTAAATAACTGTGTATGAAAAGCTATGTATGGCACTCTATTATAATTAATGACCAATGCAAAATATTATATTTCAAATAAAAGGTTGTTCCATATAGTATTATACTAATATCTATATTTTTACATATTTCTAGGTTATATAAAGGCTGAAACAAATATTGAAATATTATCTATTTTCATTTAGCACGAAAATCAAATTACAAATTGCTTAAGAAGCGCAATGCCAATCTAATGATAAAGTTTCCGTGCTGGGACTCAAACCCGATTCATCAGTATAGCGCACTGAACCACAGGGAACATTATAGTTATTTCTATCGTTATTTGTAAGTAGTTAGCATTTGTACTCAAAAATAATGTAAATAATCCTATTAAGCTCTATTCATAAGCTAATATTAGTTTTGTTACATTAAAATGTCTCAATTTGTTGATTTTCTGCAAAAAAGCAAGCCTATTGGTTTTCATTAGATATTTATGAAAACTTGGCGAAATATTAGAGATATCGACAACTTAGTGTCACTTTTGGTGACTAATTTTGGTTGCCAAATTTGGCGATATATCGCAGAGTTGGCGTTGAATTTGACTACACTTGGCGACAGAAACGGGCCCCACCCCTTGCGGTATCTACATAGATTTTCAATGCTCCATTTCTAAATCGTTACTTTTTTTTACATATAAGGATAAGGAAATATGGTATACAGCAGAAACATAAGGGGATTTAAGAATGCATTTTCTCTTAAATATAATTTTTTAAAAACTATTTCGATAAGTAAAAAGAGAAAATATTAGTAGAAAGAAAATGTAACTTAAAAAATTATATATATATATATATATACAGGTATATATATATACAGGGTGTCCGAAAAGTCTGGAAACGGTCGAATAAATCGAGAAATATATATGAGATTGAAAAACGTAAATATACGTGTTAAATATTTTTAAATAAGCTACTTAGTGATACCAAATTTGACCTTTGTAACCGATCCCGGGGGTCCAGGGGGGTCTAACTTTGAAATCTTAAATTATAACCCCCATTTTTTATTGCAGATTCGGATTCTACGGACAAAAATATGTAACTTTTGTATTTGATGTTTATTTCGAATCCTCGTTTATCACGGTGTAATTGAGCATATTAAATCGATACATATTTCGGCTTTTCCAACGGGATTTTCCCTAATTGAAACTAATTGGGGAGAATTTACGACATCAAATTTCTCGTTTTTTACAATAATAGCGTTTCCTAAAAATCACCCGTGCCGATTATTTCGATAGTGCTACACAGTTAAAAATTTGATTCATTTGCTGTAGCGTCACTCCACAGCTTTTATAGAATATCTCTTTCATGACCAATGAGAATATTCCATAACACAGTAAAGTACACTGTAAAAAAATTGACCCTTTTGCTGCATCGTCACTCCACCGCTTTTATAGAAAACGATTACTTTACTGTGTTATGGAGCATTCTTATTGGTCACAAAAGAGATATTCTATAATAGCTGTGGAGTGACGCTGCAGCAAATGGGTCAAATTTTTAACAGTTTAGCACTATTGAAATAATCGCCACGGGTGATTTTCAGGAAACGCTATTCCTACAAAAGACGAGGAATTTGACGTCAAAAATTCTGCCCAATCAGTTTCGATTAGGGAGAATCCCGTTGGAAAAGCGGGAATATGTATCGATTTAATACGCTCGATTACACCATGATAAACGAAGATTTGAAATAAACATCAAATACAAAAGTTACGTATTTTTGTCCGTAGAATCCGAATCTGCAATAAAAAATGGGGGTTATAATTTAAGATTTCAAAGTTGGACCCCCTCTGACCTCCAGGGGGTCGGTTTCGAAGGTCAAATTTGGTATCACAGAGTAGCTTATTTAAAAATATTTAACACGTATATTTACGTTTTTCAATCTCATATGTATTTCTCGAGTTATTCGGCCGTTTCCAGACTTTTCGGACACCCTGTATATATATATATATATGTATATATATATATATATAAGGTGTACAGCAGAAATATTAGAAACTTTTTCAATGTATTTTTAATTAAATACAGTAGACTCCCTTAAATCCGCGTCCCTAAAATCCGCGAATGCCAGAAATCCGCGCATTTTTTCAGATGTAAACAATGAAATTAAAGATGGCGCTGAAGTCAGCGCCATCATTAATTCTTATTATTAGCACAAATAATTCTTTATATATATATATTTAAATCCTTTTCATCTTCTTCCCTATTTTTAATGTATTTCAATTTAAATTCTCAATGTTAAATAATACGCTTCTTAGACGTACGGTGATCGATATTTAATCGAATTAATCATTATCATATCATAGTTGCAGCGTAATATAACTTTCAATGGCCGTTTGGTAGTGTTTGCAATTCGCGTGACAGGATAATTTTTGCTACGTAAAATTATTATTTTAATAGTTCTATTACTATTTTCCTATCCCTGCTAGTTACGAAACGAATTTGGGTTGGTTGGTTGGTTGGTTGGTGGTTTCAGGTTTTATGGCGCAAGGTCCCTTTGGGGACATGCTGCGCCAAGACAGTCGAAATGAAAACTTATTTAAAATTGAAGATCAGACAGCAATGAGATGAATAATGAAAACTAATTAAAAGAGAAAAAACAATAGAAACATTAAGTGACAAAAACTGTACAATTTGGTAATAATTGATAAAATATAAAAAGGAATAAGATGTGTGAATATTAGATAAAAACACGAGAAAATAAAAGAAAGGCGATGTCATGCTATAACTAAAATCAGTCAATGAGGATAAAATAGGAATCTTAAAGGAGATGAACAACAGTGTATATAAAATCTAAATTGATTAAAACACAAATTAATAAAAACTCCAGCAGGTCAATTAGGGTCCGAATTCTTCTAGCACTGTATTGTCATCATCGGCATCCAAGTCATTACTATATGACTCGGATTCCATAGCCTCTTCTATATATTTTTGCAATTGTTTAGGGTCTTTCACATTTTTCATGAGCGGGCTAAGGCAAGAGTTTTTCTTTCCTTTCCCCACAGTTTCCCACTGTGGAGAAGCTGGAATTGAGGATTTCTTCTTATTGTTTTGTGAGCAAAGTTTTGGTTGTAAATTCTGTCTTTTGAGAGTATTAGATGGTGTATTTGGACTTGTAACAGCCTTGGTCCTCTCTTTCTGAATAGATGTTTTTTGGCTTGGTGTAACATTTTGACCAGTATTAGATCTCTGCAAATTAAATGTGGATGAAACAGAAGTATTTTTTGGAGATAGATCAGTCATAGTCTCGGTTTTGAGTTTAGATGATTCCGAAGATTGAGTCAATAATTTCTGCCGCCGTTTTTCTAAGTTAATTATTTTCACAGGTTCTGAAGATGGAGGCCAACATTCTAATTGCGGGTTTCCGGACATTTTAGTAGGGAGACAGACATCACGAGATTCTTTAATTTGAGTGCTGGTTGATTGTGTTATGGTTGATTTACTGGATGGAAATCTGAAATCAGTTTGGGTACTTATGTGCCTTACGGATTTTGAGTGCTGTTTAAGTAAGCTTGAATAGGAGACACCAACTGACGGGGTTCTTGACTCGACAATTTTGCGAGCTTCGGCATAAGGAAGTTTTTGAGTTATTTTGATGGTGAGAATTTCTTTTTCGCCTATCCAAATGGGACAGCAGCGAGAATATGATGTGCGATCACCTTTACAGTTAGCACAGCGTTCAGGTTTTTCACAAGATCCACCGTCGTGGCCGACTTCAGCACAACGTGGACAGGTAACATTGCCACGACAGTTAGTCTTAGTATGACCAAAACGCTGGCATTTGAAACAGCGGAAAGGATTTGGAATATAAGGGCGGACCGGACAATTTAGATATCCAGCTTTGATTCGAGTAGGTAAAATATTGTTACTGAAAGTTAATATAATGTGTTTTGTAGGAAGTATTTGCTCATTTCGATTAATTGTAATACGGCGTACATCTATAACATTTTGATCCTTTAAATTAGACAGAAGTTCTTCTTTAGTGGAAAATAAAAGGTCTGGTTCGGATATTACACCTCGGCAGGTATTGAGAGTTTTATGTGCTGTAACAGAAACGGAAAAGGTGCCTATAGTATTGCAATTTGATAGAAGTTGAGATTGGCTGGCTGAAGAAACTTCAAACCATAAATCCCCAGACTGTAATTTTTTGAGAGAGTGACCATCACCAAAGGAAGATTGGAAAGTTTTAGCAATAAGAAATGGTGAGGTTTTCTTGAAAGAATTATCAGAAAGGCTATCAGTGCGTTTAATAATAAAAAATCGAGTGAAAGAAAAATCATGTACAGCTCGTTGCTCTCCACATGGGAGAGAATCAGAAGGAAAGAGATATTTTCCATCCATGTTAGAAAAAAATAGAGTTCAGACCCCGGCCGCATCACCCACTACCGAGCCCAACAAGGGGATGCAGATTCGTGCACCAGTGCTAACCAGGGCCCATACGGTCACAAGACATTCCTATGCCAGTCTCCACCCTTAACGAGATGGCTAGTAAATGCTCGCTCACTTGATCCCCATAGCCAGTGACAAAAGTCAGCTGACCAGCCGATTGATGCATACGGGACCAATATGCACCTCCCGTCTACCTGAAGCAGGGGCCAAAGCAGTGTGTTGGTTTCCCTCAACTACCAGGATCCCCCTTTCCAGGGACACGGGTCGCCACGCACGGCCAACACGTGGGTGGTTTACAATTCCCCATCAGTCGACATACAGGATGATATCGGCTCATACAGAATTGCCCTCCCTCCAAAAAGGAAACCACAACGAGAGTGAAAAAAAGATGAAAGGAAGACAAGAGGAAAAGGAAATGAGAAAGATCACTCAGGTACCCGGGGTTGTGAAGTCCGTGAATACCTAAAGAAGGTATCCCCCTGGGGGGGAAACGAATTTGTGATCTACATCCGGTTTACTAATTACGATGATCGATATTTAATTGAAATAATCATTATCGTATCGTAGTTGCAGCGTAATATAACTTTCAATGACCATTTCGTAGTATTTATAATTCGAGGGGCAAGATAATTTTTGCTGTATGATATGAATATTTTTTATCTAATCAAGTGTTATTGTTTATTAACAAAGGCAAATATTTTTCTTTATAAAAAAATTGATTTTTCCTCATCATTATTTATATTTAGCATTGCATCTTAATTATTTACTTTATTTTAATACTTTTCTAAAATTTTATTTTACTTAATTTTTTTTTTGTAATAATAACTTGCTTTTTAACTATTTATTTATTTAAATATTTTACTTAATTTTTTTAATGTTTCAATTTATTATATGCATTGATTACAATGCTTAACTACTAATCAAATTAATGTTTCAAAAATGTAAACAAATCAATGACCAAAAATCCGCACAACCCCTGGTCCCAAGCTTTGCGGATTTGAGGGAGTCTACTGTATGTGTATTTTTTAACTATTTTGATATTACATTAAAAATAGTAAATTTGAGAAGAAAGGAAATGCAATTTGAGTAACATGATTTTGAAACAAATATAGTGCACAGAAAAAAGAAAATCCATTTGAATAACATTATTTTAAAACAAAAATAGTGTGCAGTAGAAATATAAGATATTTTTTAATGCATTTTGAAACATAATTTTGTTTAACTATTTTGAAATTATATTAAAAGGAGAAAATTTGAGAAAAAAGAAAATGGAGCGTGAGTAACTTTATTTTATTATTATTTTGTAAATAATAGCAGAAATATTAGAAGATTTTACAAAACATTTTTAATTAAGTATATAATTTTTAAAACTATTTTTATATCTATATTATAAAGGCCAAACGTATCTGTGCGTAACGCATACGTCATTTTTCGAATGGCAACACTTTCTGATGAAATTTCGCTTTTGCAATTTTCATTACTGCAAATTTTTTAACTCCTAGACATCGCACATTTTCAATCTTTACACCTGTGTGTAGGGAAAAATATGTACTTTTAAATGCAATTAGTTTGGAAACTGTATCTTAATTTGTATTTGAGATATTAATTTTTTTGTAGATTTTAATTTAATTTTTCTGGAGGTGGCAACTTGAGTACTCCATTTCTGTGCAAAGTAAAGGAAAAATAACCATAAAGTAAAAAGAAGAAATAGAAAGATATTATGGTGGCTGGAAGTGGTGCAAAAAATGTAATCCTGAAATCTGCTACATTAAGCCCAAATACAACCGAGTGTTTTCGCAAAAAAGAAGAAAACTTTCAATGACAAGTCTGAGGAAACCTTTAGTACTATAGTTTTTAGTTTGTAATAAAAATAAAATGCTACTTTAGAATGCTTTTATTTAGAGAAAAAATGCACGGCTGATGTCAAAGGATTTAGTACCTGTTCAATCTGATTCTTTTTCCCCCCCTCCGGCTTATTTTTTTTTTTTTTTTTTTTTTTTTTTTTTTGCCGAGTTTGACAAGCAAACAAAGATGATCTTGACAATAATTCCAGGTTTAAAGTAATGTCCGGTTCCCTGAATTTTTGTACAATTGTTTAAGACATTCAATTATAATTATATTAAAATAACATTATTCGCTTAATGTAATTTTTTTTATAAATTTCAGTTACCGTAATTTCGGGTGTATAAGCCGCGGCTCAAACAATTCTTTTTTGACCCAGAATTTTTTTAAAAACGAATGTTACTACTTTGATCGCCGTAAATATTTGTGTTTAATCATTAAATAAGATTTCTGGGTCCAAAAAGAATTGTTTGAGCCGCGGCTTATACACCCGAAATTACGGTAAACTTGCGAGAGGACGATTTTATTAGTTCTTTTGTTACCTGTCATTTTACCAAAAGGAAAATGTTAAATAAAATTATTTAAATTTTCGGTACTACTCTGTTATCCCGTCGATCGATTTCGCCAAATTATACAAATCGCCAAACTAATAGCCAAATTATACATATTGACGTAATTTTTATTTTAAATAATAAGAACAACAAATGATTAATAGAATATTAATAAAAATACAAAGTCGAAATAAAAATCACTTAATGACGTTTTAAACACGTGTATCGTATTTAATGTCACTGAATTGACATTCACGATCATTCATTATTGGCATTTAATCTTATAATTTGGCGATAGTATTTTGGTCGACCGGTTAACAGAGTAGTACCAATTTCTCTTTCTTTTTGGAATAATTATAATTTTTTTATGTTATTCATTTTTTACTTTATTTTTGGAACCATTTTTATTTTCGAAATATATTTTCGGAAAAGAAAAAAAAAAGTATATTTTTCACATAGAAAATTGATTTGAAATAGAAAAAGAACTATGTAAATGACGAAATGAGATTTCATAAATCGCCAATATCCAATGTTTAAAATGTAATTGAAAATTTGGTTTGGCATGATTTGTAAAAATCAAGGTTTCGTATTTTACGGAAAATACGGCATCTTCTTTGACGTTGAAGTGACGGCGTGCAATGTTTGTGTATTTTAATGTTTATTCTTTTAATTTGTATTGTGTATTTTAATTTATAAAACGAATTTTAAATTTGTCATAGAGTTAACTTTGAAGCAAATTTTTTTGAAAAAATGTATGCGCAGTCGTTTCTTTAATTTTAACATTTTAGTAAGATTTTTCGGTACTACTTGGTTATCCCGTCAACCAAAAAACTATTACAAATTTATAACATTAAATGTTAATAAAGGATGACTATTAAACACGATATTCATGTTTAAAATGTCATCAAGTGGTTTTTAATACCATTTTTAATTTGTATTTTTATTCATGTTTTACTAATTTATTTGTTTTTCCGTTATTTAAAATAAAAATTATGTCAACGTATATAACTTGACTATTAGTTTGGTGATTTTTTTAATTTGGCGAAAATGATCGACGGGATAATCAAGTAGTACCGATTTTTCATATGCGCAAAATCTATATTGTAACGAACAAAAGTGTCCGTGTGTAGCACTGACGTTATTTTGCGAATGACAACATTTCATGATAAAATGACTTTTTACAGTTTTTGTTACTGCAATTTTTTAATCTTCTAAACGTCGCACATTTTCAATTTTTATTTCGTCATATAGGAAAAGAAGGACTTTCAAATAAAATTTGATTGAAAACTGAATTTCATTTGATTCATTTATTACGAGCTTATATTTTTCAAGTATATATATATTTTTTAAATATTGATCACGTATCTCTATCAAGAAATAATGATACACAATTTACTCATAAATCTATAAATATTGTTCCTGATAATTTTCCATTATAAAATTAAAATTGCCTGAGTAATAAAATAAGAGAATGATTAAAAATGCTGATTAAATTATTAAAATTTACAAATTCAACATATAATCAAACAACTTAAAATTTTACACTGACAAATAAGGAAAAAAAATACTTTGAAAATACTATTTCAATTTACTCATTGGCTGTGGTTTAAAAAAATTAGGTGCGAGTTATTTTTAAATTTATCTGTAACGAGTGAAACTCGATTACGATAGATTAATCTATTTTGCCTTAGAAAAATATAAAGAGTTTGGGATTTGTAAAAATAAAATAAACTAAATAAATACAAATTTAACAGACATGTAATTGTATTACGTGCTCGAAGCACTGAAATGACCAGAAACAAAATTGCTGCCATAACGAAATCTTTGGCTAATAACTTCTGGCATGCGTCTAACACGGAAATGTGTCTTTTGATAAACTTCATAGCTTTATTTGATTCCATAATTAATATTTTTCATTTAACCCTTTAACCTAACCACGTTTTTCCACTATGTAATATTTTAATTCAAAGATTGATTAAATGTAATATTGAGATTAATGTTAATATTTTGAATTATATAAGATAAACAAAAATGTAAAGTTATCAAATACAAATCTTCATACCAATACTTTTTACAGTTATTATTTTATGAATGATACATGAATGAAAAAATCCGCAAGACACTTAACTCTTTAAGAGAAAAAGCACATCAATTCTTAAAATGCTGAAATGATTTATTGACACCAGAATTTAAAAACAAATTTGTTTCAAAATATTGAAAAGCGTTTCTTCACGTATTTGAGAAAAATAAAATTGCTATTTCAAATTACTGGCGTCAATGTGGCTTTTTGCAATTAAAATTAAGTGAGATATATTTTATCCCACCCACTTCTAGGGGTTAAAGGGTTAAAAATGCTTTTTTGGAGTTAGTTAGCAATCTAAAACGCATATTACATGTAGAAAATTCATTAAAGTTTTCGATTTAAAAAAAATGGTTTTTATCTTTGCTATGTAACCCGGGAAGCCCGGGTTCGATCTACTAGTTATATTAAAAAGAGGAAATATAAGACGAAAGAAAATGAACTTGGGGTTACTTTATATAAAAAATGGTGTGCAGCAGAAATATTAGAAGATTCTACAATACATTTCTTATGTATATCCTTCTATAGTAAAAAAAAACTAGCCTTAAAAGGAATGACTCCTGGAATGATGCTGATGTGGAAGATTTCCGGAACTAACGAATCCGGGTTGTCCACTCCTTCCATGAGCCGAATAGACCAATCAGGAAAGGGCTCCGTCTATGCATCGCCATATGGGTTACCATAAAGAGAGGAAAGAACAATAAATTACAATCAACGTTTAACACACAATACACAAACATACAGCACATACGTATACGTTTCGCGAGCACCAGGGCTCGCTTCCTCAGTGTATAAAATTTAAAATGTTAAAAACAGAAAAAACCCCCCAACTGACAGCAGGTCAGAGACCCAAATGATCGCAAACACAATACCGAAATACCCACAAGGCTCAGCAACCAATGAGATTAAACCGGAAATTAAGTGTCATGACAAAATAAATCTAACCAGAAAGTTGAGATGTACGGTACACTTGAAAGATCATTAACCAAGGAGTTTTTTGCTTTATGTATATAGAGTGCTTCGAAAAAATCTAAGTCTAGCGGAGTAGTGCATTTTTGAATAATAGTAGCAGAGGTAAAATTAAAATTATGGCCCTCCTCCCAACAATGAGAGGCAATAGAGGAATTCTTTAACTCTTTTCTTTTTACATAACCTATATGTTCAGCGATTCTTTTTCTGAGTTTACGTTTAGTTTGTCCAATATAGGACAAACCACACTGACATTGTATATTGTAAATGCCCCAATGATCCAGAGGAGAAATTTGATCTTTTAATTGAGAAAAGGTTAATTTATTGACTGGTTTAAATACTACTTTCAAATCATAATGTTTCAAAATATTTGCAACTTTAAAGCTAATGCTTTGATGAAACGGTAAAATAACTAAACTAGAATAAGAAACAGGTGTAACAGAAGAATCTGGATCATCGGGATGTTTATTAAAACTATGAGAAATTAATTTATTGATACAACCCTTGGCAAAAAGTTTCCGATCATTACATCAACACTACCATCTTTTGTAAGAAAAGATTATTTATTCTCACTGCATAAAAATGAAACGACTATTAGCGATAATACATTTGTGCTACATATAATGAACAACAATATGCAATAAAGAAAAATTACCATATATCAATTTATAAACAGAAAAATTGTGATTGAAATTTAGGCACCAAAGAAAAAATTATCCGATCATGCTTTGATTTGGAAAAAAATAACCGATCACTGTAATTATATATTTCGTAAATCCACTTTATTTCGGATGACAGTCGAAATTGTTAGTGGACTGGACTCATTAAGAGTTTTACACTCATTGGGAGCAAATTCACACCAGCATTCCCTTATAACTTTACGTAAGATCTATGGCATTTGTAATTCATCGAAAATCGATTTTTCTTTTTAATATATTTCACGTATTTTCGATGGGATTAAGATCCGGACTATTGGGCGGTCACGTCATGGTTTGAATTGGTATATTCCTACATTTTGTAGAAATTTCTTCATTGATTTGGTGCGTTGGGGAGCTAATTGTCATCTTGAAATAAGAAGCCATTTTGATTTCCGAACTATTGATCGATGCTGGGAATCAAAAAATCCACTAAAATGTCAATGTAAACTTCAAAGCTTACTGTACGTAACACAATATACAACTTGCCGACGCCTTGTGATGTAATACAACTCCAAACTGCAAATGCAGGTGAAAATTCAGTCTTCGTATTGATACACTTATCATTGAACTTTTCACCAACTCTCCTCCAAACAAATGTTCCACAGTCATCACTTTTACCGATAGATATGCGAAATTCATTGCTAAAAATAACTTTATTTCATGTATCAAATGGCTAGTGCACATGTTTTTACACCATTGCAGGCGCTCTTTTCTATGCTTCTTTATCATGTAAGATTTTGTTTTAATTTTACAAGATTTAAATCTTGCTACATTTAGATGATTACGTATTGCGGTCACATGCCTTTACGTTATACTTAGATCATTCGGAATCAAGTTGTTTTGAGGTTGCTCGCCGCTTTCTTTTCGATATTTTCACAAGTTTTCTTTTCCTTCCTAGGTATTGACATTCGTGGTCGTCCACTTCGAGGTAAATTTTCCACGCTATTAGTCAACTGATATTTTTTTCCAAATGTCGCATACTGTACTTTGAGCACAATTTCATAAATAAGCCACTTTCCATTGTGAATTTACTTCTTCTAATAATTAAATCATGCGGGTTTTTAAATCACGAGATAGGTTTTTCACACGAGTCATTTTCCAGCACTTTAGAGCTGCTTTTGATCTCGCAACTGGAAGATTTCTTCTTTTAAATAGGATTCATATATCATACGCATGCGCAGGCACTCTAATCTATCTTCAATATGCAAGTTTCAAACTTTTTTCCTCAGTGATCGATTACTATTTTCCAACTTCGATCTTGATCGGATATTTTTTTCTCACGAGGAAACATTTTTGCCTGCATTATAATTATAAATTATATGATTGCAATATTGAATTCCCTTTTTATTTATATTTTAACATTCTTTCTTTTATTTGGCATATTGCAAAACGTTCCTATGCTCTTGAAACGCGAAGTATACGCTTCGAAAGACAAAACTCATAAACTTGATAACAGTGATCAGAAACTTTTTGCCAAGGGTTGTATATGATAAATTGAAGCCACGATCTATAGCAACAAATCTTATGTAGTTTAACTCATCAGTAAGAGAACTGTTATCTGAACAAATTAAATGAGCTCTATTAATTAAATACAGAAAAGCAGAAGCTTTCTGAGAAGGGGGGTGACATGAATTAAAATGGGGGGGCAGTGTGACAGCAAAGGGTTTACGGTAAACACGGGTGTCAAAAGAGGTTAATTGACGAGTGACTAAAACGTCAAGAAATGGCAATTTGTTATCGTTTTCAACTTCATAAGTGAATTGAATGACTGGATCTATTTGATTTAAAATAGTCAAAATATTATCAACAGGAGAAACAGAGGGGTCGATGAGGGCAAAAGAATCATCGACGTATCTGCAATAAAATGGGAAACTGATGAGATTAAACATTTTAACTTCAAAGTAATGCATATAAAGATCAGCTAGGAAAGGGCTAAGGGGGTTACCCATAGCTAAGCCATCAGACATGGAATAGAATTGGTTGGAAAATTTAAAAGTATTTTGTTTTAAACAAATGTTGAATAAATCAACAATATGATTAATTTCGTGATCAGTGTAGTGGAATTCTTTTAATCTGAGAGTAAGGCATTGAATTGCACCAAGAACAGGAACATGTGTAAACAGAGATGTGACATCAAATGAAACCATTCTCAAAGAGGGGGAGGGAGTAAAGTTCTTAATGAGATTAACAAAAGAGCTTGAATTTTTAACAGTGTAAACATTGGATATTGAGAGAAAAGAAAAACGCTTAACCAGATATTTGGCAAGCGGGTAGGAGGCTGAACCGATATTGGAAACAATCGGACGGAGAGGGAGGCCAATTTTGTGTACTTTTGGTAAAGCATAAAAACGACTACAGTTACGACTACTTTTAACTATTACGACTACTTTTAGCTATTAAAGAGAGGAAAGGTTACCATCGCCAACAATCGCCAAGTTTGTCGCCAACTTGGCGATGTATCGCCAAATTTGGCGACCAAAATTAGTTGTCAAAAGTGACGCCAACTTGGCGATAACTGTAATACTTCGCCAAATTTTTAATTTCTTTACAACACCAGTCGTTTGATACATCATTTGAGGGGTTTGCAACTGCTTATTCATATAATGGATGTCTTGTGTGTTATCCCCCACTCTGCTCACCAGGGGGGACACATTTTTAATTTCTTTACAACACCAGTCGTGTTACACAAGATTTGAAAGGTCTGCAACTGCTTATTCATATAATGGATGTCTTGTGTGTAACTCCCACACTCTGCTCTCCCCAGGGGGGGGGGTTGCATTTTTAATTTCTTTACAACACCAGTTGTGTGACACATCATTTGAAAGGTCTGACTGTTTATTCATTTTATGGATGTCTTGTGTCTCGCCTCCACTCTGCCCCCCAGGGGGGCACATTTTCAATTTTTTACAACACCAGTCGTGTGACATATCATTTGAGAGGTCTGCAGCTGCTTATTCATATTATGGATGTCTTTTGTGTCGCCTCCCACTCTGCCCCCCAGGGGGGCACATTTTTAATTTCTTTACAACACCAGTCGTGTGGTACATCAGTTGGAAGGTCTGCAACTGCTTATTCATACCATGGGGTATTGGCGAGCGCAGCAAGCAGGGGTAGCCAATAGTTTGGAATCGCGAAGCGATTACGCGGGGGTTGGCGAGCATAGCGAGCAGGGGGGCGGCGCCCCCCTAGTAATTAAAAAAAAACTATTATGGTATTTTTATTAAAATAAGAAAATATAAAGAGAAAGAAAATGGAAATTTAAAACAAACATGGTAGACTTTTCAATGCATTTTTAATTAAGGGTATATATATTTTTTAAAGCTACTTTGATATTATCTTAAAAATAGTAAATATGGGAAGAAAGAAAATGGAGCGTAAGTAACGCCGTAGCTAGAAGTGAATAATAGAGGGGGCTTAAGAAAATATAGGGGGGAGGGGTTCATATTTTCTCTCATGCAGAAACATAAATTAGTGCATATTCACAATGTAGTTACTATGTTTATCATTAAACTGTTGTAGTAACTTCATTTTATGCTAAGAAAGTTATAGGATGATGAATAATTCGAGTATATAACTTGTGCAAAATTAAACATCATGTTAGCTTCATATGTACAGATAGGATGAGTGAGTGTTGAAACACTTATTTTTAGTAACAATTTAGTATTTTTGCAAAACTGTGTAAGGTCCTCGAAATTAAACAAGATTTTTGAATAGAATTTTATCTGGATTTTCGGACCGTAATTTAATGACCTTGGAATCTTTTCCAGAGGAGGCTTAATGTGTTTTAGTTTGGGCTGAGCCGCCCATAGCACCCCCTTAGCTACGGCCCTGAGCGTGAGTAACATTATTTTAAAACAAATATAGTGTACAGCAAAAATGTTAGAAGAAATTTTCAATTCATCTATAAATTTAAAAAACCATGCTGCTGTTTTAATCATCAGGCCTGAGCTTTCTGCGGGGCCGATTTGGATAATTTTTTTTTTAATGAAAGCTATTTGTATGCAGTGTTCTCGCTATCGCTCGCCACTGCGCCAAATTGCGACTAAATTCTTCATTTAGCGAGTAAACAAGCAATTAGATTCGCCAAATTGCTAATGCTCAATTTCTGCTTTTTCGTTTTCGTTTTTTATACATACTTATATGTATATATATATATATATATATATACATAAATATATTTAATATTTGTAGCAGGTAGTTGAAACTAGATTAATAACAATCGATGTCGCAGCTATAAAACTTTGGTTATATTAGAACATATTAAAAAAAAGGGGGGGGGGTACATTAAAGGATTAAAGATAAATTTTTTATTGCTACGCGGTGAATCCATTTGGCTAATACTTTTTTCATTTGGGGAATGTTTATTTTTAATTAGCCAAATTACTAACGTTGGTCAAATGTCAATGAGAACACTGTTTGTTTGCAGATGTGTACATTCTAGTTATTTTTTGATTTATTTCCATTTTTACATATAACTTTTAATTGTAAGAGCTTTTTTTATGAAATATCTTCAAAACAGTGACAATCGGATTACCTCCAGTATTGCAGAGAAAAATAATGAAAAGTATTCGGACGTGTGGCTTTTTGAACGAATTTTTTATTTGCGAGTCAAATTTCAGTAAAAAATAGTTATAACCGTGTACTTTATTTTGATAAGCGAATGAAAATTCATATTTACTGTGGAAGTCCCGAAAATATTGTTTGGCTTATTTTTTCTTTATGCGTTTTTAATTTTATTGATGCCATTTTTTTCATTAAAATAAAATAGAAAAACATGTTTTTATTTTAATACATGCTGGTTAAGCATAAAAATACGTATATAAAGTACATGTGAAATGTTTGCTCTGGTGGATGGAGCCACATGCTTAGTTTGAAATACATTTCCCCCTTGACACATGTAAAGAGAAATTGATTTGATGGCATCAAAATGACGTAATTTTCACTGATTTTTCATTTCTGGATTGTAGAGATTATAATTGGAGACTTTATTGATAATTTCATTTTGATTAGACGTTCTCTTTTGCTTTAAAAAGTGATTTTAGATAAGATATATTAATTTTTCAACAAAGAAATTAGAAAATTAAAGTAGTTTAGAAAAAATAAAATTTCTAAAAAATAGTTCTACCACCCCCCCCCCCCCCAAAAAAAAAGAAAAAAACTTGATGTGAGGTTTATATTTTACAGGATTAATTTTTGAAGGTTTGTCCTAAATTCATGCAACAGTTCCTTATTATCGGCAAAGTCCTATTTATTTCATTGTGGAATTCTCTGTTGTCGTCAAAAAATAATAGCCTACATTTGAACGGTAAAGAAAACTCAATTACAATTTTTATAAATGTATAAAGATGTTGACAACGAACAACGTTATCGCTTTCACTTTAACCTCTTCAGTCCCTGAGTACCCAAATGGGTACATCAGTTTTGTCCCATTTTATTAATGATACTCAAATATAAATGAAATTTCGATATAAGTATAATATGTTTCGAATTCTAAGATTTGAACTAATGAAAATAAAACAAAAATCTCGCTCTGAAGTCAAACGAGAGAAGAAATAATTTAGTAATAATTAAAAATACTGTAATAATCGCCAGTAGCGAAGAGGTTAACGTACTTACATTACTTCGGTCAATCGTACTTACACTGTTACATGATAAAACAGGAATAAATTTAACTTTAGGATGAAATCTATTCGAAAACTGACTGTTAGCAACTTTAGCGAGATTTTAAATTATTTTAAAGCATGAATAATTTTGCAAATCTAGTTCAACTAACTTAAATAATAAAGGAAAAAAAAAAAACCGATAAATCATAAGATTAGATTATTCACAGAATGCAGCATTTTGTTACTAAACTGAAATCTGCTAACGAAAAAAACAGATATTCAATTTATATGGAACATAAATTAAATATTATCTCAAACTGCTGGAAATATGTTTTGAATTGGATTGTGATTTGAATTATATTTCATCCTTTTTTTAAAGGATACATTGGGTACGTTACTTTAGGTTTAGAACAAGGAAAAGTATCCACGGTAATGGAAATGGAACAGCCGTCATGATTATGAAAAGGGAACGAGGAAACCATGCAAAGAAATTACCAGTGAAAAACATTAAAATTCTATTTCATCTGTAAATTTTATTGAAAAATATTTTCTCCATTTTTAAATAAAATTAATTAGTTTAAAACAATGAATGCGTTTCAGAAGAAATGAAATTGAAACGAAGAATGATTGATGAGGGCATTTTAAAACTTTTTTTTTAAAGTCGAATTTTGAAGCGTTGCATTTCGTTTTTAATTAAATATGAAAAAAATTTTAAAGGATCTTTTATAATCTTTTAAAAAGAGGAGATACGAGAAGAAAGAAAATGAAATTGAGGTTACTTTACTTTAAAAAAAAAAGTATACAGCAGAAATTTTAGATTTTTCATTGCATTTTTAATTAAGTATATTACGTTTTTCAACTATTTTGATATATTAAAAAGAGAAAATATGAGAAGAAAGAAAAAGAAACTGAAAGTTACTTAAAAAAAAGGGTTAAAAACTACGATTGAACATGCATTTTCACAATTAAAAAAAAAGAAGAATATAAACTAAGATTATGACTTAGTTATTTGGTGATAGAAAAAAGTACAAATAAATTTACTTTGTATATTTCTCTATCTCCAAAATCCCTGCCGGGTCCACCTATTGGCAGAAGTAGATTTCGAAGTTAGATATAAATTTCACCAACAAAAACTAAATCAAGATTTGAGATAAACCCATTTTCACCTCTAATAATGAGCTCTAGAGACCTAAACCTTTTGTGAAAATTCTAATATATAAGCATCACACACGTATACGCCATACACACACGCATGTATATGTGGAATAGGTTTAAAAATGGCGAAAACAAAATCAGAGAACTTCAAAATGTTAAAATATACTAATATTTCCATAGTCAGCTTTTTATTGTGTTTCAATACGTTTTTACAAACTCACATGATTATATATATTCACCTGCTTTTTGCCCATTTTAGTTTCAATATGACGTAATATTTGCTTTAAAAGAAAAAAATCCGTCGAGCTCTTTTATTTTCTATTTTCTTGTGGAAATAATGCGGAAATGCTATGACGTAACATTAATTTTTTTCTTTATTCGTCAAATTATTTTTTCTCTTCACGCTATTAAAAAAAAAAAAAAATGTTATACAAATTTAATAAAATTCGAAGCGTCCCGAAAATGGGACGCTAGGGATACATTGGTTAATTCAGTGTTCAAATCAGCGGAGACAATTTATTTTTTTCTTCGTGCAAGCTATATTTATAATTTTTCTTTTTGAATTTTTATCTTTTAGAATTTATATTTAATAATAATTCTGGAATGCGGGATGGCAATTTTAAACTAAATATATATCCTCAGTCAATTTTAGAGGTATAAGAAATGGATGAGTCGTTTCATAAACAACATAAGTCAAGATTTTTTTCAAATATACTTTTTTTGTCGTATATCCTACCTTAACCACTTAACCGACTCTTTTTTTATGTACAATAAATTGAAAATATGTGGTTTAACACCAGTGGTGCAGCCAAGGGGATGGTTTTGGGGGTTAAAACCCCTCCCAGAGCTAAGAAAGATCGCTATAATTTCTGCTTATATGAATCAAAACCAAATTTAATATTTAAATGTTTTGGCGCATTTCGAAATCCGCAGCTTTATTGAATCATATTTCACATAATAAAGGGATTTAATTAAATGTCGAAAATTCTACTTAAAATTGTGAAAGTGAATTACTAGATTACATGGATTAGTTAAGTAAAAATTGGTTATTTGAACTAAATCACTTTTTTGAGACGTATTATGCCAAAAAATGATGATTTCCTGCCACACAGACTCTCTTTGAGTTTAAGTATTATACAATAAGTATTCTAATTAGTACTGATTGTATTAATTGGCGATTCAAATAACCGGCAATCGCCTTTATCAGAAATTCAACCGCCCCCTAGAACCGATTTCTGGCTGCGCCACTGGTTAACACCACTTTTTTTAAAGCTAAATATTCGTAATATTTAGCATTTGGTTTAAAATATAATTTAATATAAATATTTCTGCAATTAAATAGTGCAAAATTGTATTTAAAAAAAAATAGTGGTGTCGAAAAGTTTTAAGTGATGAATCCAGCAAATTCTTCTTACCCGTACGACGGACGTGCAAAACAGGGAAGCGATTAAAAATAGGCCTATGATATGGGTAATAATTACTTAAGTCGGTGTACTCCTTCCTCTCCAAGTAATATTTTCTAATTTTTGTCCATTGATTAAACGACTTAAGTCAGCGACTTAAGTAGTTTTTGCATGCCAGCACGATGTTGTAGACATAAAATTCGATTTTATGCAAAATCTACCACTACCACACATATCAGTATAAAACATTTTTAATTTACGACAACTATGTGTTTATCGTTTTGGGAATAAATGATCTTAAAACGGGTAAATCGATAATTTACATGTATCAAGAAGGTTTTGCTAATATAGGAGAAAATAAAGTCTGCTGTATGTTGTTACATTATATCTAAAATAATATTGGACCACATAATAAGCATTCATATCTGATTAAGCATTTACACAAGAGATTTCACTATGATTCTGTTAAAAAAAGGCACTATAATAGCCGAGGAATTTATTGATGGATTCGTAAAAGATTGATTTATCTTGATAAAAAACTTCCAACCCTTGTGCCACTTCCGTCAGCCAAAGCCTACAGTTTGCAAAAAAATTATTTGTACACTCTTAAATGTTTAATTTTTAACTAAATAAAAACAGATATTTTGTCAAAAATAGTTTTAATACAGTCTGTTTACCGTGCGTTTTAAATTAATTTCGATAAAGATGTAAAATAATTTTCTAATAGGAAAAGTTTAAAAATTTCTTGCAAAAAATTTCTCCATCCTGATATGTACTGTGTTTTATATTGTTTATGGTTCAAAGGACTACTTATACAGAAGCTGTTAATAATTTTTAACTTCATATTATATTTGTCTGACATTTAATCTAATTTGCTCTTGAAGTAATTGAGAATAGAACCTAAAACTAGAGAGGTACCTCTAGATACATGAAATCCTATTATTGAGCATCATAAAAATTGAAACTCGCAACAAGAATTTGTAAAAGCTATTAAATTACCATTTACAACTATTGGATGCATAGTGAGAAACTCTGAATAAATTAGATGCATCGAAATTCAATGAAAACCAGGACTTCTCAGCAAACTAACAATGAGGAAAAAAGGGGGTGTTGTTAAAAAAGCTTTAAAAAATCCTATGCGTTCGGTTCAAAAATTTGCTGGAGACCTTGCAACATCTTCTCGCATCAGAGTAATACCTCAAACAATAAGAAATATTCTTCTCAATGCAGATTTAAAAGGAAGAACCTCAAGGAAAAATCCATTCATCAGCGAAACAAATAGGCGAAAACGCATAGTATTCGCTTTCGCATACCAGAAGTAAATCATTGGATTTTTGGAAAACAGTAATTTTTTCTGATGCGGGAAAATTCGGAATTTTCTTACCACCAAGCATTCGAAAAAATTGGCGTAAAAATAAAACTGTTCTAGATCCAAAACGTATACTTCAAACTATCAAGCATGGTGGGGGGAATATTATGGTTTTGGGGTGTATAGCTTCTAATGGAGCAGGACATTTAAAATTTATTGACAATGGAAGGACAGGTTTAATATACATTGATGTATCGCGGCATAATTTATTAAACCGTGGAATCTACGTCACACCATCTAGAAGTAGTCATAAACGCTAAATGAATTCACACAAAATATTAATTTGTAACATTTTACTAAATTTTCATTAATTATATTACTTGAATATAGTGTACAAATACTTTTTTTACATTATATTTTTGTATATTTGTTTAATATAATGTAAAAAATCGATTCGTTTAATTTTGTTTTTGCTTCTATAATATTATAATGCATTAAATTAATGTATTACAGTATTTTTTGCTTAAATCTTTTGTTTAATTTCATTATAATTTAAAAAAATGAAGTGTACAAATACTTTTTTTTGCCAACTATATATGCATCAAAATATCAGTTAATAGTTGAAGAAGACATTCTATCTAGATTAATATATGATATTTTATCAAAACATTTTTAGCTGGCCAACTGTCAATGTTGAAGATAATCCAATTGAAAATAACGAAGAATATTATTGAGCACCAAAATTACATAAAAACATAAAAATATTTTCGTATAAATATTATTTTCATTAATTATGATTTAAAATATGTTTAATATGACTGTTTTGTTCAAATTTAATACCACATTTTTGGCTGAAACAACATAAGTCAGGAGCAAGTTTTCTGTTGTTATAACTTTTATTATTCATAAATTATAAAATATATTTTATATTTACAAACATTGAATCCAAACTCTATAATCGCCCCCCCCCCCCCCAAAATCTACAAAAATTATTTTACTTGTGAATAATATATATATTTTTAAAATTTATTAAAAGTTCTGATTCTGTGACTTATGGGATTTTGAAATGACCTATTCAAATGCATAAATGATCTGAGCAATAACATTTTCGAGGTTACAAGATCATTTTATTAGCTGAGGGTCTTTGAGCTTGAATTTCGACATCCGCATTTCTAAATCTATTAGCCTTGGAGACACTGAACGTACTTTTCTTTTCACCATGTAAACACTTCTATTTATTCAATTCCTTTAAGTGATGCCTCGTGTCTTATTTCTTTTCACTGCAGGTAACTAGGATTCTAAAAACTATTCATTTCCTACAAAAATTTTTTAAAAACATTTAGTCTATTTAAAAGTTGCAAAGTTATTAAAAGAAACCAGCCGCCCTTGGCGACCAGTTTGGTCTCCCTTGAATGTACACTAAGCACTAAATAATATTACTTGTATTAATAATTTATTTTAATTTCTCAATGTTTTGCCAAATTAGAAGATTCTGCTAGAGAAATAGACACAGATGTCATATACGCACTACACTGGCACGATAGCAACAAAAATGGCAATTACATGCGCCTCACATGGTAACCCGGCTATTGTTATTTATTTATTAATAAACTGTTTGTTTATTTTTATTTTCTTTTTTAAAATGGTATAAATTGTTTTATTCTATAATTATAAATTAAACTTTTTTGTATTTATTATTATTTCCTTTTTAGAATAATAGAAATTACTTACAAAAGTATATATGTAATTGGTATTTGAAAACGAAGTTTTCGCAAAATTGGCATACATGACATCTGTGCTGATAAATCAAGAACTCAGTATTTTGATGCTCTGCCGCAGATAAGAAATCGCCAAATATTGTACCCGTGGCATTTTTTCATGTTTCATAAATTATTTAAAATATAATAATATAATCCTTTCACTCATTTAATTTATAATACATAACTTTAGTTTGAAACTGAAAAGTTTAAAATTCATGACTTCTATTTATTTTTTTAAGTGAAAAGAACAGAAAAAATAAAATAAAGATAACGATATTTTGAAGCTACATAAATGCAGTGAAGGAACAAAACATAAATAAATCCAATTTATCACAGCCTAAATCTTACCAAAGGACTTTTGCACAGTAACCAAAAGGCTGCGTTTCATTTGGACGTTGCCATTAAACAATTAACAAATAATCGTGATTTTTGTGTCACATACGATAGCGTAATATATATAAAGATTTATCATTTTGCACTGTTGATTTGATGTGGTCCGGGACACATTTTGAAATAATTTTTATTTATTGAGTTAAAATTTTCCTTTTTTTTTTTTTTTTTTTTTTTTTTTTTTAAATATTTCGTGATGATTAATTATATTGTTTGTAAACAAAATTACATAATAAAATATCTCATATATATTTTTTAAATTCATTTAAAATGTGGGGTAATTTTAAATCGTTATAACCCGAATTATTACTTGTCCAATTTCAATTTTTTTCATTTAAATATACAGAAATACATAAGCTTTAATTTTGATTCAACATTTAAAAAAAATATTTATTTAAATAAAAATTAAAAATATTTAAAGTAAATTTTTTTTTTAAATATGATGCAACTTTAAAAAAAGTCACATTTTTAAAAGTAATCATATTTTTTTTCCAAATTTGTTGAATCAAAATTAAAGAAAAACAGTTGAAAAAGGCATGTTCCAAGTTTGAACCAGTTTTCTTTAACGGTTCTAGACTTATGACAATTTAAATGGGAGAAATGTTGAAAAAACCCACCACGAGGAAAAAAGCATTTTCACAAGAAGTCGCTTTTATGATAACTATTTCTTGAAAGTTAGATTTTGAACGAAAGCGGAAAAAAAGTAATTTTTCCTGTTCCAATCAAGATAGAAACATGGTTTAAACGGAAAATAAAAGAAATTCTTAATGCAATATTTTTCTTTCTTTCTTTTCTGTTTTCTTTTCTTTCTTTTTTTTTTTTTTTTTTTTTTTTTTTTTTTTTTTTTTTTTTTTTTAAAGAAAATTCAAAGATTTTTGCGTTTTGGACCGCCTATAATTCGAACTGCTTCTTCCCGGGGAGCAGCTCCGGGCGAATTAGGGATAATTTTGAAATTGCCATTATAAAGAATCCAACCGGATAAGCACAGCAAAACGGCCCCCACTGTTGATGTTCAAAATAAAGCATGATGATCAAATAAATATTGATATTGTAATATATTAACACCAACGAAAAAAATTACGATAATGCGCAAGGTATGTGCTTTAACCAACAAAGAATTTCTTTTTGAGTTATAATAAGAATAATGCTGACAACTTATTAGAATGTAATTATCTTTACCTGTTTGAATTTGTACAATTACGTGCCTATTATTGTTACTGCATAGTAAATAAAATAAGTGGGCTATAAGTAAATACATAATAGCTAGACTTGGAAATTCAAAGTTCAAACTGAGAAAAAAAAAAAAAAAAAAAAAAAAAAAAAACAGTTTTGCGTGCGTAAATATACCGAGCTCATATACTATGATCCAATTTCATCTCAAAATGCTTATGAATGTATGAATGAGGGATTTAGCTATAAGCAAAATTCATTTTTAATTTTCGTAGTGTGGGTATTTGTTGAATACAAGGTGTTTTCCTAAATTAAATAAAATAAAGTTTTTTTTTATTATATACAAATAGTACACTTGAGAAACCAAGAGATATTGGACGGTAAATAAGAGCTTATTGGGGTAATCCAGTGCTTCCCAAACTTTTCTCTTTCACGTACACCTTTCTTAACAGGAAACTAAACCATAGTGTAAAAATGAAAAACATCTAAGTAAGCAGCAATCGAAAGAGTATATTGGAATACATTTGCTCATACATAAATTATTTGCTCTCGTGTTCGCTTTATCGAGATATACAGGGTTAGCATAAATGAATGACCGGCTATTGAAAATTTATAATTTCAAAACCATTACACATATTATAACAGATGTAATTTTTCCATTTTTGAATTTTGGGTGAAAAAAGTCCGGGCCAGGATACGAACCAGGGATGTATTGACTGAAGCCGCCAATGCTCTATCAACTGAGCTATCCCGGACACGAACACTCAAGGACTATTTCACCCAATTAACCTCAACGATCACTTTCATTAATCTAACATTACACATATTATAATAAGTAATATATGAAAATAAAAAAGATCATTCCAAGGTTTTTTTTTCTTTTTTTCAGTTACAAATGTTTGGTCTGCAAATCTGGAAACCCAATTTTAGCAGTTAACAGAATATTTATGACCATTATGTTTCCCGGCACCCAAAGGTATGAAAATATGGAGGATTAGCAGCAGAAAAATACAATAGTAAATCTATAAATCTACTAAAAATTGTGTTTCCAGGTATTTTCCACCACGATATGACATGACAGACCGAAAGCATTTTAATATCCGATCAAGTTTTAACTTTTTCTGGAATTTCAGCCGTTAACATGATGAGGTGATTTTCCTGTGCTGCAGCCTCCCGGTTTATCGGTTCCATGTTCAAAATTTATTTGCATGTATGGGTTCAAAGCTGAATAAATTCACGTGGCACCGATAATTTACTTAAAGAACTTCTAAATGATTAGAAATGAAGCTACTACAGCTTTACCATGAGCTATTTCTTTCGCTGGCTGGCAGGGAGCCTTCCGTTCTTAGCTCTAGATGTTTTAATTTGAAAAATTAACTTTAGCTTTTAAAAACGGATAGACGAAGGCAAATAACTTATGCACCTAAAAACTTTTTTCACTGTGCCCTTTCGATTGCTACTTATTTTTCATTACTGCACTATTTGGGGTAGTTTCTTGAAAAGGCTTTTCATTTCGGAGTACCCCCATTCCCCATTTTTTCTTTTACACCCTTTCACTTAACTAGATAATTCAACTAGTTGGATGTGCCAATCCCAAAACTTTCTTCTATCTCATACGTACATTTTTAATATTTTTTAAAAATAGTTACTCATTTTAATGTTTTAATAATTTTAATTCAATACCATACGAACTTTGGTTTTCATCTTAAATTTCTGCTTCAATCAATTAATCGGAATAAAAACGAATTTCCATCTCTACAAGAGCCGATAAACGATAGAATGATAGGCAGATTTTTTTTTTTTTTTTTAATTCAGGGAGGACCTATTTGCCTTACCGAAAAATAATTATATAAAAAAAATTTAGTTCAGTTCTAGGACTAATTTCATACATTTTTAGGTGGTGCAATATTGAAAATGGCATAAAATTGGCTATTGCAGCGCCCCCTTCCGGCGGATTTTTTTTTCAAATTCAGGGAGGACCAACTAGCCATAGCCATACACTTACACAAAAAAATTGGTTCAATTCGTTGTATAAATTCATATACTTTTCGTCGGTACAACAGTGAAAATGGCACAAAAATCGCGATTGCAGCGCCTCCATCCGGCGGATTTTTTTCAAATTCAGGGAGGACCAACTAGCCACAGCCATACACTTTCACAAAAAAACTGGTACAATTCGGTGCATAACTTCATATACTTTTGGTCGGTACAATATTGAAAATGGCACAAAAATCGCGATTGCAGCGCGCCCTTCTGGCGGATTTTTTTCAAATTCAGGAAGGACCAATTAGCCATAGTCATACACTTACAAAAAAATATTGGTTCAATTCGATGCATAATTCCATATACTTTTGGTCGGTACAATATTGAAAATGGCACAAAAATCGCCCCCTTCCGGCGGAATATTTCAAAACTGAAGGAGTACCTGCTTGCCACAGCCAGAAACATTCACAAAAAATTTGGTTCATTTCTATGCATAACTTCATACACTTTTTGATGGTAGAATGGCGACATACACACAGACACACAGACACACGGACAGACAGACAATTTGTAAAAATAGGTTTTTTGGAATCTCCGACCCCTAAAACGTATAAATCCGTCGAAAAACGGAAATCGAAAAAAATTTCGATTACAATACTTTCTTCTATTGAAGATAGAAGAAAGTAAAAATGCTTTTTTTTTTTTTTTCATTAGTAACCTTCTCAGAACCATATAATAAATCGATACATATTACATTATTTTTAATAATATTCTTATGACTTTGCATATCGTTTTTGTGATTTCCGCCATCGCCGAAATTATTTTCATATGATTTCCCTTATGTAGCGGGGCCCTTGCAGGCTCGCATCATCAAAATCAAATCCCAACATCAGGTTGGGAGCCGTTGGTCTACATCTACATAGTCGATTGTGCAGATGAGACTGACTGAGACTGAATAATGTTTGTTTTATATGACAATCATAGTCGGCATATGCAAATGTTATCTTTTGATATTATTACGCGACAGTGGCGCAGCTAGAAATCTGTTCTAGGGGAGGTTTTGAGTTTCAGATAAAAATACTGGCCGGTTATTAGAATCACTGGTTAATGAAATAAGTAAGCAATTTTTTGAAAAGTGTGCTTAACAACACGTAACTTTCCGATTCATTTTTAAAAATACATAATTGAATCACTTTGTTGAATAAAATTTGTTTTAACAAAGCGGCAGATTCCGAAAACACCAAAATGTTTAAATATTAACTTTGGTTTTGATTCATATAAGCGGCAATTATAGTAATTTTTCTTAGTTCTGGGAGGAGTTTTACCACCAAAACCTTTCCCTTGTCTGCGCCACTGTTACGCGAGTAGGATGCCGAACAATAACAAAATGTTCACAAGTATGGAACAATTTCAAAGAAAGGTTGTGTGTGTGGAAAAAAAACAAAACAAAAAAAAACATTCACTTATTTTGGCGTACTTCGCATTTTGCTCGAGTAGAAATGCTAGAAATTGACCAATCGAATGAGCTGTGTATTTCTACATTTACAAACAAGAAAATTTTGGAATATTTTAACAAGTAGTTAGAATTATTTTTGTTATAACTCAAATAGCATATCTTCGATTAAAATATATAAATATATATTCATTTACATCAAAAAAGAAAATTATCTGCCAGAGCACTGAGATTAAAGAAGTGCACAGTTATGTGTACCTTGGACAGGAAATATCACCGGATAATAGTATCATGAATGAAATCAATAAGAAATGGGTGGCGTGCTTTTGATATATCTAATTTGACATAGTAATATGCTTCTTTGTTTGAAAAGAAAGGTGTTTAATCAATGTGTTTTGTCAAGCACTAATTTACGGAGCAAAAACATGAACATTAAGAAAACGGATGGTACAAAGACTACAAACAACACAGAAAAGTACGGAAAGATGTATGCTAGGCATAACTAGAAGAGACAGAAATAAGGATAACCTGGATAAGAAGTCAAACCAAAGTTTTTAACATCATTGAAAGAATAAAACAGTTAAAATGGAAATGGGCTGGGCACACTGTAGGATTACAAGACAATAGATGGAGCACTAACACCCTATTTTGGTGTCTCAGAGATGTAAAGCGATTAAGAAGACGACTCCAAATAAGGTGGAGTGACGAAATCAAAACAGTGGCCGGTATAAATTAAATGTCGAAAGCACTAGGCAGGAAACAGTGGGAAAATCTGGGAGAGACTTACACACAGCAGTTAATGGAAAATGGTTGATTATAATGATACATATAAGGTAATACTTTGAGCATTATTGCGTAATTTTTTTTTGTTGGTGTAAATATATTATTGCTAGATTAATAACTAGCTGACTCGCTGGCGTTGCAAAGGCTCGTGGTAATCATAGCAAACGCGGTAGCGTTTGTTACAATATGTTTAAGAAATGGAAAATGCAAACGTCTTTTTGAAATTTGTAGCGAACCAGTTGACGTACGACAGTGATTTTTTTTTCAAAAGATAGAACTCGACGAGACGAATAAAATGATAGCATTAAAAAAAACTATCGTAGTTTACTGTAGTTTTTTATTTAATTTTTAACGAAAAAATGAAGACGTAAAATTCAACAAGCGATAGCTAATGATTCTGTGGATGGATTAACTCCATTTTTTGTTTATTTTAATCTTTTTCGTAAAACTTAAAATCGATTTTTTTTTCATCTTTGTATGTTTGACGATCGCTGAGAAAATCGAATTTTTGTCTTAAAGCTTCAGTTGAACATTGTTTCTTGTTGTTGCTGTTGTATTTTTTTTATTCATTGCCACCAAGTTTAAATAAATATAATTTTTTTTTTATGTATGTAACATAATTTATCCAAATTAAATAAATCACGTGGCGAACATGGTTATTTGTTTTTATTGCGAAACATTAATTTCAGAATCTTGAATAAAGTTGTGAGCACACTGTCATTTTTTTTTCGTTCAACTCCTTGGTTTATTTTTTAGACATCATACATTTCATATGACAATGCAATAACTGTCTTAATTATTCTAATACAAGAATAAAATTTTGACAGCAGCAAATAGTTTGCCTATCAAAATATAAAGAAATCTTCAATTTTTATCAAAAAATTCAAATGACAAATATTAAAAAATGCTCTGGTGAGCAACAAAAAAAAGGTTAATAGGTTCTTAAGTATGAAAAAGGGTTTGACAAGTGCTTCTAACTGTGTATGAGAAAGGACAAGGGGTCCCTTCTTGGCTGCAGCTCACTGTCAATGCCAAATTTTAAAAAATCATATTTGCGCTTTTTCCATATAAAAGAAATTTGCATAAAACTTCCCGTTTTCATTTTTAATAAAATTTTCAATCCTGCTTTACATGTGAACTGCACTGTTGACTCTGCAGTGGAGCTGCACTACAAATCAGTTTTCTGTGCAGTTCTACGCTGCGGGCATACTTGGTGGCACTGCAATTAGTATGATACGCTGCAGGAACTAAGGTTTCTAGTACTATTTCGCCTTACATCCATATTTAATTACGCTGCGTTTTTTCTGGCTGTGTCTTTGCACTACACATTTTTATCGTAATTGTGACTAATTTCTTATATGGGAAAAGCGCAAATATGTTTTTTTCAAATTTGGCATTAAAATTGAGCTGCAGTCAAGAAGGGACCCCTTGTCCTCTCTCATGCTCAATTAGAAGCACTTGTCAAACCCTTTTTCATACTTAAAAACATATTAACCTTTTTTGTTGCTCACCAGAGCATTTTTTAATACTTGCATTTTAAAATTATTCGTAAATTTGAATGATTTTATATCTTCAGCTCGATTTTGTTGGAAATACGCACACGTCCACTGTTTGAACAAGTTGGAAATTGCACGTGAAGCGTAGCAAATTAGGTGCGTTCGTACGATAACGAAGTTTTAAAAATATTACTTTCATATGTCAATCTCATAAAATTGTAAATAGTGAATTACAATTAAAACGCTCATCAAACAATGTTCTTCCTATACCATTATATAATGTAATACTTTTGTGTGGCCTTGTAAATCAATAACAAATGTTCTTTGCACCACAAATTATGTATGATGTATATTATAATATGTACTTTATAGTTGCATATAAATTTTATTAAGTTCGTATGAGTGTAACACGATTAAAATGCATTTGAAACATTTTTCCCATTGACCGTAATGTAACGGAATACTTTTGAGTGTCCCTATAATTGATCTATAAATCCGATTTTCATAAAATTTGAAATAACTCGACAAAATTATGTAATAATTATGTAGTTTAAATTTCAAACGTATAGAATATATTTGAAACTTTTTCCTAATTGACCATAATGTAATTGAATACTTTTGATTGCCCCTGTAATTGATCTATGCACACGATTATCAAAATATTTGAAATAACTCGACAGAATTATGTAATAATTGCGTATTATAAATTTCAAACGATTAAAATGCATTTGAAACTTTTTTCCCCATTGACCGTAATGTAATGGAATACTTTTGATTGCCCCTGTAATTGATCTATGCATCCGATTTTCATATAATTTGAAATAACTCGACAAAATTATGTAATAATTATGTATTTTAAATTTCAAACGTATAGAATATATTTGAAACTTTTTCCTAATTGACCATAATGTAATTGAATACTTTTGATTGCCCCTGTAATTGATCTATGCACACGATTATCAAAATATTTGAAATAACTCGACAGAATTATGTAATAATTGCGTATTTTAAATTTCAAACGATTAAAATGCATTTGAAACTTTTTTCCCCATTGACCGTAATGTAATGGAATACTTTTGATTGCCCCTGTAATTGATCTATGCATCCGATTTTCATAAAATTTGAAATGACTCGACAAAATTATGTAATAATTATGTATTTTAAATTTCAAACGATTCGGTTGGGTAGTTTTTGCGTTGTTATATGCGGACGGACAGACGGACGGACAGACGGACGGACTGAACGACAACTATAGGTGCTACGTATTATATAATTACGAACGCACCTAAAAAGGGGCAGAAATGGCTAATTGTTTAGATTTGTTATGTATTTTTTTTCAGTAGGATGATAGCAGTTCACTTACTAGTTGTCATTACATAAAAGTAAATAATGTGTAGATTTTAAGTATTTTGGAGCATTTAGAATTCTCCGGATAATTTAAAACTTTATTTTGAGATACCATTTAGCGTCCAAGATTTCAATATCATTTTTTTCTTTTTTGTATAAAAATGAACACATATTTTCTCGTTCATATTTAAATACAGAGCTTTTCATATGAAAAAAGATTCCGAACATTCTTTTGAAAAATCGGGCCAATCCGACCACCAACACTGAATCGAACCGAATCGAATCGCGCCCGGGTTTTGGAAATGCGGGATGTATGATTCGAATTCGATGCAAAACTCTATTCCTGATACGGAAAAAAAAATGTAATTTAACAAATTACAACGACTGTTTGGAAAATGATTTTTTCAAAGACTAAAATTTTAGACTTAAAAATTAATTCTGTAATTAAAAAAATAATAAAAATAAAATAACACGCATTTTAACTACATTTTTTTTCGTTGTTAGGGAAAATTGCAACAAGAAAAGATATGATCAAAAACGTGACTTACGTAATAACAGAGTTATAGGTGACGCGTTCAGAAGTCAATACGACTAACTCCATTTTTTAGAAACTCAGGTAATGACATGATTCTTTTGAAAATTTCCTATATATCTATATAAAGCTTATGGATTACCCTTGATTATAAGACAATTAATGAGTATAATCAAAATATTGTGGAATAAAACAGTAGCTTATAGATATACAATTTTAACTGTTTAAAATGTGAATTTTTATTTGATGGAGTTAATCAGATTGACTTCTGAACGCCTCATATTACGTACGACATCGATTAAACATTAATATTCCTGGACCCATCACAAACAAATTTTAAAAGAAATTCCAGTTTTACAGTTTTCGGAACTGCAAATTTTTCAACTTATAAATATCGCCCATTTTAAATTTTTATACCGCTGCATAGAGACAAAAATTCACATTTAAATGAAATTTGTTTTAAATCTTTATCACTGTTTGTTTTCAAATTATTATTTAAAAAAAAAATTTATTACTTTTTTGTCATCGTGGCAACAATCAGAGAACGAAAAATAAGTTGCGGAATTGAACTTCTAAAAAGATTCAGACATACTTCAGTTTTCCCAATTCTCTACCGAGAACAACTATATTTGAAATACTAGTTAAAAAAAGAAGGAGCTAGAAATTGTAGCTTAAAAATTTTCAGCTTAAGAAATTATAGTAGCACCTAAAGAAGGAGTGCAATATTTTGAATTGCTTCGGGTGCTCCAAACTTTTGCCATGTCAATGATCGAGACAACTATATAGGGATCAATTATAAAACAATGTGTAACTGTAAAATGAAAAACTGCCTAAAGAAGATTTTTTTCTTCAATTCCCAATTCTCTCTTAAGAGATTATACTAATTATTTATAATATTACAGACGAATAAAATGAAGTCATTTAAATATCACTTGCTCAATTGAAGTCTGTCATAACATCCACTTGAAGTTTTTTTAAAGCTAAGGAAGCTAATTATGATACAGCAGCCATTTCTTCTTTTCTACTGTTACAACTATGACAATGACCATTATTTTGTTATTATGAAACCAGTGTCAGTAACCTGCGAATGTCAGTCACTTAATTTGGGTGAAGGTGAACGGATTTAAAATTCTTCAAAGGTAGAATTCATTGACTTGAAATTAAAAGTAGCTGCAACTTCCGAATTCCCAGAGGATAAAGAAGAAAAGCAACTTTTCTACACTGTTCTTCCTGTGTTTTAATAAAAAGATATGCATTCACCTTGTATTCGACGTTAAAAAAAATTGCAACTTTTCTACATTTGTTGCTGCTTTAGAGAGAATAAAAGGACATGCATGCTTGGTTACAGTTACAGTCAGATAGCAACGACATATTATCTTTATTTGTGATCTCTGCTTTGTATTATTTGAAGCTAACTGAAATAAAATACAGAAATTGTATTTATGCATAGGATATGAATCTAAAATCATTACTTGCAAATAGTAAACTTTCGTTACAAAGTACAAACCTATGTAATATTCTCTTTAGCAAAAAGTCGATGCATATAAAAACAATCACCGAGGAAATCATGCGATTTTATAGTAAATGTAACAACTAAGAAAAATCATGCGTTAAGCATAGATTATGAAGCACTTTCCAACGCTTCATGAAATCTTTAACAAAACTTCGTTATTTAGGTAAATAAGGATATAAAGCCAAATATAGCCAAATAGGTATTCCAGTACTATTGAACAGCCCTGATTGATCTGTCAGCTAATATACATAATTACATAATGGGAAAATCTAGTTTAGCAAAAATTGTCTAGTAACTTGAAATTTCTCTTTCAGCAATTTATACTAATAGATGGAAACATACTTGAATACTTTGTTCAGCCTTGTAGTTTGCGTGGTACCTTTATTACACATAAGTGATAAGCTAAAATTTATTTTAAACTAAAACACTCTTAAAACAATTGAAATCACTTTCTCATAAATTATCATTCATAGGTTCCATGTACCCAATTCTTTGTGTGGCCCTGTATATCATTTTATCTATATTCTGCAAACATTTCTTAGTAAATTTAATGCAGTTCAGCGTAAAAATGCATAATTTATTTAAGAATCACCTTTTAGTAATTTATGTTCCTATACAGTAATGTTGGCGAGCTCCTTTGGGTACCACTGTATATTAACTATAGCATTTATACTTACCATATAATATGCATAAATTTAGTGAAATTTATACGCGCATATCATAATCAAAATGCTTTTCATCCATCCATCAGTTGTCATTGGATACACATACAGTACTTCGGAAAGAATGTACTATTCGAAATCTTTTCTGTGTCCCTGTAAATACTATGTTAATATGTAAATACTATTTCAAAAATAAATAAATATATAAAATACTTTCGAATATTTGGCGTGAAAAAACGAAAGCTTCACGCAGTTTGACGAGAAACATTTTTCCTCGCCAAAAGCAAACAATTTCACAGTAACTGAAAATTGCTTCTTATGGATTTTTAGAATGCGTGTAAATAGTATTTAATAAATTAAAACTAAAATGAGAGAGTTCAATATACATATATATGAGGAGCCCAGAAGCCAAGGGGTACAAATGACAAAATTTAGATTTCGAGTAAATTGAGTTCAAAGTTAAACATAAATTGTAATTCAACGAATTGAGCTATGAAACTTTTGCTTACTTCTTAGTGATCTTTGAACTCTTATTTCAATAACTGTTTAAAACTAGTTGGATGTGTCAATCCCGAAACTTTCTTCTATCTCATAAGTACATTTTAATATTTAAAAAAAAAAAAAAAAAAAAAAAAAAAAAAAAAAAAAAAACGTGGTGATTTCCAAAGTTACCAACTATCGAATTTCCTCGAACATTTGACCTAGCCTAATGAGATTCTGGTATCCGAAAAGCCTAAAACGCAAAATATAATTAATATTCTGAAAAAATGAGCTTAGTAATGCCTCATATTGGGTAATTTATACTAAAACCTAATAAGCATCTATTGATTTGAATCAAGACCTAACAGAAACTGAAATTTGATGGAATTTCGTCCATTAGTTCTTGAGATATAGTTATAACAAAAAATTTGCAAAACGTAGCACAGCAAGACCATATCTTGGACAATTTATGCCAAAACGTAAAAAAGCGTCTAATTACGTTATGGTGTAAAAGAATCTGAAGTTTGATGAAATCCTGTGCATTAGTTCTTGAGATATAGCTAGTTTTAAAAAACCGTGTAAAATATAGCACAGCAGCGTCATCAGTTGAAGGATTTATAACAAAACGTAATCATCGTGTAATTATGTTATATGTCATTTTGTAACAAAATCTGAAGTTTGATGAAATTCTGTGCGTTGGTTGTTGAGATATAGCTATCAGAAAAATCGTGCAAAATGCAGCATAACTGCACCACCAGTTGCATGGTTAATACCAAAATGTAATCAGCGTCTAATTATTTTATATATTCTAGTATAAAAGAAACTAAAATTTGATGAAGTTCTCTGCATTAGTTCTTGAGATATAGCTATCGCAAAAATCGTGCAAAATGTAGCATAGCAGCGCCACCTATAGGGCAGTTCACACCAAAACCTTATCAGCGGCTATGTATCTCAAGGTATCGCGGAATCTGAAGTTTGGTGAAATTCTGTGCATTAGTTCTTGAGATATAGCTATCATGAAAATCACGAAAAACGTGGCATAGCAGCGCCACCTGCTGGCCAATTTACACCAAAACTTAATCAGCGTCTATGTATATCAAGGGGTCACAGAATCTGAAGTTTGGTGAAATTCTGTGCATTAGTTCTTGAGATATAGCAATCTTGAAAATCATGAAAAACGTAGTATAGCAGCGCCACCTGCAGGCCAATTTTCACCAAAAACCAATAGGCACTAATTCATATCAAGGTTTAACTGAATATAAAATTTTATTAAATTTCGAGCATTAGTTCTTGAGATAGAGCGCCCACAAATTTTTTATTTCATACAGACAGACTCACAGACAGACACACGGACTCACAGACACACAGACTCACAGACAGACATTTTCTAAAAATAGTCAAAACGTGTTCAGGACCTTCTAAAACGTATAAATCCGTCGAAAACCGGAAGTCGAAAATTTTCATGAATACAATACTTTCTTCTTGTAAAGATAGAAGAAAGTAAAAAGGTGCAATAAAATTTTTCTTTTTACTTATAACTAAGCAATGTTTATCGTCATTCTGCACTTGTACCCCTTGTAGTAGGGTCTGAAATGTTTTCCAGCTGGATTTTTGTGCCAAGTTTGATATTTTTTGTTTATTTTGTAGCTTTTGACCTGTAGATTTCAAATATCTTAGGTGCCATTTTTTTCTGACACATTTTTGAGGTGATTTTCAAGATGGCGCCCAAGATGGCTGCCATTTACTGACTTCTTTAATATTTGTGTGATATTATTGTCAAATATGTCAAATTATATGTTTTTGGGGTCAAGAAATTCAAATCTACAATCCAAATAAGCCTAAATCACGTTATTTATTATTTATTTATAAATTTACTTCAAAATTACTAATATTGCTTGTTTTTTCTTTTGCTGCATATGTGAAAACTATATGTTCCCTGGAAGATACTAATAAGAGTGACAGTGTTGTGAATACACAATACATTGTTTAGTGTGCTTGAAAGGTGGATAATTATGTCAAAAACCTGGAACAGACAATCTCGAAAAACTGAAGGAATATGCTGAAAAATTCGCTGTCACAGTTAGCTCCACTCTGTTTACGCTGTAAATTCAATTATCTACCGGTAATCAAAACTAGCTTCTCCGAGTGGAAGAGATTCATGTTTGTGTTCCATATCCCCATGCAGTAGAAAAATACATTGATGGTAGTGGCTTTGATCTTATGAGATCAAAGCCACTACCATCAATGTATACTGCAATATCAATGCACTGAAATTTATCTGTACTTTCCTGCAACAATTCTTCAGATTTTTGGAGGTGAAAAATACACTAGAGGCTTGAGTTTCACATAACAGTGTTCTTGATATGCTACGAGCTTCTCTTTGAGGTACTGTCGCATTCTCTAGAGAAAATTTCTCTGCAAGAAAAATGCAATTCACTACGTGAAAAATTGTACAATTGTGAAGTTGAAGCTACAATTTCGTTTGAAGTTATCAAAGCAGTAGATGTAAAAGATTGTCTTCCACATATTAAAGAAAGCAGTGATGACATGGCAAAGTTCCTACTATAGTATATGAACCAATCCGGGTCTTCGCAACGTTTCATCCGTGCCACTCGTCAAGGTGACTGGGCATTTCATGTCGCGTCATTATATAGGAAAAAATCAAATATTATTTTGCTCATGACATTTTTCAGTATACTAAACACTTTACTGTATACATAGCACAGATGAAGGTCCTTAAAACAACATATTTAGAAGTATGGAATTCTCTTAAATCTGGTTGTTTTGCAGTATCCAAATCTAATGCATCATTTACGAAACTATTTTCCGACGAGAACTTGGAACAGAAAATCAAAAAACGGAAGAGCATTGGTGAACTTATATGTTTAACTCAGAATGAAAGTATCCTCGAAAAGTATTTCTTGTGAGCACCAGACGTATTACGTACTGTTCCAAGCTTCTTTAAAAAGAACTGTCCAAATAAAATCTCTAAGCAGCTCAGGAAACACTATCAACTTTAGACCTCCAAGTCACGAAGGATATTTCATAATGCAGCCATCGTCAAGGAGAGTATTCGGAATCCTTTTGGAGGAAACCCTTTCCAAGATAATACCACATTAATGAATATTGTGTCACCTATGAAAGTTTTAGCATCTGTGAAGGATGATATTCTGAATTGTGACCAAAAAAGCCAATTGGAATTGCAAGAATTTACAAGAGAGAAACTACGGAGTAAATACGCTTTTTTTTTCATTCGACGCTAAAAACTTTAGCGTCGAATGAAAAAAATTAAAAACATTCAATCCTTGTAACAAGAACACTGCATTTAAGATTGGTGATAAATTGGTTTAAATTCAAGAAGATAGGCAACTTCTTGCTGGTTTTCTTATTGTTATGGAATCCAGACATCAAATGTACACAAACATAAATGCATAAACTACAAGTTATTAGTAACACCAAGATCATTATTTTCTTCTGATAGATATCTTCATATTCCATCTGACTAAAATTCATTTATTGCAGAAACAGAGCAATATAATTGTTCTTCCATACTTCAAACAATAGAATATTCAATTGCTTCTCTAACAGAAAAACTGTGTATTATAGAGGGAATTGCAATTGTATTATCAATAAAAAAGATACCTGCCGTGAAAACTTGTGAAGACTTTGCAAATGCTTTTATCGTGATCATTATAAAAATGACAAACAGATACACTGAGGGGAGAATAATATTTGATCAATACCTTGAAAACTCATTGAAGGAACAAACTCGTAAGAAAAGATTAGGGGCAACAGAACCTATAAAATTTACTATTTCAAATAGTACCAATATATCTTTAGCATCATTAAAGACGTTCCTTTCACACAATGAAACAAAATCACAGCTAACAAAATATCTTGGGAATAAGTTACTACAGGTTTTTGCTGTTAGCATCAAGAAAATTGTTGTCATTTTTGGCAATAAAACATACAGTAATCAAGCAAATGTTTATGATTCAAAATTATGTGATCATACACATGAAGAAGCAGACACCATTATACCTCTTCATGTACTTGATATAGTTAAATATCACGATAATTGTGAGATAGATGTATTTTTACAAGATACAGACATTTTCGTACTGCTGATTGACTTGGTTTTAAATCATCTAGTAAACAGTGAAATCAATTTTGTTACTGGTCGAGGCAACAAACATAGGAAAATTAATATTAATGAAAGATGTAGAGCAATAGGTGATCATAAAAGCAAAGGTTTACTAGGTTTACATTCATACACTGGTGGAGACTGGGGAGGAAAATTTCTGGGCATTTCAAAACAAAAGTGGATAAAAGTATATATCAGTCTTCCGTGTGATGATGATGATATAACAGCTTTTCAAGAACTTGGGGAACCTAACATTGATCCATTATCCAATCTGTCGTTATTTGAATAATTCACCAACTTGACTTATTTGAGAAATAGTAATTTTTCAAGCATTTCAGAGCTAAGATGGCACCTTTTCAGAACTAAAAATTTTGAGGGAGAGAAATTACCACCAACTATTGGAGCACTGAAGCCACATATTCTACGATCCAACTTAATTTACACCACTGGAAAGGGCTACAAAAATCCCCGACCTATTGTACCCCCACTTATTGGAAATGGTTGGGAAATAGATAGAGAAGGAGAAATTACTCCAGTCAAATCCCTGGAGTTATCTGCGCCTAAAGGCGTTATTGAACTTGTGAAATGCGAGTGTAAAAGAACATGTACAGTTGGGAAATGTTCCTGTTTAACGAACTCTTTGGATTTGTACTACCCTTTACAAATGCAGTGACTGCAATAATATAAAGGATTATCAATACCATCCCAGTGATAATAGCGATTCAGAAGAGGATACGTGATATCCCAGTAGTGTATATACATATAAATGCAGTTTTTAATAATTATTTTTAATATTTTCAGTTATTTATGTTGTTTCATTTAAATATTTTGGTTGTGTATAACTGATTAATAAAACTGTAATATATCCGATGTCTTTCATATGTTTGTAATTTATTTGCATCTTATCACTTAAAATACTTAAAAAACTCAATTTACTCCTAATTTTGTTTAAAATTTGTATTTCTTGACCCCGAAAACATATACTTTGACATATTAGTCATTAATATTCAACAAATATTAAAGAAGTCAGTAAATGGCAGCCATCTTGGATGCCACCGTAAAAATAACCCCAAAAACGTGCAAGAAAAAAAATGGCACCTAAGATATTTGGAATCTCCATGTCAAAATCTCCAGTATAAGACAAAAATATCAAACTTGGCACGTCAATCCAGCTGGAGCTACATTTTACGACATTTCAAACCCTACTATTGGCTTCCAAGCAGTAATAATAAGTGCTTGGAAACTAAAAGGTACAAATGCCGAATGAACACAATAAATGGAAAATTATGAAATAAAAAATTGTATTTATGAAAAAATTAAGAACAATGTTTATACAAATAAATGAAAGGACAAAATTTTGTTTTAATATAAATTCTAAAGAAGGAAAAATTATGAAATAAAAAATGAATTTACGAAAAAAAAAATATATATATGAACGATGTTGATATAAATGAATGAAAGAAAATTTTTTGTTCTAATGTAAGTTTAAAAATTTTATTTAAAATTTTGAAACATTGAAATTTTATATTTTTTAACACTTTTCAACAAAGTTGAAAACTGAATATGATTTTAATTTGTCTGTCCGTCTGTCCGTGCCCTAACTCTCGTAAATATATTCGGATTGCCCATAAATTTTTGGGAATTATTCATGTTTACCTCAACACAAACCTATTGCAAATGAAGTTTCTAACAAGATTAGTTTATTTACAGGGACAATCAAAAGTTTTCCATTACATTACAGTTTATGGGAAACATCGTTTTAAATGGATTTGAAAGATGTTACACCTTGTCACATATTAAAATCTATATGCATTTACGAATTACACCAAAATAAACATTCTATAAAATCTGAGGTGAAAAGAATAGTTTTTATTTATTTACAGGACCATACAAAAGATTTACATTACCTAATGATAAAAAGAAATTGTTTGTGACTTATTTTCATGTATAATAAAATCCATATATATCGCTGAGGCTTAGTTATTTTGCGCATAATACGAAGTACACAATATTTACAGGGACACAAAAAAGATTTTAAATAGTATATTCTATCCGAAATACCTTATATATTATCAATGATGATTGATGGATGGACGAAATGCCATTTTAATTATGAATTGCACTTTTAAGTTTCACTAAATTTATACATGTTATATGACTTGTATAAATGCTATAGTTCATATACAAAGTTACACAAAAATACTCGTAAAGGTTACAGAATATGAGCGTACTTTACTTAAAGATTGCTTTTAAATAAGTCATGTATTTCAATGCTGAACTTCATTCAATGTACTAAGACATGCTTGTAAAATTTAGATAAAATGATATACAGGATCATGCACAAAATTTTATACATGGTCATCGATGGATGATAATTTCTGAAAATGTGATTTCAGTAGTCTTAAGTGTGTTTTAGTTCTAAGTAAATTTCAGCTAAATACTGGCGTATAATAAAGGTTCAAGATAAACTACAGAATGAACAAAAGTATACAAGTATGCTTACATCTATTAGTATAAAGTGCTGAAAGTGAAATTTCATACTCTTATGTGTTTTCTTGCTAAACTAATTTTTCCCGTTATACAGTACATATCAACCGACTGATAAAACATAGGGCTGCTCAAAAGGATCAGAATACATATTTGGCAATGGACTGTAACTCTTTATTACCCTAAATAGCAAAAATTTTTAAAGATTTCTGGGTGTGTTGGAATCTATGCTTAACTCATGATTTTCTTTCTTGATAACAGTTAAAATGCATTTATTTAATGCATAAAAAGCAAATGGCTTTGTATATCATTGGTCGCGCTTCTGCTATATAGACGTGACCGGACACAACTGTACTTATACCCCTTGGCCTCCAAACGTTTCACTGTTTTGGGAAAGAGGTTAAGTAACTGACCGCTATAGCTCAGTACATAATGAAAAAAAAACACTCTTAACCTTTACCTACAAATAAATAGACATATTTCCAGATAGCCTGTGCACTTAACTCAATTTTTTCAATTTTGTCACTTATACCCCTTGGCTTCTGGGCTCCTCATATATATTTTGTATTGCACGTATATATTTATTGTTTCGGCAGTTAATTAAAAAATACTTTCATAAAAAAATAATACTGATTTTTTTTTTATACACGTTATAAGGAAGTTCAAAAATAAAAGTCTAAGTAGCCCATAGTAGTTTCCCATAGTAACAAAATTGAATCGATACTGCTCAATCGGACTTAATTTTGAATTTGAAACAATTTTAGTCAATTTAAATTTTAAATTTCGTTTTAAATTGTATTTTTTTAAAGTTAAATTTTAATATACATATAAATACATATAAATATCGAAAAATGTTTTCCTCTTTGACATACATCAATTTTATTATACATGAAACAGTTTATTTAAAATATGTCAAACACAATTCCCCCTTTTACCATTATCTAATGGAATTCTTTTGCGTGGTCCTGTAAATGAATAATAGCTACATTTTCACCTTATACTTTATAGAATGCATATTTTAATGCACCTCCTAAAAGCAAATAAACTTTAATATGTTTGACAGAATTTAACATCTTTAAAATTCCTTTGAAACGATTTTTTCCCATATACCGCAATGTAATGGGAATCTTTTGATTCTCCCTGTAGATAAACTAATCATGGTAGAAACTTCATTTTCAATAGGGTTCGTGCTAGGATAAACGTGAATAACGTCCTAAAATTTCATGGTAATCCGAGTATATTTACGTGAGTTAGAGTGCGGCCAGACGACCAGACGGCCAGACAAACCGAATGCATAAGTACTTTTCAACTTTGTTGGAAAGTGCTAAAAAGTGCAAGTACATTTCTGCATAATTTTCTCAGTTTTAAAACGAATACAGAATTACGGAAGATTAAATGATATTATTACGAGCAGAGGAGATATAATAAAGAAGAGAACTTTAATCGAGTTGTTATTTACTTCCCTTTGACTGAGGAATTTTTCGGTGCCTAAGAATTCATCGAGTGTTGACCATAATTAACGGATCTTATGCATGCCATCTGAGGTCAAGACTAAAATTCGTCTGTTGGTGCTATTTACTGTTGAAGAGTAGCACAATATATGGAATGTGAGTTATAAATGCTTGTTCGTTAAAAAAAAAAAAATTGTAAAAAACATCTTATAAAGAAGGTCTCCATACTGTGCATACTCAGAATGTTTTGAAAAAAAAAAAAAAAAAAAAAAAAAAAAAAAAAAAAACTAATTAAACTTCTCTTATATAAGGAGCCCAGAAGCCAAGGGGTACAAGTGACAAAATGTCGATTTGGAGTAAATTGAGTTTAAAGATAAATGATGTTAAATAAATTCAATAACAATTGACTAAATTGAAATAGGAAACATCTGCTTGTTGCATTCTAATCTTTGAACTCTCATTTCAATAACTGTTAAAAAAACAGAGTACAATTTTCTTTAAATGTATAATTAATCAATATTGTTTGTTTTTCGAAAAAAGTGGTTTATCTCTATAACTCAGCAAATAATAAGAAAATGACCTACAGTGGCTCACAAAAGTGTTCGTACACTTAGGAATTTCAATGAAATAGGGCTCTATCTATTAATTGAAATTAATATTTTAGAATGGGTATTTAAGAGTAAGATCTATGACTCATTATTAACAAAACTACATACAATGTTTTAAAAACATAGCAAAACTTTATTTTGAAAAAATCACTAATCAAAAAATAACAAAAGATTTACCTCACAAAAGTCTTCGTACACTTTAAAAAAATCGCTGTATATTTGTAAATATTGTAATACTTCGCTAAAGTTGTACTTAATAGGATATTATTTAGCACCACAAAATTTTTTTAAACACCTGGGAATAGATTTAATTAGTGTTTTTGTAATTTCTGCATGAAGGTTGGTGCCTTCATCGAACATTGCTGTTTTTACTTTGCTTTTTGTTTCAATGCTGTGCTTTCGTGTTCTAACTTCCAGTTATCTCCAAATATGTTTTACTGGGTTTAAATTAGCAACTGAGGTGATGTTTTCAGAACTTGTGAACAATTATAAAGACGCCAGAGGCGAACGTTGAGAGCCATGTGCCTTGTATCATTATCCTAATAAAAAACAAAGTTGCATCTGTTATCCATATACTGGCCTGATAATTTTAAATTGCCTTTTAAAGTATTGGAACAAAGATCATGATTTATTATGCTATCAATACATACCAAAGTACCTAATCTTGATGCTGATATGTACCTTACACAAGTTCTTTGAATTAAATTCTTATTTTTTTTTCTCCATATATTATGCACTCATTGGACCAATAATGACATACTAGATTTTATCTGTAAATAAAACATTATTTTAATACGATTCGGGTTTATTTATCATTGATTTTGCTAAAGAAAGCCTAAGCTTTCAGATTTTCGCCCTAACAAAAATTCTTCTACGGGCAGAATACCTATATAATACAGCTTGGCTTACCGCTCGTCGAATAGTTTCAGGTGAAAATTAAGTAGAAACTGTTTCATTAAATTCTGTAGCAACTTTTATAGAACTTAAACGGGGATTTTTTAAGACTTTTCTAATTGTAAGTATTTGATCCCATTGCGTTAACTTAGATTGACGACCTTTTCATACCTAGTTTTCAATCCATTTTTTTTTTTTAAGTCTTTTATAGCATACTTCACCATAGAATGGAATAAATTAACCAATTTTGCAATATTTAGAATTGATTTACTACTATTATAAAGAAAAATAACTAATTTCAAACGCTATTAGTCGTGACATTACGATTACAAACCACTTTTAATGAATAAATAGAATATTACGGACCAATTCTGCAAAATATAAAGTCCAGCGATTTTTTTAAATGTCAATACAATGCAAAAATAAAAATAAAACGACAAATAATATTTTTAATAATGAAATTATCCGAAAATGTTTCTGTGTACGAAGACTTTTGTGGCGTCTTCTTTCTGTTGCATCTTTCGTTTTCATTTTTGATTTAAATAAAAAACCCTTCATGTTAAACAAAAAGGTTGTGTGTTATTTAGAATAACTTGGAGATAATATAAAAAATTTTTCGACTTCATATACGAATTTAATTTTAGGGAAATTTCTTTTTAGTACAATTTTTTAAAGTGTACGAACACTTTTGTGAGCCACTGTATATTTCTTTACCTGAAATGAAAAAAGCATATTTCCAGGTACCCTGTGCACTTAACTCAATTTTTTCAATTTTGTCACTTATACCCCTTGGCTTCTGGGGTCCTCATATATATTAAAGGATCAGTCAAATTTAGCGGTGGAATTACAGTATAAAGTCTGTAAAAATAAATAAATATATAAAATACTTTCGAATATTTGGCGTGAAAAAACGAAAGATTCAAGCAGATAGGCGAGAAACATTTTTCCTCGCCAAAAGCAAACAGTTTCACTGTAACTGAAAATTGCTTCTTAATGGATTTTTAGAATGCGTGTAAATAGTATTTAATAAATTAAAACTAAAATGAGAGAGTTCAATATACATATATATATATATATTGTATTGCACGTATATATTTATTGTTTCGGCAGTTAAGTAAAAAATATTTTCATAAAAAAATAATACTGAAATTCTTTTTTATACACGTTATAAGGAAGCTCAAAAATAAAAGCCAAAGTAACCCATAGTAGTTTCCCATAGTAACAAAATTGAATCGATAATGCTCAATTGGACTTAATTTTGAACTTGAAACAATTTTAGTTAATTTAAATTTTAACTTTCGTTTTAAATTGTATTTTTTGATAGTTAAATTTTAATATATATTTTAATATAAATATCAATATGACAAAATTATAGTTCAAACAAACAAAACCCAGCAAAATTAAAGCTGTTTAAATTAAATTTATTTATATAATTTCAACATAAATTTTTTTTCTTAATGTGCAACTGACACAGAAAAGTATTTTTTGAAAATGTATTTCATCGTTAACAATATTTTCATTTTTTTTTTTTAACGGAAGTTTGATTAAGGTTCCGCCGAAATTTTTTAAATAAAAGTATATATCTTTGTAAGAAGAACGTTTTATAATTTTTTCAGATTTTTCGGAGTATGCCCGTCTGCAGACCTTCCTTGTTGTAGCAGTATATAGGGTAAATTTACTAGTAGTGGGCCATGTACCAATAGTGGGCCACCAGTTTTCAAAGTTGAAAAACAAGTTTTCTAGTCACCCCTGTCAGATAACAAACTAATTGCTTATTGGCTGGAACCCTTATCTGTTGTCAGGCAAAGGGACAACTTCATTATTCTCATAGTCTTTGAGCTGGAAGGGTGTTTTTAGATACTATACGAAAAAACTAAACAGAAACTAAAATTATTTTACGTAATCATCAAAACTTCTAAATATGATTTTATTATTGTGTATATTTAAGTGCAGAAATGTAAAACAAATTATAACTTCAGTACAGTATGCATTAAACTCAAGAATTTAGAGGCCCACTTCTAGGGGGCCCTTACAGGAGCATCAGAAATTTACTTGGCCCACTACTGGAGCATTGAAGAAGGTAACTTTTTTATTTCTCATTTTTTTATAGAGAATATATTTTAAAAATTTTAATGTTTATTCTGATACATAAAAGTAAGGACTAGGCTAAAAAAATATATTTTTTTGAAATTCACTAATACTTTAATAATAATTTGATAAATGTCCTTAAATGTCTCACAACTGGTGCATTTACCTTACATAATATATAGTAATATAAATTCAAAGTGGTGTTCTGTAACGCAAGAAAATTCACTAAATTTGCAAAATTCAACCTGGATAGAGGAGGAAGTCGTTTGCTAACGGCGTTTACGCATACGTGCATATCAGGGGTGTAGTCTTAAAAATAACAAAGGATATACGCTGTAAGCAGAGGATATACGCTCAATGCAGAGAGTTCACCCTAGAGTGTGTATACTGTAGCTTTCTTGAGAAACAGAGGGTACACCGTGTTCCACCAAAAAAATCCAGAAGGTATACGGCATATACCCGCGTATACCATGCACTATATCCCTGTTGCATATGCATAGTGGCATTCTGGCGGTGCAGTGGCTAGAATAACAGACTGACATATCGCCAGCTCTGGCGTCTAACTTCACGTGGTCCTTTAAGGTAGATTAATTACATATTTGATTTTTTATCTTAACTTTTGGTCTATCTACGGATCCATCGTTATATGGAGTTCCTTTACCGGCTGTTTATTCTGTCGAGCTGTCTAAATGACAGGCCAAATGTTATGACCAATGAGATTATGTGAGCGAGAAATGCCCGTCGGCTATGGCCCAGTTAGCTTAAACAGTAAAGCATTGGCCCTATAAGCCAAGAATCTGGGTTCGATTCCTGGCCTGGGCAATTTTTCGCTCAGTTGGAAATATTCAATTCGTATCATAAATTTACCAATCAGTTTGATTGTGTTAAAATAATAGAATGTTTCTGTCACATTTTACGGCATAATACTGCGATGTACTGATTTCTCCAAGAATGGAATTTTCCACCATGAGTGCTTTTTTGTTGTAATTTCATTTATACGTTTAACTTAAGTAAACGCATTTAAAAAATAACAGTTTAACGCACATTTCCTCCAAATTTGTTTATTCTACATTCATTCATTTGCAAATTAGACGCAAAAAACAGGTTTACCTTAATTTTTAGAGGGCAATGTATATTATGTTCAAGTGATTTGAAAAAAAATGTCGGAAAGAAATTTACTGTTTATCTTTTATTTTATAAAAAATAATTTCAGTCATAAATTATGGATCCACTCATATAATCCACTCATAAATTGTGGATGAACTTTTAACACATTTCTTTTTATGACCCTAAGAAGTTTTTGAAAAATATCTATATGCTTCCGAACTGATATGAACTACGAAACTCAAATATAATTTTGAAATATATATTGCCATTTGAAAATAGAAAATTTAAATTTAAATTTATAGAAAATCCCCAAATCTCTAATTCATATACACTATCTAATAGTAGTTGTGCACGTTTAAACTACAGTAGAACCCCGGTTATCCGAATCCCGCTTATCCGGAAATCGGCTTAACCGAAATACCTTAATATTCCTTAAAGTTCGTTTTAAATGTAAAAAATTTTACTGTCGACACTATTTTTACCGATGTCAACTGACACCTTTCAATGTATTTTGATTTATGGCTACTATTTTAATTGTAAGTTTTAAGTCAGAACAATTCCGAATCTTTTTTAATACATTGAAATTTGTTTTAGTACTTGTTAGCTTTAAAAATTTGAAGCTAAATAGGTAAAAATAAAAATTTTGAAAGTCTTATTGGGCACTGGTAGAAATAGTGTTAAAAAAGCATGTTCTTTATAAAATAAATAGAGTCAACTAACTTATTTGTTTCATTGCGTAATTTTGAGCACCTTATTAAATAGACGCGTACGATACTTCAATTGTGATTTTCTTTTGTTTTTCAACTTTGCATCGTTTCAATGCTGCTTGCATTTTTGTCGATCCCACCGAAGCTAGTATTGGGGAGAAAAATATGGGCTTCTGATTGGTCGAAAAGTTGTTTGCAAATACATCATCCTGAAAGTTTATGTACGTATTAGGAGCGTATGTGGGTTAGGGTGGAGCGAAAAAAAATTTTTTTTGAAAATCAAAAACGGGTAGGTGCCAAAAGTTGCTTTTATACTAGTACATTAACTGTGTGAAATTTTACCGCTGAAAAAAAAAATGGCTTGAATCTGCGCTTTTGCTCCGAAAATCGAAATTTTGAGTAAAATTTGTCATTTTTTGACATTTTTTCAAAAAAATTAAAAAATTCCTACAGAGCTGGTTAGAATTTAAAAGTGTTGCTTAGACCTTTATATTTATCTGCTTAACATATTTAAACTATAAAACAATATCTGTAGTCTGTATAATTGGAGCAAATCTGACAACTTTTTGTGAAAAATCAGCGTTAACCTCTCTATTGGAGCATACAACGAAATGTTCTTTTGAATGCATTTCTTACCTAGCTGCTTTCAAAACTACTGTGTATATAACTCATAGAGGTGGTTGCATTATCCCACCCGTTTCAACCACCTAATCATCTAGGCCCAGTGTTTTATTTATGTATTGAATTGTTACTTTTTTCCCGAAGACGAGTATAAGTTTTCTATATATCAAAGTAATTTATCTCTTCTTTGTATTCACTGACTTTGGATGATTTGGATTGCTGGTGTGACCTGCTGCACGTATATTTTTATACCATGTATAACAGAAGAGAAGCTGAGTAATGTATTGGGTATGTTCTTAATTGAACCTATTCAGCAGTCTATTATCTTCATTAAATTTTCATGCAATTAATACATTATGATTGAAAGTTCTGTTACCACAGCATTTTTTCAATCAATTACATTTTATATATAAGGATTTTCCTAAAAATTGATTGTATGAATTCAATTTTTAGTATGTCATCATTTACTGTACTTATTACATTGAATATATTTTGAGAAGCTGGCTACTTAATATTATGACGATCGTCACAGAGGACTGCAAACGAAATATGCAAAACAACAATATTTCTAAAGAAGTTTTAGTATGCCTTATGTCGTTTCCTTGTTGTTCCATAGTCTAGTAATTTCTAATAAGATTTTAGATCTATTATTTAGGTGTGTAGTACATTTGGTATAAAACTTCCCGAGGTATAAACTTGGATTATACATTTTGTGAGTGAACATATAGACGCTGATTGCCAATCTGTGCTTATATAAAGCGGAAAATTTTATTGACTTTATGAGCTGTCTTTTGTGTGAGATGTTTTCTAAACTCCTATTCCCCATTCTTTCTGAGAAATAGCTTTGCTTATGAATTAGCTTTGCAATCTCTGACAGAAATTTCTAGTCTGTTCTGAGTATCTTTTTCTCAATTTGAGAAAATAATTTTTCCAAATTATTCTCTATTTTATTAAAAAAAATTGCAATAGGAAGTGAATAGTACGTAAGACAAAGATTTTCCTTATTGATCCAGTGAATCCATGTAGCTTAGAACGTTTTATATCGACTTCTCTAATAATTGGCGCAGAGGAAATTCACTGGAGTTGAAGTAGCGAATGATTCAATATTATACACAATTCTAAGCTTACCCCATGCAAAATGGTTCTCAGTGACAAATAAAATTCTCCTAATTTTAAATGAGCACTTATAGTCGATTAGAATCCGTACATTCCCTTATAAAGTACTATGCATTTATATGTTTATGCCCAGGACATTTCACCATCAAATGTTGTCCACTCATAAAAAGAGGATCTAAAAATTAATAGGAAATTACCTGGATACGAAAACACTTAGAAAACGGCATAAAACTAATGCAAAAAAAAAGTTATTTACAACAGCGGTTGCTTTACACATGGAGAACAATTCTCGCATTTCATTGCAATTCTCGCTGACGATCACCATCACATTAAACAGCTCGCTTCTCAACATATAAAAAATGCAAAAGTAGAATAAATGATGGCATACTTATAGTTGAAATATCTGAAATCATCTTTGAAGCAAATCATTACGTAAAAAAAATACAATTGACCGAAAAAATGTTGTGGTAACAGAACTTCCAATCACTATTCATCAACTGAATGTAAGTTTGATAAATATAATAGATGGCCGAATAGATTCCTTTAATAGATTCCCGTGCATTACTCTGCTTGTCATTTTTTTGTATAAACTAAAAATATACCTGAAGATAGTTACAGCAGCATGTGGATGCAAAGAACAGATGAACAAGGTGGAAGCATCGAAAACATGCCAAATTTTTATAAAGAAAATCACAAATCAATGTATAAATAAAACACTGTACTAAGATGATCGAATAGTTGGGCCTGGTGGTATAGGAAATATAGCCACCTCCACGACTCATGTCCAAGGTAGTTTTGAAAACAAGAGCTGTATTAAAAACAACAATTCGTTGTATGACCCAATAGAGTGGTAATGCTGTTTTCTTACTAAAAGTTGCCTATTTTGCTCCAGCTATAGGGAATAAACATATTGTTTTATAGTTTAAATATGTTAAGCAGATAAATATAAAGGTCTAAGCACCACTTTTAAATACTAACCAGCTCTGTAGGAATTTTTTAATTTTTTTGAAAAAATGTCAAAAAATGACAAATTTTACCCAAAATTTCGATTTTTGGAGCAAAAGCGCAGACTCAAGCCATTTTTTTTCAGCGGTAAAATTTCACGCAGTTGATGTACTAGTATAAAGGCAACTTTTGGCACCTACCCGTTTTTGATTTTCAAAAAAAATTTTTTTTCGCTCCACCCTAATGTGGGTATATCATTAAAATAATAATAATAAGAAGAAATTGCAATTTTTTTAAAAGTAATATTGAACAATTGGGTTTGACGCTGTAAAATAAAAATACTGTTGTTTCTAAATAAATTGTTCTGATTGTGTATATATGTGCGTATCATGTTAAAAAAAAAAAAAAAAAAAAAAAAAAAAAAAAAAAAAAAAACAGAAAGAAGTAATGGCAATTCTATTTTTATTATTTTCTAAAAGTAATACAGAACAATTGTTAAACATCCTGATTAACTGAAACCCGTATTTTTCTCCCCTATGCTAGCTTCGGTGGGATCGGCAAAAATGCATGCTGCTTTATCACGCCACCTTTTAAATAATAACTCATCTGATGCTGTTGCATATTCTTATACACTGTAAAAAAATCTGTGAAAATACTAAACCTTTTCTAGGAAACTGGGATTCCAAGAACTTTTCATCTAACGATAACAGGAAAAATTCATGTAATCGATTCTGAAACTTGAATTTTTGCTGTTACCGTTACAGGAAAAGTTTTTGGAATCCCAGTTTCCTAGAAAAGGTGTAGTACCTTTGCAGATTTTTTTACAGTGTATTTCAATATACGCTATAAAAAATATGTAAAGTTACTAAGATTTTTCTTGTAGGTTTGTATTCCAAGAACTTTTCATGTAAAGGTAACAGCAAAAATTTATGTAACCGAGGAAGGTTACGTGATTTTTTGGTGTTACCATTACATGAAAAGTTCTTGGAATACAAATCCACAAGAAAAATTTTAGTAACTTTACAGCTTTTTTTTTTAATAGTATATCAAATTGCCGCATCTAAAACCTTAACCGCTTTACTGTGTGTAATCCTATATTTTATCTACTATAATTCGTAACTTGTTACCACAGTGTTTTTATTACAACGATATTCTAAATTACTATCATAGGTTTCCACCAAACAAGTTTTCAACATAAGCATCCCGCTTATTCAAAATTTCCTCTGGAATCCCGGTTATCCGAAAAATCCTATGGAACTCCGGTTAACCGAAAATGCTTTGGTCCCATTGCTAAAGTAATGCGGATTTCTGGGATTTCACTGTATTAACAAATGCAAGATCTCTAGTCTTACGCACTGTAAAAAAAAATCTGCAAAGGTACTAAACTTTTTCTTGGAAACTGGGATTCCAAGAACATTTCCTGTAACGGTAACAGCAAAAATTCAAGTTTCAGAATCGGTTACATGGCGTTGTCCTGTTATCAATACATGAAAAGTTCTTGGAATCCCAGTTTCCAAGAAAAAGTTTAGTACCTTTGCGGATTTTTTTTTACAGTGCGTGAGAAAAAAGAAGTCTTCGGTTAAAAATGGAGATTTGTTGCAGAATAGGAAGTCAGCGAGGATGAGGTGCCTTTTTTGCTATACTTTCTTCTATTTTTACAAGAAAAAAATATTGGATTCGCGAAAAAATTCGAGTTCCGGTTTTCGAAGGATTTACACATTTTAGGGGTCAGAGAGCACGAAAAACATGTTTTAAAAAATATCTGTCTGTGTCTCTGTCTGTCTGCATATGGCGCAAATTTTGTGGGCATCCTATCTCAATACGGAATTTAATAAAAAAATATATTCAGGTAGTCTCTGACATAAATTTGTGCTGACTGGTTTTTGGCGTAAATCGCTCAACAGGTGGCGCTGCAATGCAGTATTTTTCACGATTTTCGAAATAGCTCTATCTCAATAACTAATCCGAATACATAACATTCTAATACTAATGCAGATTTTTATCAAGCTTCAGATTCAGTTAGGGTTTGACATGAATTGATGTTTTCTACATTTTGGTGTAAATCGACAAACATATGGTGCTGCTATGCTGCATTTTTGCAATTTCCGCATCAACTCTATTTCAAGAATTAATGCTCGTATTTTTATAAAATTTCAGATTCAGTTAGTACTCAATATGATTTGGTGTTGTTTACATTTTCATGTAAGTTCCTAGCAGGCGGCGCTGCTATGGAACAGAGTTGGCAATGTTTTGGAGCGTTAGTACAGAGTGAATGTAATCTGGTATATTGATCATGAAGTCAAATTCAAATATTATTACCAATAACAAAATATTTATTAATTTTAAAAACTCTTGTCTAGCATAAAATCTCCCCAAAAAAGTCATCTCTCTCTTCTTGCTTTATATCATAAGGAAATGAATTTATTATCGAATATGAATTACTATATCAATCAAGGAAGGCTTAAAAGGAAAGATTTATGTATATTTAATCACTAAAAGCTCGTTATACTAATTTAAAAATAAGAGCTTATGTCATAAAAATACAACTGCGCATTTACGACTCTCATTTGCACAGTTTGCTTTTTGTTTTTAAAGGAGATTTAATGATTTGCAATTATTCTCTAAGAATAATAATCAGGATTTAATATTTCAGATATCAGGAAAAGCACCGATGCATTGATTTTTGCAGTTAAATAGCGTGCTATGATGTATATTATCATCGAAGTTAGTGAATTGAGGTAACAGAGTCATAGCCTTGAATTTTCATAGCAGAAATCGAAAAGAAAGGCGACGTGAAAGGAAAAAAAGTTCTTATTGTGCCTGGAGATTCACTCTTATTGTACAAGGTACTGATATATATTTTTCAATGTTATTTTTCAAAAAGTATCAGTCAAATAAGAAATGTTATTTATGAAATTAAAAATCGGGAAATTTGTCAGGATAAAGTTGCGAAAAAATAATTATATTCCATGAAGAAATATATCAAACCAGTTAACTGTTTTTTATACAGGTTCATAGAAATGGAATGGGCTTATAATGTGAAAGTGTCCCCGTCCTTCTTATTCAAATGTGTAAATTTTTTTAAGTTACATGAGCAAAAAGGATGTTTTTTTATTTCTGGGTTTTTTTTTTCGATTGAAAGTAAATTTTATTTTCTAAAAAGATCACTAGAAAAGTAAGAAATGTATATTTTTGAAATTAAAAGTTGGGAAAACTATCAGAATAAAGTTCAGAAAAAGTAATTATGTGATATCAGGAAATGAGTAAAATACGCTTTATTGTCTGTAGAGGGGCTCGTGATGTAAAAATCCTCAATCCACCACCTCTGTATTCAAAGGTGGATAAGCTTTTCGAATTATGTGAGCTACCATAAAAGGATAATTTTTATTTTCTTATTATTATTCTTTTAATGTAAACTTTATTTTTCAAAAGTATCAGTCAAGTAAGAAAGGTATATTTTTAAATTAAAAATAGGGAAACTTATCAGAATAGACTTTAGAAAAATTTAATTGCAGAATATGATTTTATATTCTAATTTTTTTCTTTTGTTGCACAGAAAGAACTGGTTTTGTAGAAACAACCAAATTTTGGTTACTATTGCCCCTACAAAATATTTTGATAGGAATGACCAAATTGTGCTTGGACTAACTAAATAATTTTGTAAATTCAACAAAATTTTGTATAAATTTGGTCATTTCAACAACAACAACAACAACAACAACAAAAATTGTGGGGGCAATAGTAATCAAAATTTAGTTGTTTCAACAAAATTCTTCGTTCCGTGTGTAAATTTTATTTTCCAAAAATATCAATCACATAAAAAATGTATACTTTTGAAGTTAAAAATCGAGAATTTTGCAGAATTATAAGTTCAGAAAAAATAATTACATTCTAAGAGGTAATATATTGAATCAGTTCTGTTATCTATGCATGTGTATAGGAAAGGAATGGTTTCATGGTGTAAAAGTAGTCTACATTCTTTTATTCAATGTAGAAATCTTTTAAAGTTATGTGAGTTAAAAGTAGGAAAATAAGAATTTTTCTTTTAAAGTAAATTTTATTTTCTAAAAATATCAGTCAAGTGAGAGATGCTTTTTTATTTAGATTTCCTTTAGGGAAATACTACCTGTAATATGCTTCCCTATATTGGAATCTCTGAAAAATTTTGCGGATCTACGCCGATCATGACATCTAGAAATTAAAACCAGACGCAGTTCAAAATTTTATCTATCTATATGACTTTTTAATGGATATGATAATTTCCGTAATTTGGCATAAATCTCTTCAAAACTCATACAAAAAATCAAGAGGAAGAAAATTTCGGTCAAGTTCGTTAATGTGCAAAATAGACCAAGAGGATGGAAATAGGGAGGGGTTTTGTGAAAACATAAAAACCCTGCATAGCTTCTTAATTATATGAGATGTCAAATCAGCTTAAAATTATTATTACTTCTAGAAAAATGGAGACAAATTGTTGAAAACAGATTTTTGATAAAATTAAAAATGGGCTCAAAGGGCGAAAGAAAAAATAAATAAAGTTTTCGGAAGAAAATTATTTATAACTTATTCAATTCTTCAGATATCGAATCTAATTAAATTTATTATAAATCTTCTTAATTATTATCAGCAATTTTTATACTGGCAAGTTTTTGAAGGAATCAATTCTCATAGCAAAAATAATCAAAAAATACATGTCGGTCGAAGAAAAAATGTCGTATTAACACGATTTTGACAAAACCATCTTTTACAGAAAAAATAAATTAAAAATTCGTCAAAAACAGGAGATAAAATTGTCATACAGAGTTTATCTTTATTTTCATTTAGTTTTTGTTGGTGAAATTGGTCTTAATTTCGAAATCTACCTGTGCCTGTGCGCCGGACTGGCAGGAATATTTTGAAGTTAAATATTGAAAAAATTATCAGAATAAATTTTATAAAAAAATAATTATATTATATAAATAAATTAATAAAAAACTAGTCGTTGGGGACCACCGTAATACTTACCCATCGTGAATATGTATATGAAAATAAAACATGTGAAAACTATTTATACAATGCATTGCAATTCCAAAACAAAATTTATATATTGTTAATATACATAGTAATGCTACATTAAAGAGCTGCTGATTACCAATTTCGACAAATTATATAAAACGCCAAACTACTCAAGTAGTACCGAACTACGTAAAAGAAACATCCTTATAACTCCAAAAATAATAATTCTATTAACTAACAATTAACTGCGTTGAATTAAGCGTTTCATTTCCAATTAAAATATAACTCTGAATTGAAATTTGAATGAAATTCAGGGTCATGAAAAATCGAAGAATGTGGAAAACAGGATTACAAATATCTCGGCAACTAATAATCCGATCGACTTCTTTCTATATGCAAAATGTGTGTTATTTTATTGCCTTGTACGTCCATTCCTTAGAACAAAAGAATTCGGAAATTTTTATATACCTTTCATCAGAACGAATTTTTCGAGAGTCCGAAAAAAATAGTTCCGGATGATCGAGGTTGCTGATATTAAATAGGCTTCGTCCCATTCTTACATACTAACTACATACAAAATTTCAAGTCTCTATCTCAATTTGTTCGGGAGATAGAGCGTTTACAGACAGACAGACAGACGGACGGCAATTTTTTTCTAAAAATATGTTTTTCGGAATCTCCAGTATCTAAAACGTGTAAATCCGTCAAAAATTTTTTTTTTCGATTTTCAAAACGATTGCAAGATTTACCCTATACTACGTATGATGGGTAAGTAATAAGCTCTATTGTTTTTGCAGGATTGTGGTAAAGAAACGGACTCATGACGTAAAAGTTTCTCTTCCCCACCATTCTATTCAAATGTAGACAATTTTTTTTAAGGGGATCCGGAATACATTTTAAAATAATTTTTATTCACTGAATTAAATTTTTGACATTTTTTGCTGTGGTTTATCATATTATTTGTAAACAAAATCATATAATAAAACTTCTCACAATTTTTTTTCAATTAAAATAAAAAAATTAAGAAAAGTAGGGTAATTTAAAATCGTTATAACTCGATACATTATTAGTACAATGTAATTTTTTTCTTTTAAATAAACAAAAATATATAAGCTTAAATTTTGATTCAGCATTTTTAAAAATATTAATTTAAGTAAAAATTAAAAATATTTAAAATAATAACAGTAAAAAAATTCATATTTCTAAAAGTAATTTTTTTTTCGAATTTCTTGAATCAAAATTAATGTAAAATAATTGAAAAAGACATGTTCCAAATTTGAACCATTTATCATTAACGGTTGTTGACTTATAACAATTTAAATAGGAGAAATAGTGAAAAAAAATATCATGAAGGAAAACGCATTTTCAAAAGAAGTCGTTTTCATGGCAATCATTGCTTGAAAACTAGATGTTTAAAACAAATCAAAACGAAAAATTTAATATTTCCCGTTCCAATTAAAATTTCTACCTTAACACGATTTAAATGTCATTTTAAGCAGAAACAGACAAATAAATTTTTAATGCAATAATATTTTTTTAGAACATTTTAAGATTTTTGTGTCCCGCGAACTCCCTTAAGTTAACATGAGATGGGAAAAAGGAAGAAAATTCTTTTCTGGTATTTTTATAATAAAAATTTTATTTTTACATAATATATAAACATGTGTAGAATTTATAGTTCTTTCTCAGGAACCGTAAAAAGATTTAGTTGCAATGCAGTTTAATTGAAGCAAAAGTTTGGAATATATTTTAATGAAGTTACACTATTTCAAACCTATTGAAATCGATGTGCATCTCTGAGGTGTACTTAAATATGCTGACTAGAGAATATAGAGTGAATAGCATATATTGTTCATTTACAGGGATACAAAAAAGAATTCCTTCACAGTATCATTTGTTAGCAGTTAGCACTAATTGTAAAGAATTGCTTTTTAACTGCCGCATTTGAAGTTACATATTGTTTTGCGTGTATAAATTTTTAGATCATATACAGGGGCAGTGGCGCCAACTTATATGGGCCCATGAGGCGCGAACCCACCCAATAATTTGATATCTCTATCCACCCATTATTAACTGAGCCACCCAATATTTATGTATTTGTTCAAAAACTTTTGGAGCCCACCCAATATTTTTCAAAAGTTGGCGCCACTCTACAGGGGTGTACATAACGGAACTCGAGTTCATTTCTTATGGAAATTGTTGAAAAAAAATCAGTTGTGTTATCCGATTCCTAACTGATCTAAATTTTGAATTCTATATGGTATAAATTTAAATATATAGATCATATACAAGGACTGCATAAAATAATTTCGATATTTTTCATAGTACAGATGTTAATTGTAGAAATTGGGATTTCAAATTCGGTATGCGCTTTTCATGTTCTTTGATTGGGTGGAGTTAGTAGAACTTTAGTCCTCGGTAGGCTTTCCTATCTATTTGACATTGTACATTTAAATATAATCTTTTACCTTACAATAGGTGAAGTTTTGCTGCGATATGTTGGGAAGCGTTACATGATCTGTGCTTAAAGTAAGGTTTTATTTCTTTTTAATTTATGTATTTATCTTTCAACCGTAATTACTTAAACGAAGTATAAAAGAAAAAAAAAACCCGGAACTATTAATAGAGTATTTTTTGTTTGTTTTTTGTTTATAATTGAAAATTCTATTACTAGCATATTAAAAAAAATAGTAGTAAGTATACAAAATATAATATTTTTGGAATATTTTCACATGAAAATATTTCAAATGAAATTGTTCGTTAATTTGATAATGAAATTGTGAAAATTGTTCGTTAATTTTTTCACTTTTATTAAATTAATTATACGTAAGCGCTTCTGTTTTAATATCCAAAAGTTAAATTAAAAAATTTTATTCTTTATACTGAGTCCTTTTTTCTCAGCTTAACCATATTACGAACATTTTATAGCTATTAAATTTAGTTTTATCTTGTGAACTGTCATCATAGGTTGTGAAAACGTATTTAGGAGTAGGTGTTTCGAAACTGGCTGTTGCCCTTTATAATCCCTAGGAAATTATCCGTTTATCTATCCTTCAATCTATCCTTCCCATTCCATCTCTCCGTTGCCATATAGCATAATATATAAAATAATAATAACTATACAAAATATGATATTTCTAGAACATTTTCACATGAAAAGTGTTTGTTAACTTTTTGCACTTTTATCAAATTAATTGTTCGTTAGCGTTTCTGTTTTAATATCCAAAAATAAAAAATTAAAAAATTTATTCTTTGGAGCTACTGAATCCTTTTGACTAGGCTTAATCATATTACGAACATTTTATAGTAATTAAATTTAGTTTTACCACGTGAACTGTCATCATCAATTGTGAAAACGTATTTAGGAGTAAATGTTTCGAAACTGGCTGTTGCTCTTTGTAATCCCTAGAAAATTATCTTTTATCGAGGATGTAATTATTCTGAGATTACAGTATTTTATTCAATTTATAATCTTCAATAGTTAATTTCATCTCTTAAATTTTTATGCGGAATAAACAAGAAGGCGGAAAGGGTTTTCTTATAGTTGGTTTTGCAACTTCTTTACGGGCCACATTACATTTGATGCAATGCTTCTAGATTCTTCTAAGTTATGGAAAAAATAATAAATAAAAAAGAAATTTTTCTTTTACGCTTCTCAATAAAATTAACAGCTTGATGCAATGCTTCTAGATTCTTTTTAGTTATGAAAAAATTAATAATAACGAAATAAGGAATTTTTCTTTTTCTTTTAGCTTTATGTTTCTCAATAAAATTAACAGTTTTTGTCACTTTCAATTTTTTTCCTTGTATTACGTCATTTTCAGGAGATGTTTTCAAGAAAAGAAATGTTTTTTGTTGTTTTGTTTTCCAAAGTTTAGTCTACAATTTGTTTTCTCAGTGAATGAAATCAATTTCACCTGATTTTCTTTCAAATACCTTTTATTAGGTGCGTTCGTAATTATGTGAATACGTAGCACCTGTAGGTGTTGTTCAGTCCGTCTGTCTGTCCGTCACCATATAACAACGAAAAAATACCCAAACGAATCATTTGAAATTTAAAATGTGTAATTATTACATAATTTTGTTGAGTCGTTTCAAATTTTAAGAAAATCGGATGCATAGATCAATTACAAGGACAATCAAAAGTAAACCTTTACATTACGGTCAATGGGGAAAAAAGTTTCAAATGTATTTTAATCGTTTGAAATTTAAGATACATAATTATTACATATTTTTTTGAGTCACTTCAAATATTATGAAAATCGGATGCATAGATCAATTACAGCGACAATCAAAAGTGTTCCGTTACATTACAGTCAGTGGGGGAAAATGTTTCAAATATATTTTAATGGTGTTACACTCATTCGAACATAATAAAATTGATATTCATCTATAAAGTGCATATTATAGTATACATTTTGCATAATATGTGGTGCAAAGGACATTTGTTATTCATTTACAAAGCCCCACAAAAGTATTCCGTTATTTAATGGTATAAGGAGAACATTGTTCGGTGCGCATTTTAATTGTAATTAACTATTTACAATTTTATGAGATTAATATATGAGAGTGATATTTTTAAAACTTCGTTATCGTACGAACACACCTCATTTGTTACGCTTCACGTGCAATTTCCAACTTGTTAAAGATAATATTTTATTAAGTATAGCAATAATAGGGATTTAGCTAGTACGCGATCTCATTTTTTTTTTCAAAGTATTCCTGTACGCCAGAAGTTTAGAGAACACAGATACACTCTAGAAAAGACATAGATCATGAATAAATGAAAAATACTTTTATTATGCATGTTGGCATCATAAAGCGCAAATACAGGAAATATTATATTTTTCTTAGCCAATCGATGTCGGTGACAGTGGCATTTGGGATAGTCATATTATGTTCAGTATGTTGAGTGCTACATGATATAAAAAATGCTGTATAGCCAATTTAATTTTAATTGGCTTCTCAGGGACATCTATCCTTCTCATTCCATCTCTCCGTTGCCATAGCATAATATATAAAATAATAATAACTATACAAAATATGATATTTCTAGAATATTTTCACATGAAAAGTGTTTGTTAACTTTTTGCACGTTTATCAAATTAATTGTTTGTTAGCGTTTCTGTTTTAATAACCAAAAAAAAAAAAAAAAAAAAAAAAAAAAAAAAATTAAAAAATTTATTCTTTGGAGCTACTGAATCCTTTTCACTAGGCTTAACCATATTACGAAAATTTTATAGTAATTAAATTTAGTTTTATCACGTGAACTGTCATCATCGATTGTGAAAACATATTTAGAAGTAAATGTTTCGAAACTGGCTGTTGCTATTTGTAAACCCTAGTAAATTATCCGTTTATCGAGGACGTAATTATTCTGAGGTTACAGTATTTTATTCAATTTATAATCTTCAATAGTTAATTTCATCTCTTAAATTTTTATGCGGAATAAACAAGAAAGCGGAAAGGGTTTTCTTATAGTTGGTTTTGCAACTTCTTTACGGGTCACACTACATTTGATGCAATGCTTCTAGATTCTTCTAAGTTATGGAAAAAATAATAAATAAAAAAGAAATTTTTCTTTTACGCTTCTCAATAAAATTAACAGCTTTTGGGACTTTCAATTTCCTTCCTTATATTAAGTCATTTTCAGCAGATGTGTTCAGGAAAAGAAATGTTTTTGTTGTTTTATTTTTCCATGTTTAGTCTACAATTTGTTTTCTCTGTGAACGAAATCAGTTTCACCTGATTTTCTTTAAGATATCTTTTTTTAAAAGATAATATTTTATTAAGTATAGCAATAATTTTAATAGGGATTTGGCTAGCACGTAATCTCATTTTTTTTTTCAAAGTATTCCTGTATGCCAGAAGTTGAGAGAACAAAGATATTCTCTAGAAAAGATATAGAGCAGGAATAAATGAAAAATACTTTTATTATGTTGGTTCACATCATAAAGCGCAAATACAGGTAATATTATATTTTCCTTAGCCAGCGGACATTTGGGACAGTCATATTATGTTGAGTAAAGTGCTACATAATATAAAAAAGGCTGTTATAGTCCATTTAATTTCAATTGGCTTCTCAGTGACATCTATCCTTCCCACTCCATCTCTACGTTGCCATAGCATAATGTATAAAATAATAATAACTATACAAAATATGATATTTCTAGAATATTTTCACATGAAAAGTGTTTGTTAATTTTTTTTTCACTTTTATTAAACTAATTGTACCGTCAACGCTTCTGTTTTAAAAATCAAAAAAAAATTTTTAAAAGTTTATTTTTCGGAGCCCCGATTCCTTTTTACTCAGCTTAACCATATTACGAACATTTTATAGTAATTAAATTTAGTTTTATCTCGTGAACTGTCATCATAGGTTGGGAAAACGTATTTAGGAGTAAATGTTTCGAAACTGGCTGTTGCCCTTTGTAATCCCTAGAAAATTATCCGTTTATCAAAGAAGTAATTATTTCGAGAGTACAGTATTTTATTCAATTTATAATCTTCAATAATAGTTAATTTCATCTCTTAAATTTTTACGCGGAATAAAGAAGGAGGCGGAAAGGTTTTTTTTTTTATTGTTGGTTTTGCAACTTCTTTGCGGGTCACATTGCATTTGATATAATACTTCCAGATTCTTCTTAGTAATGAAAAAAAAAAAAAAAGTAATAATAAAGAAAAGGAAATTTTTTTTCTTTTACGTTTCTCAATAAAATTAACAGCTTTTGGGATTTCCAATTTACTTCCTTATGTTACGTCATGTTTTTAAAGGAGATGTTTCCAAGAAAAATATTTATTTTGTTGTTTTACTTTTCGATGTTTAGTCTATAATTTGTTTTCTTTATGAATGAAATTAATTTCACTTGATTATCTTCACGATGCTTTTTAGGTAAGTTCGTATTTATGTAAATACGTAGCACCTATATAATTGTCGTTCAGTCCGCCCGTCTGTCCATCTATCAGTCCACATATAACAGAGCAAAAACTACCCAACAGAAAAGTTTGAAATTGAAAACTTATAATTGTTGCGTAATTTTGCCAGACCATTTCAAATTTTATGTAGATTGGATGTATAGTTTAATTACAGGGACAATTAAAAGTATTCAGTTACATTACGGCCAATGGGGAAAAATAGTCTGAAGTGCATTTTAATAATGTTACACATTTTCGCACAGAATAAAATTTATATGCATCCATTAAGTCTATATTAAAATATACATTCCGTATAATATGTGGTGCAAAGAATATTCGTTATTAATTTACAAGGCCACATAAAAGTATTCCATTGAAGAATGATATAGGGGAAAACATTGTTTGGGACATGATTTAATTATATTAAATATTTCACATTTATGAAATTTGTATACGCTGCTGAGATTTATACAAGTTACTTCCTGTATAATTGAAAGCAGGTATTATTTACAGGGACATACAAAAGATTTCGGATACTATACTGTATACTATTTCACCAAGATCTGAATACTTTTTTAAACTTCGTTACTGTACAAACGCACCTCATTTTCTACGTTTGACGTGTAATTTCCAACTTTTTTTTTTTTTTTTTTTTTTTTTTTTTTTTTTTTTTTTAAGATAAGATAATACTTTATTAAGTATAGCAATAATTAGAATAGGGGTTTGACTCAGACGTGATCTCAAAATTATTTTTCAAAGTATTCCAATCCGCCAGAAACTCAGGGAACAAAGATACACACTAGAAAAGACACAGATCAGGAATATATGAAAAATACTTTTATTATGCAGGCAGCGCAAATACAGGAAATATATATTCCGTAACTAACGGATGCCATTGGTAGTTGCATTTGGGATAATCTCATGTTGAGTACTACGTGTTATTAGAAAAGCTGTTATAGTCTATTTAATTTAAATTGGCTTCTCAAGCACATCTGCCCTTCTCTGTTCATTTCTCCTTTGTCATAGCATAAGAAGATGTGAGCTTCGTGTTTTGTTTTTCTCACTGCTTAATCAAACACACGACAAAGCTTTCTACCGATTTTAAGTAGCGTGGGATAAAGAAGAGCGGTCAGCTAGTCAAAGTCATTATCATAGTTACGGACCTAAAAGTAGCGCCGGGAAATTGACTTTGACGAGCCAGTTGAAATTACATAGAGTATAGAGAGGGAATGATGAAAATAATATACTTGAAATTGTTCCTTTAGATTACAGGCAAATTTTATTGGCGAGAGCTTATAAAATGTAAGATATTCGTTAGGTATCACTATATGGAGAATTTGAAATTATTAAAAAATTGATAAGTTAGGAAGACTGAATGTATGCCAAGAGTAGGGGAGAATGGGGATGAATGGAACAACAGAAATGTACATATGTTCCACAAACATAAATAATTTGATAATTTACCTGATAGATGGTAGATCTGAGGTCATTCAACAGACATAATTTCAAAGCAATATCCATAACAGAAGACTAGCTATTGAACAAAGTGTATTTTTCAAGAACCAAAGTAAATTTATCTGTTTAATCTTTTTAGTATTTAATTGATAGTTAACTTTCTCAAAGCCTTATAATTTTTTTGATGTTAAAATGATATAATCTCTCGTTATATTTATGATGCAAATGAATAATATTGACAGTGCTTCATAAGCTTAATCACTGTTTTATTTACCCATGTGGCTATGAGTTTGAATGGGGCTGTCCTATTCATCCCCAGGATTATTCCATAATAGATAAAGTTACATTTTTTCATTACCTAGAAACCAGATGTTAAGAGGAGAAAACGAGGCCGCTGTAGTGTTCTAACCGATACACCAGAAAAACAGTATTTTGTATAAAAGGAATAAAGGAATAAAAGAAATTGTAAATATATATATATATATATATATAATAAATATAATAATAATAATAATAATAATAATAATAATAAACTAATAAGAAAAATGAATTGCCTGCCTTCAAGAAGTATTTTTAATAAAGGTATGGACAGTAGTGATGAATCTGACAATTTATCACTTCATGATGAAGATGAAAATGATTTGAACATGATTTTAAGTGATATGGACCACCAAATTTGCAGTTTGAATAATATAATAGAATATGACTTTCTCCTAACAAAGATATGTGAAAAAAATATTTATCGTTACGTTGCAAGGGTTTTAAAGAACAATAATGATAACCTTCAAGTACAATTCTTGAGAAAAAAAGGATAATAATTCCTTATTTTAATACATTGATCCACCAGAAATTTATTTTGTTAATCTGGAGGATATTGTCATGAAACTACCAAAGCCTAGACCTCTGGGAACTACCAGAACTAAAGGACTATTGTCATTTGACATTAGCTTCAGTCAATATGTAGTAAAATAAAATGCATCACCCAGTTTTCAAATAAAATATGTTTGGAATAATTTTTTTACCTGTCCTATTCACCCTCAAAGTTGTCCCATTCATCTCTACCATGGGGATGAATGGGACAGCTTTGGGTGAGTGATTGTCTCATTCATACCCCCATAGGGATGAATGGGACAATTTTGGGTGAGTGACTGTGAGGGACATTTGTGAGAGTGTGATCATAGCAAGTGTTTATCTTAATGTGAATAATTGCTAAACAGTTTTAAAAGCTAAAACACACGCTTTTATATCAGGTCGGACTAAAAAGTTTGAAATGTTTTTTTTCGGTTGCATATATACGGTTTTCATATGTTGTTTCAGTGATTGCCATGTGTCTAGGATGTCAGGTGACTGTTAATTTCTCAAATTATTTTTGATGCGTTTATCCGGCGTTTTTTAGTTTGATCCTTTTAAGTGGCGACTTTTCAAATTGTTGAATTGTCATCGGTTCTCAATAAGTGTGCAAAGTATCTCAAGCTGTATCTCAATTTATTTTTGAGATATTAATTTTTTTTATAATTTTTAGTATCAATTTTATAATTGTGGCAACCGAATCACTTCATTTTCTTTTTAAAACTGAAAAAAAAAATTAGACATTAAAATGCGTATACTCTTTTTAAAATATCGTTTGTTATAAAATCCGGATAGAATTTCGGTTTTATTTCGTTTAATAATTTGGATAATTGAGTTTTATAGTATTTTGTTAATTTTAGCTTAAATTAAAATTTGTTTGAGTGTTAGATTGACCAATATAAGATGCATTTTTTTACTGTAACTAAATTTGTAGATTTATTATAAATCAATAAAATAGCTCTTTCTTACAGATTTTCTTTTGTCGAATTTCGACGGGTTCCACCTCGTAGCTATAAAGGATTAATAGGGGATTTTTGGGGATAGGGGCAATTTTTGGGATAATAAAAACCTTTTAAATTGAGACGAATTAATGACGTTATTATGCCTTTCGGATAAAAATTCTGGACGGAAAATTGCAAAAGAAAAAAAAAATAACAATATATATATTTTTAAATTCAAACAAAAATTTTCCATTGGCCCCATATTGGGGTCAATGGAAAATATGGAAAATGGTCAATATGGGTTCTTGGCTTTTTTCACTCAATGAAGGCCGCTATTATTTACGTGACTGAAAACATGTGGCAATATTATCGCATAGTATTAGTATACACGCACGTCTTAACTTAATGCGAATGAATCGTACAGCGGTAAACAAAAGACTCCAAGAGTTCCGGAATTACACGTATTAAGTTTCAAATTATTCATTTTATTTATGAGAAGTCTATATAAAAAATGTTTGTAAGGTAAGGCGCCAGAAACTTTAATCGCGTCTATAATAACAATAATAATAAATAAATAAATATGAAATTGAGAGATATTGCTAGGTTTCTTTTAGGATGTGAAAATACAGTTTTGAGGAGATTATTTTCTAACACCTTGTTTGCATTTCGACATTTTTAATTTTTTTTTCATTTTAGCTGAGGTCCCTCTCAACATCGCTGCTTTTTTACTTTTTCGGTTTTGATCGTAGGTATTTTTTATAAAGTTATTTTCACTTTCGGGACCGGTTTTCAAAAGGAATGTTACTTTAGAAAAAAATATCTGCAACCAAAATCGAGAGAGTAAAAAAAGAGCGATGCAGAAAGAGAATTCAACTATCCAATGCAAATAAATAAATAAGTAAAATAAAGTAAAATAAAAATGTTGAAATGTAAATGAGGTATAAGAAACCAACTTCTGCATAGGAATAGCATTAGCTCGAGATCGTCTTCGTCGGCAGGGACAGGAGCCTTAAGGTTATCATCACGAGCTCGGATAACGCGGGCGGGTTGTCTGGAAAAATATAAAATAGTTATTAAAAAACGAGTTATTCGATGTTAAAAATTTTGCACTACATTGAACCAATTTTGGTGTTGCAGTAGCTGCAGTCATAAGATGTTTAAAACTTACTCCAAGATTTGGTACTCCAGATTGAGACATAACTCCAAATGCTGGATTATGATTTCCCCATCTTATGACTGTAGCTACTGGAGTACCAAAAATTGGTTCAAGCTATCACGAAACTATTAAGAGTGTATATTTTTATCCCAAAGAATTCGAACAACAAACCGTTTAAGAGACTAGCTGCATGGAATCTTATTTAATGTAACAGTTCTTAACCCTCAAACACATAGTGCAACTCGGAAGTTACAATATCAATTTTTTTGTCATTTAGTACCTTCTGTTGGTCTTGTGATCAACAATTATGTGTTATTTATGTAAGGTAACATGTATTTAAGGTTGTGATGTCTGTTGTATTTTGTTATCACGGGGAGGCTATAACATCTTTTTTGAACTTGCTTGCATGGATTCCTCTAGCGTTTTTCTCTACCTTTATAAGGGCAATGTCACACGGACGATTTTGAAAAGCAGCCAAAAAGCCGGCCTCTATTGAGAGCATAATAAACTTATACTTTTTCCACACGAGCGACGCGTTACCTTTGCGTCCAAACATGCGCAAAGCTCTCGTCGAAGCTTCGCGTTTCCCCCCAACACGCTGGGAGATACTAGCGTCCTGGCGGCTTCTGCGTATGAGAGTCTATTCAGACGAAAGGCGGTTTAAACGCTGATTTTTTATTTTCTTTCAGAGATTCACGAGTTTTTGTTGTGATTGCGTAATCAAGGATCGGTGCTGATTTTTGGGGGAGGGGGAGCATTTTGCGAAAAGTAAAATGTATTTTTCAGAAATCTATTATATTTTGGAGAAATTTATTTCATGCTCGTGAAAAGTAACGTTTTGTAACGATATGAAATTCAATTACATAAATTCGAAACAAGCATTTTTTTAATAACATCTTTAAATCTTTCTTCAATTTTTTCCCTCTCTGGGGAAGTTTTTTTGCTTTTCAAATTACAAAATTTTAAACTTACAACATTAGAATAATTAATGATTAGTATGTTTTTATGGAACACACGTTCGTGAAAGGACCTATTTTACGTATTTTGAGAAGGGGTCTGTTTCATTAAGTGGATTTCTGTGTAAGAGCCCTACAAAGACTGCAAATTTTGCCTGGATTGACCTCTGAAAATAAAATTATTACAAGTTAATCTGATTTTGAAAATCCGGTATGGTAAAGTGGACATATAAAACAGAACATCTGTGGCTCTATGTATTCATGAACGGTTTTAATTACAGCGAGCATGTATTTTCAATAATACTGTAATTTATTATTATTATTATTGCATAAGTTTGTGTACCATATCTGCAAATTTTACACCTTTTTTTTCTCTTCACTATTTTGTAAACATATAAATTTGTCTTATTTAATCATCGAAAATGTAAGATTAAAGAGGTCAAATTTTTCTGATTAAAAATAGTAGAAGGAAAAAAGCGTAAAAGTTAAAATCAAGTATATAATATTTTTTCAAAATGATTTTAATTGTAGGAAAATGGTGGTTAAAAAATTTACCTTTTTGTAAAAATTGTGTCTTGCTATTTGCATAGGATTTATGCTTGAATTGGATCGTGAACTGCGTCAAAATAAATTTTTAGGGTTAGATTTTGGTCAAACTTTAAGCATTTTTACACTTGAGCTGTGAATTGTGGTCCTTGTAAAATAAATCTTTATGTGTACTGTTTTACACTAAACGTACTGACACAATTTCTTAATATAAATATTTTGTAAAGATAAGAATTATTGATACCTCATTAGAAGAAAAGCTATATTCATTTATATTTTTGAAGTAAATACATTTACGTTTGGTAAATGTAACTTTGTCCTTTCTTTTTTAGCTCACAGACTATCAAAGCCTGACAGCCCGCTTGTTCTGTATGAATATTATAGTTATCCAATGAACACCTAGAATGATCCTATATCTAAATTTTGAACGAAAATTGATAGTTCTGCATGAAAAACCCATGTACGTTCGTGCGTAACACGATAACTTATGATAAAAATACCCGATCTACTTGAAATTTTGTGTATAGGTATATTCTGATAAGGCGTTTCCCTGATTAGTTTTTAGATTTCATTCGATATGTATATAAGAGGGGTAACGGCAGGCTCATGCCTCTCCCCTTAATTGATACAAATGGGTTTTTCATGCAGGACTATCAATTTTCGTTCAAAATTTAGATATAGGATCATTCTAGGTGTTCATTGGATAAGTATAAACAGGGGGAACGGGGGGCTAATGCTCCTCTCCTTAATTTATATAAATGGATTTTCCATGCAGAATTATCAATTTTCGTTAAAATCTAGATATAGGATCATTCTGATGAGGCGCCTCCATGATTAGTATTAGGTGCTCATTGGATAAGTATAAAGAGGGAGAACGGGGACCTAATGCCTCTCCCCTTGATTTATATAAATGTGTTTTTCATGCAGAATTTATCAGATTTCATTCGAATTTTAGACGTAGGATCATTGTGATGACGGCACCGCCATAATTTATTTTGCGAGTTCATTGGATAAGTCTAAGTGGGAGAGAGGGAAAGTTACCCCCTTTAAATAAGTTTAATAGGGTTTGCCTGCAGAATATAAATATTCCCTCAGGAACGAATTGCTTCAAATTTTGGATATAGGTTTATTCTGATAAGGCGCTTCCCTGATTGTTTTTTTTTGAATTTATTGGGTAAGTGAAAATGGGAAGACCGGTGGGATTGCTCTCTTATTTTCTTTTTTTTTCAGAATTAACCGATTTTCTTCAATTTTTGGATACAGGTTCATAGTGATGATAAGATGCTTCCCAAATTAGCTGTGGAGTTCTTTTGTTACGTTCTTGTTTGAGGGGTACTTGCTATTACCTCCCCCCCTTAAATTTGATAAATGGGTTTTTATGCAGAATTGTCCAAATTGCTTTTAATTTTGGATGTATGTTCTTTCTAAAATGGCAAATCCATGAACACTTTTGGAAGTTTAATGGTTAAGTATATAAGAGGGGAATAACTCCTCTTAAATTATATAAATGGGTTTTTATTAAGAATTTTTGGATTTGCTCTGAATTTTTGATATAGATATTTTTCATATGATAAAGCATGTCTCTGATTAGTTAAGGGGATTCAATTATTAAGTATAAAAAGGGGAAATGGGGGAAATGTTACAACTCCTTAATTGTTTTTCGAACGGAACTAACTCTTGAAAATATAAGGCTGTATGTACAATTAGTATGCGTAGCCTGTGAGCTCAATGCCATCAATTTAACTGGGCAATATTCTTTTTATTTATTTTTTTCCTTCCTCCTTTCTTTTTTTTTTTCCTATACACTTTTTTTCTTTTTTTCATATTTTGTGTGACAACAAAATAAATATTCTCATGTGAAACATTAAAAGGCTGTTTACATATGGCGACAAATTTGGAAATGTTTCATCTTTCAAAATTATCAATATATGATTTTTGAACCTTTTATTCGTAAATACCATAGAAAGAATTTTATTATTCAATTTATTTTTTAATATTGTATGTTTTATCAGCCTTGATAAAGTTTACACAATGTTAATCACAATTATATTTATTAAATATTAAATGCATTTTAAAAAAGATAAAATAATTGAAAATATGAAACATTCTTTGCTATATTAAAACGTGCTTTATAATTGAAAAAGCAGAAGCAGGTCTGATAAGTTAGAAAAGGAATATGCCCATATAAAGTTATCATTTTACGGGGGTGTGGGCATCTGGCACATGATATTGATAGCTATGCCTAGGGGAATGGTGATTTGTATTTTGATTTCATTTTTGACCCAATAAAAATTTTTTTTTATTTGTAACTTAATCTTTACATCAAAATAGTATCTTATTTTTTTTAACTGTTGTCTATTTTTGTGCATATGCAATGTCATTAAAATCATGAAATGATCATAAAATTATTTAATTCCAAAAGATGGAATACCCCAACGTTTAGCATTACTATTCTACTGACATACTTATATTTATGTATTGACTCGCGATTCGACAAACAATATGCGAAGTTTCGTCTTAAAACTATACTTGTGTTTATTAGTAAAAAAAAAAAAAAAAAAAAAAAAGAAGAAAAATGTTTTGCCCGCCTGTTTTGTTGTGCTTGCTTTCGGAAGTTCTGCCTGCACCGCCCCGTACGAGAACAATTCTTAGAAGACATTATTACTGTTGAAGGTATTATGTGAAAAAAATTATTTTAAAATACTCTTAAATATTAATTATTACTTTTAACTGTTGTTCTATATAAAATTAGTTCATATATAAAATAATATTTTACTGGCTTCTCTTCATCTGAATCAATAAAGTATGCGAAAAATAAACGTGACCATATTTGTATAACGCTCCAATCAAAAGAAAAAAATTAAAAAAAAAATCTAAATAGTTTTCAGACATTAATAAATATAGTATTACGAAGGGAGAGATTGTTCGAGAAATGATACGTATGATATCGTAAGGGAGGAGGAGGTCCAAAATTACCAAAAAAAATGATAACGCTGTGTATGCATGTGCAGCCACAAAAGAGGAAAAAATCTAGTTTTTGCTTATAAGGTGGTAGCACGTGCTTCATGACTAATGTAACGAAAATTTCCCAATTTGGAAATTTGTCGGTCCTGTTTTTGATTTATACAATTAAGATTTTTTTATGGTGTACTTTAGCAACTTTTTTTTAAAATCAATTTAATATTTATTTATTTATTTAATTAATAATAATAATAAATATGATCTATTATCTAAATGAAAGTTGAATAACAATTATCATCAATTTAATAATATCTGCAGTCATGTATATCTTAAAATAAGGTGGATTTTTCAGTTAACATCAGATGTATTAAAAAGTAATTCCTGCAATATTGGATATTTTAAATAAAAATGCCTGGTAAATAATCTATCACTTATCATACGATAAATCCAGTACCCTCTCTGTATCTATAATTTTTTCTAATTTCTTGAATAATCAATACAAAATTACAGAATATTTTATTACCTTCCAAAAATCCATCTTATTTAAATTAAAAGCATCGAATTGAAAGCTTTCTAATACGTCTAGAAACAATATCGTCTGCAAATTTTGAATTGAAGTAAAGGCAACGTTCGTGTGAATGGACGCAGCGCAGATGTTTATTTTCTCTCGAAAACCAAAGCGTCGAAAAAATCGGTCGTATGACATTGGCCTAAAGGTGGTCATTATTAATTCAGCAACTAATAAAATCATTATAGAAAATTATGATTCCGAGAGTAGTTGTTACACTGTTAAAAGTTTCGTCCTAGTTTGAACCAATTTTTGATGCTCATTAGCTGCCGACATCAGATGAAATCTCAAACCAGCACTTGGAGCTTCCTATTTCAATCTTGTTCCAACTATTGGAACTGTGCTTTAACCAAAGCTCCCATGGAGGAATGAGATAGGTGGAGCGGAAATATTATCTCTGGGGGTGATGCTAAAAATGTAACCCTACATTAAGTCACATTAAGTACAAACAAAACCACGTGCTTTGACACGCCTATCAATTGAAACAGGTTTAAACCTGTATTTTTTTTTGCTATTATTTTTTAAAAAGAACTAATCTATCGTTTCACGGGTAAAAAATTATTAATTATTTTATCATATGTATTTTAAATATCAATATAGAAACTTATTTTAACGTTTTGCTAGAAAATATAACATTCTTTTGTTAATATCTTAAAATCGTCTGCAGTCAGAAATCATATTTTAGATTAATATTTATTATTTAAGTTTTCATACATGATTTTAAAAGAATGTTTTCATCATTATATTTTTAATATAATGCAATTATTAAGTCATAAACATTTTTCATCTACGCTATAAAGTATTTAAAACTGAATTAAAGAAGGAATCTTTTAGTAATACAATTTTTAGCTCGTAACAAATGTTTTCAATATCTAATTTAATTTGATATTTAATAATTGCTAATTTTCCAATTTCTCTTATTTTAAAAGCGAACATTTATTTTAATAAATAATAATGGAGCAAAGAGCATTTTAAAAATTTGCTATTTCTTCTTAAAATATGCTTCAGTTGTAATTCATTTCTTTCAATTCGTATTATAATACAAAATTCCTTCCACGTCCTTTTGTTTGGAACATGAAAATTTGAGCGATAAATGGATTCATATTACAAAGCTTTTTTGAGCCTTGCTTCATCTCCACCTATCTCAATCCTCCAAGCAGAGCTCCAAATGCTGGTACAAGATTTCACCACCTGATGTCGGCAGCTACTGAGCATCAAAAATTGTTTCAAACTAGGGCAAGATTTTTAACAGTGTACTGTGTGGTGCGAACATCTTTTGTTGATCTCGCTTGCAATGGGTTGGTCTTGCGTTTTTCTCTGTCAGTTTAAGAGGGCCATTGTTAGTTCAAGAAACTAATAAAGTTTTTTTTTTAAATTATGATTTCGTGAATAGTTGTTACTGTGCAGTCCATGCACTTTAAAGTACGTATATAATTTAAAATGATCATTTTTTTTACTTATTTTTGTTACGTAACTCAGAGTGACATTATGACACTATGCCCAATAGAAGCATGGATATTTTCCTTTTTCTACTTTTCTAGGACATAATTAACAAAAATAGAATAAAAAAATTAAGATTTTCTAAATCTTAAAGAGATCTTAAATACTTAGAAATTTACATTTAATCTAAGATTATTTGTTGTTGATTTCAGGATGTTAAATATTGTATGAAGCGAGATAGAAACTAAGATGGCTTCCAAAATAGGCATTAAAGTCCCTGATCCGAAGATTTATTAGCATCTTCTTTAAAGAAAGTTTTTTCTCCACTTCATCTTAGCAACAAGATGTCACTTCCATTTTTGACACGAGTATTGCTAACCGTCACGGTCAGAGTGTCACAGGCCTTGACTTTTGCAGTCAGAGGCACTGGAGAGTGAATAGAAGAAAGAGCCACTTATTTGTTTTCACGGTTTCAAGTGAGTGAACTCTTGTTGGAAATGTTTTGAAAAGGTGGAAACAGTAAACAAGAATTAGCAGTATAATTAATGCTTGTCAGTGGAAGAGGATAAGTAGATTTTGAAAAGAAGAACGACTTTCCTTGTCTTCAGAGGAAAATCTCGTTATGTTGTAGATTACGAATGGCTTATTTGAGCATTACTCCCCGCAGAGGAATAATGAAATGAATGACATTCGATTTGACTGAATAAAAAAAAACCCTTTTATTTTATGCAATTAGCTTTTTTTATTAAAAAATAAACGTGTCAAAATGGAATCTGTATATGACGAATTACGCTAAATATTATGTGGAATATTACGCTAATGACTCAAGATAGACAGATAGTTCATTTATAAAATGATGACGCAAGAAGGAGATATAGTTTATCTATACAAAAATGATGCAAAAAATAAGAGATAATTTATTTATAAAATTATGACACAAGAAAGAGAGATAGTTAATTTAAAAAGAGAGATAGTTTATTTGTAAAAAAAATGTCATAAGAAAGAGAGGTTGTTTATTTATAAAAAAATGACAGAAAAAAGAGAGGTTGTTTATTTGTAAAATAATGACACAAGAAAGGGAGATAGTTTATTTGTAAAATAATGACATAAGAAAGAGAGGTTGTTTATTTATAAAATAATGACAGAAAAAAGAGAGGTTGTTTATTTGTAAAATAATGACACAAGAAAGGGAGATAGTTTATTTGTAAAATAATGACATAAGAAAGAGAGGTTGTTTATTTATAAAATAATGACAGAAAAAAGAGAGGTTGTTTATTTATAAAATAATGACAGAAAAAAGAGAGGTTGTTTATTTGTAAAATAATGACACAAGAAAGGGAAATAGTTTATTTGTAAAAAAATGTCATAAGAAAGAGAGGTTGTTTATTTACAAAAAAATGACAGAAAAAAGAGAGGTTGTTTATTTGTAAAATAATGACACAAGAAAGGGAGATAGTTTATTTGTAAAATAATGAAATAAGAAAGAGAGGTTGTTTATTTATAAAATAATGACAGAAAAAAGAGAGGTTGTTTATTTGTAAAATAATGACACAAGAAAGGGAGGTAATTTATTTATAAAATAATGACAGAAAAAAGAGAGGTTGTTTATTTGTAAAATAATGACACAAGAAAGGGAGATAGTTTATTTGTAAAATAATGACATAAGAAAGAGAGGTTGTTTATTTATAAAATAATGACAGAAAAAAGAGAGGTTGTTTATTTGTAAAATAATGACACAAAAAAGGGAGGTAATTTATTTATAAAATAATGACAGAAAAAAGAGAGGTTGTTTATTTGTAAAATAATGACACAAGAAAGGGAGGTAGTTTATTTATAAAATAACGATACAAAAAGAGAGAGTTTATTTATAAAATAATGACACAAGAAAGCGAAATAGTCTTATAAAATAATGACACAAGAAAGAGGGACAGTTTATTTATGAAATAATAACTTAAGAAAGATAGATTATTTATAAAATAATGACACAATAAAAAGATAGCTTATTTAAAAAGAGAGAGTTTATTTATAAAATAATGACATAAGAAAGTAGAGATTGTTTCATTATAAAATAATGACACAAGAAAGCGAAATAGTCTTATAAAATAATGACACAAGAAAGAGGGACAGTTTATTTATGAAATAATAACTTAAGAAAGATAGATTATTTATAAAATAATGACACAATAAAAAGATAGCTTATTTAAAAAGATAGAGTTTATTTATAAAATAATGACATAAGAAAGTAGAGATTATTTCTTTATAAAATAATGGCATAAGAAAGAGAGATTGTTTATTTATAAAGTAATGACATAAGAAACAGAGATAGTTTTATAAAATAATAACAAAAGAAAGAGAGATAATTTGTTTATAAAATAACAATCGAAGAAAGAGTGATAATTAATTTATGAAATAATAACCGAAGAAAGAGAGATAGTTTATTTATAAAATAACAACATAATCAAGAGAGATAGTTTATGTATAAAAAAAATTGCACCCTTGCTAAGAAAAATCTTTTTATACTATAGACTGTTATTGGTTTATTTGTGGATTACAGAGGTGGAAAATAGTGTTATTTTTGGTTAACAAATTGCATAGTTTCACACTTTCACAGGTAAAAGATCTCAACAAACTGTTATTTTTATAGCTAGCACTAAATCCTATGTATCCTGTCAACGAATGTTTTAATTAGAAGTCCTTTAAAATATTTAAAAAATAATAATTTTGGGACTTAAGTACAGACACTGTTTTCTGTTGAGATGAATTCATACCAGTTTGTTGTTAAAAACTTCAATTTTGAACGACAAAAATCTTACTTGATTATGATACTTTTAATTTAATGAATTTTCAGCGCTTTACGGCTCTAAAAACACGTTTTTTCATTTATGGTGATTAAAAGGTTTAAAATTCATAATTTTCTAAATGTCATAACTCAGTAAGTTTTGCTCATAGAAGAATACATTTTTACTGTTTTATTGGAAAATGGAAATTTTTTTGTAAATAAAATTTATCGGCATAGTATACAATTTGTAATTTATACAAACATTACACTCTGCACAGAAATAATGAAACGAATGGAATTCGATTCGACTGAAACAAAATCTTTATATCTATACTAATAAAAGAACAAAACGCTCTGTCTGTCTGTGTGTGTGTCTGTGAGTGTGTCTGCGATGGCTAGCAAAATCTACAGCACGTACGAAGCTCAAAATTTTTTTGAGAGTAGCCCAATGTCTCTCCTGATGTACCTGAAGCTCAGAATTTCAAAATTCTATTTATTAACTGAGTAATTAATTAAATTCCAAAGCTCACTCTCATAAAAAATCGCCTTTTTTCGCTTTTTTTTCCATTTCATTTTCTTATGGTTGATTGGTTGCATAAAATTTTTGCAGAAATAATTAAAAAAGCTGGGACAGACCTTTAAAATTCATAGACTGGCAAACTGTCAGTTTAAATGAGGCAAACTGTCAGTTTGATGATATTATTTTTAATCACAGCTGCTGTACACCATGGAGAAAAAGATAGGTGGAGGCAAAGTAAACCGAAAAAAGGTTTGCAACACGGAGTAAGAAGTGTCTTACTCCGTGGTTTGCAATATTAAACCATTTATCGCTGAAATTTTAATGTCTCAAATAAAAGCACTAGGAAGGAATTTTGTATTAATAAAACGAATTGAAAGAAACGAATTAAAGCTGAAGCATATTTTACGAAGAAATAGTAATTTTTTTAAATGTTTTTTTTTCTGTTATATTATTTAGGTTAAAGTTAGGTTAAAGTTAAATTGCATTTATGTTATGATTAGAATAAGGATATGTTACAATAAAGTGAATACATTTAGGCTAGGTTACATTTCTGTTATATTTAATTAACGGTAGGGTACTGTTAAGTCGCTGTTAGGTTACAGGCAGGTTCTGGTTACGGTATAAAAGTTTAAGGTTAGGAATTTATACACAGAGTGAACCTATACGCAATATTTGATTAAAAATAACACTTACTTTTGTTAAATAGCTCTGAAATTATAACACTATATACCAACCTTTTAGCTACCATCGTGTATCGATTTCATTCATGGTATAGTCGGGTTTAAGAGGGATATAATTACTTTGAAATTCAAAATATTTCACTTGGGATTTGTATGTGAAAATAATAATTAGTTACGTGACTTAACAGTGATTTTTATGGGTAAATATCAACTTTTTTACACAAAAATCATCTAATCGTTGGATACATATTCCCTCCCACGTTTTTCATTGCTCATTTTGAATATTTTTAGAGCTTAATATTAGTTGTTTTTAAAACCGATTTTTCACACAGTCAGTGGCTACGTATTTCAGACAATGCATTTCTGCATGTAATGAGTTAATGATAAAATCATACAAATTTCAAGTTCGTTTAATATTGTTAATACGGACCCGGGCAACGCCGGGCGGGTCAGCTAATTTTATATATTTTGCTTTTTTTTTTTTTTTTTTTTTTTTTAAGAATAAACATGTAAAAACAATGCTTCTCTGAACAATTTTTTTCTCTTTTCATAAAAAACTTATTCGAAATCTATCTATCGGTCTAATAATGGGAAAAATAGTCAAAATAAATAAATTATAAATTATAAATTTTCAGCTAAAATTTGATATTTTAGGTGTGGGCCCTATGTACACAATTGGGGTTTTAAAATATTGTATTCTATATTTTGCAATTAAATGGCTTAAATGGTAAAATTAATTTTATCTGCTTAATACTCTGCTACTTTCTTTATATTAATATTTTTGAGCATTAAGTAAAAATAAAAAAAGGAAATTTTACCTTAATAACTTAATCGCATTTTTTTTCCCGAAGAACAAATTCTAATTTTTTTTTTTTTTTTTTTTTTTTTTTTTTTTTTTTTTGCTAAATGCAACTTTCTGACATGGACAAAATAATTGTTAATCCATTATTTGGAGTGTTCTTGATCAGTTAAATCGATCCTATTTGCATAATTCATGGCACATAATGAGAATGACAGTTTTTATAGGCATGTGCCAGATGTGGTGCACGTTCCAGTAAAGGATTAAGCTAAAATCATGTCCTATTATTTGCTAATTTTAATTACTGAAAGATGTAAATTAAATATTTAAAAACAGCAAAAGTAGATTTATTCGACTGTTATGTGTTTTGATTCTACCAGAGTCATTTTCAAATAGTTAAAAATACTCTGAAATTGCACAGTCTGTGAAGTGCCATTATTCAATTTTTCATACACACTTTCATATCATGCACGTCAGTTATTTACTTTTGTTTTCTTTGATATTTATTTTTATTTTCGTAACCATTGAGTAAGCCATAATTTTGGTAAGTTAAATGATGCTGCATCGTTAAATATTGAATTTTTACGTATTACACACAAATGGGAACCTAAACGGCCTAATAGAGGCGCTGCTCCCGCTTAGATAGATTCGAGGCACTTACATAGGCCTATAGAGGCGCTTATCAGAGTAGATTTCCCATTAACTAATGTTAAAGTCCTATTAAAACAATTCTTTATAGTAAATGCATTTTAGATATGCTTAAGTTTAAGTTTTAGATATTCAAATTCGTATAATTTTTACTTCTTCATATAAGACAGAAAACAAATCTGTAACAGGAAATCTGAAACTGTGTAAAAGAATAATTATTCTGAACAAATTTAAAATGCATGTAATGCAATGCGCGTATACGGCACTATCCTGAAGCAAGAAGTTACATCTTTTTTACCCCAGATGGTGTATTCGAGCGCTTGAATCGCCAATTGTTTCTCTTATAATTGGATGGATAGTAAGGCTTCAGGGAAAAATTATCTTACCTTCATAGTATTTCATCTAAGCTCTATCTGATAATGTAATTGTTTTTTAATCAGTCAATGTACAAAAATGGTAATTTTTTACAAAAAATATCTATATTTTTAGATATTTTGATGTATATTTCAGTTAATTTTGAACGTATAGTTAAATGTAGCTTTGTCAAAAGGATATTAAGTAAGGCTTAACTCTTTATAAGACGGCGGGGAGTATATATTCCATTTAATTTTACTTACTAAATGTCACAATGGCAACAGAACTTTTAAAGAAAATTTTGCATTGCAATGTAGCAATTGCGCGAAGAAAAAGCTTTTATTTTGAAACAAATTTCTTTGTAAAACCAGGTGGCATTCAATCTTTTCAAAATTTTAGCAACTGAAGTAGTTTGGCCAAGAAAGGGTCAAATTAGATTGATGATAAATTTAACATAAGCGAAATATTAAAATATAACTCCAAATTTGATATATTTTTTGTAGATTTATATTACATTTCTTCTTCTGTCATCGTTCAGAACACCGTATTCATTATATGTATATCTAATTTTGGAAATTTTTGTAGAAAATTACACCCGCCTGTAATTTAATAATTTGAAATTTTAGTCGCTATTTTTTTTTTCCATTTGGCTTAGGGATGTAAAACAAACAACGTAAAAAAGTATCAGAGCTTGGAATAGAAGTCTGGAATCTTAGCTCAGCTCTATAGGGTTTTGGTGCGTAATGTAAACGACCCGGGCTCGATTTCAGATTTCGACACTTTTTGACTCTGTTGGTTTTATGCCTCTAAGCGAAGCTGAATAAAAATTCAGTTCAATAGTACCTAGACTTACGTTTCGTCCGAACTGGACAGTTAAAACAAGAAATTATAAGTTAACAACTGATTGATTTTTTCCAAATTCTTGAATGAAAAACATATTTTTTTGCAATGTTGAATGTATGTAACATAATCCCTAAATACAATCGAATCTGTCCATTAGATTTTGGAGAATTTTTCTTATTTATCCATCTTTGCTTATCTAAATGTACTTCGACTTAAGTCGCTAGTCTTAGAATGGATTGCTGGCGTAAGTCGAGGTATAACTATAATTAAAATCTCAAATCATATTCCTTTTCAAGTAACACTAATCTAATAAAATGTTTAATTCTCTTATTTGCATTATATTTTATCCTTTTTTTTCTGTCATTTTGGCAACTTTTCGCCTTCTTAATCTGGTCCTCTGTGATTGATGTTCAAAATTGAGTGAAAATAAAGAATAAAAATGAAGTATAATATATAATGGCTGGAGGTGACGCCAATAATGTAACCCTAAAATTCGTTACATTAGGGCCAAACACAATTATGTGCTTTCGCAAAAAAAGAAGATAACTTTTAGCCATACAATTTCTGTTTATCTGTTCCATGTAATTGTTTTGTTTGGGACGAATGAAGGCATTTAAATTTGAGCGATAATGCGCATTATATTGCAAACCGATTTTAGGGCATATTGTACCTCCATCTATCTTTTTCCTCTGTGGTCTATATCTATGGTGTTCACCTTTCAGCTAGCGCCACCTGTCGCAGTCTTTCTGAGTTCCACTCTTTATTTTTCAGTTCATTTGCGACCTTGTTTCCTTACGGACACGTGATTACTTCAGCTGATGACGGGCTGTTAAAATTTTCAGCTCAAAACATGTCCCAGTACCGTAACTAGGGTGAATGCCTGACCTGTAATTTTGTAAAGTTTTCTTCTTCTTGGTTCATGCCAAAAAAAAAAAAAAAATTCTGGTTAGATAAGGCGAACAGATTTTTCAAAAATTACCGGTATTCACTGCACTTGGGTTCTCAGTTACGCCAATCTGTGATTTTATATTTATGTTGATTTATACAAAGTTTTATTATTTTGTTGCATTTTATTCCCAGTTTTTCGGTGCGGTTTCATCTGACTCCAATCGAGTTTAAACAAGAAATATTTATTTTAATTTTTAAGCTTGTTCTTGTCTGTTTTTTTTTTTTTTTTCTGTCTATGGATTCTTTTAAATAGCAAAAATATTTATCTGAATAAAATGGCATTCTCTAGAACATGACCATCATTTATTTTCCATTTTGCTTATGTAATATTTATAAATTGAGCAGCTTTATAGCAATTTCTTTTTATGTTATTGGAAATATGAGCTGCAATGGGAGCCATTTCATCAGCTGGCATCCATTGATGCTAAAATACAGAAGAATAAATTTCTATACATATCTTTCTTTTATCCTTTAAATGACGGTTTTGTATGAAAATAGTAGAAAGTTCGTTGCCGCCATCCGATTTTGTCTGAAGTAAACATTTCAACATCAACATACTTTGTAAGTATTTCTGATATTCTTGAACCTTATCTAAAATATTATAAGATGAAAATTAAGCTAAATTTTTTGTTCACATCGTCTGAAATTTATAATTTTTTTTTCTCACAGAATGGCAATACTAACAAAGAAAACTTCGAATATTCTTCTAATGCTTTATTTATGCTAATAAACAAATACATTATTCAAATTTTACTGTTTTTCTCACAAATTATGGGCTGAGACATGTTTAAGTTTACATTAGCTAAATCTTACTCGGTCAACTAATAAATTTAATTCAAGTACATATTGTGTGTAAATGTGCATAACATTGAAATTGGTATTCCAATTTTAATAATTTTTTTAAAAATTGTATTCTTTGAAGATAACATCATGTAAATTTTACTAGGCTCTACTGATAGTCTAACTTAATGGCGCAAAAATTTATATATGATTGAGGTGATGTATAATGCATGAAAAATTCAGTATTTGAAAATATCAGGTGCAAAATATAGTAACTGGCATTTAATTTTTTTTAAAAATGATTTTAATATATATTGTAACATATTGTAAATACTGAATGTCTGAATTTTTTTTAAAGTACAAAGTTTACGAAAAGTATACCATAATAATCGAAGTTCCAGAATTCAGGATTTCTCTTAACCCTTTCCGGCACACTGTGCCCGGTCTGGGATACCTAATTTTAATTCCAAACTTGCAAACGGCACCAATAATATTTTAGTAAAATTTTGCTTTTACAATAAAAGCCTAAATTAAGGAATTCAATGTATCTAAAAAATTCGTTTGTGAATTCCGGTGTCAGTCAATAATTTCTCATTTTATTATAGATTTCGCCCGTGCTGGAAAGGGTTAAGTACCATTTTGTAATCTTATAGACCAGAGGGCAGCCGCGCAGACAGTTAATTACCTTATCGAGTTCACGATTGAAATTCCTGAATTAATTAAAACGCAATCGGTCTGCCAAATGATACCGTGGTGGAAAATACATGAAAAACCGTTTTTAGCGGTTGACTCGAAGGTTTACCATTGTGGTGTTCCTGCTCCCAGTCCTCCATTTTTCAAGTCGACTTCAAGGAGTAGGTTATGATTTCGACCCGTATGTATTTCTTGTTCAGTCATAACTTCTCTATATATGAACCGATTTTGATAATTCTTTTTTTGTTTGAAAGTATAAGATACCCATGTGGTCCCATTTTAATTTAATTAAATTATGATGATTAAAACGTTTATAAAATAAAAACTTCAGAAATTCAAATTCTTTTTGAAGCAATCGTCCAATTAAAAGCGTTCATTCTTTTCAATAAATTATATTCAAACATTAAAAAATACTGTTTCATTTCACGTTACATCATATTTACATCATATATAAAACATGTTACGAGAATTAAAGATGAGAGGATTAAAATAAAATAAATAAACATGGATAATAGACTTTAACAATAACCAAAAAATACGTAAAATGTGATGCTACCAGAAGAAACTATAACTCTTACACAGATACGAAATCTTTTTTTCTTCAAAGTGCGAAATCTAGAATGAACAAAGGTGGTCTTAGATAGATTTTGCGAAGTTAGCCGAAGCAGAGTGACACTAGTTTGTTTTAGTAGTTTGGCGTTAACGCATAGTTTTAAATATGATTATGAATGCATAGTTTTAAATATGATTATGATTTGATAAAAAAATATTGATTTTTCGCAATTTATCTTTCATTGTTGAAAACATTTTCAAATGATAAGCATATTAAAACTATGCATTCATGTGAATTAGTGCCAAGTTATCACCAAGCTTGATTATTTTTTGAAGTCGGTTAGTATTTTTTTAAGCATATTTTTTATTTCATACTTTGGGTGTAGGATAAGACAACGCTAAACCTACAAGTCAACCGTTAAAACTGAATTATCAGGTGTTTTCCTTTAAGATATGAGTTGGCAGACCGATTGTGCTTTAATATGAGAATCGAGTTTTAACTAATTCTATAATTTTAGTCGTGAACTCGATCTGGTGGTTATCTGTACAAACGCTTCCCGGTCTGTGACTTACATGTGCTTCCAGTGTTGATTTCAAGGGATGGCCCAGCGGGGACATCCCCCACCCCGGAAAATTTTGATTGTTTTTGTATTTTCAATGGTCAATGAGTGCTTTCTCCCCCGGAACATTATAATGTCATCCCCAGAGCCGCAAAAGTCCCTCCAGATTTAAAGTTTCAGAATTCAACATTGAGTGCTACGCTTATAGATCTATGGACATTCGGCCCACCTAAATAAAATCACAATCAGTGTTGAATTCAGGGAGTGGTCCGGGGAGGACATTCCCCTCCGGAGCAATTAAATATCCCCCCGAAAATTTTGAGATTATGTGTTTTCAATGGTAAAAAACAGCAATCCCCCCCCCGGTACTTCATAATGCCCCCCCCCCCCCCGGAGCTACAGATATTCCTCCCGGCTAAAAATGTTTATATTCAACAATGATCACAATACTTATTATTTATTGTTAAAAGTTTGAAGAAGCAGCGGTTAATTCCAAAGTGTCTGCTTTTGATTTTCTATACACTACGAAAAATGTAGTTCGAAGACGGAGCAATTTATCGATATTCAAAAAAGTCACGTACTATTAAAGAAGATTAGAGCAATAAAATGTTTCTATTACCTGCATTACCTAAAAACGCGCTTTATCATAAGAAACCACAGAAAACCAGTATATTTTCGAAATATAAAGAATCATTTATAAAAACGAAGTTTCTGTTGCTGCCACTGACCATCGGAAAAATTTTCGAGTAGTTTTTTTAGAGTAATAATTGGTTTTCGCAAACTGGAATATAGATTTTTATTATGTTATGAAGGGCACATGGAACATGTCGACAAGTAAAATGTAGCAGTTTTTGTGAAATATTTAACATCGTGTATTATACTTAAAAATAAAGATTTCTTTTTTTTTTTTTTAACGCAAAATATACACATTACAGCTCGTATATAAGCCAAAAGAAATTAACTTCATGCATAAATTAATTTTCATGAACAAATTAACTTTTTACATACTTTGTTTAGTTTAATATTACATGTTCGACTGTTTGGTTCATTTATCTAAAAAACTGTTGAATATATTAACTTAAAATTTGGTTGGTATGTCAGAAAACATACTGTTTAAGAATAATAAGAAGCAATTTTATTCTGACTTAAAAGAAATAAAATTAAAAATACTTCACTAAAAATTTTTAAAATTTGAAAATTTTAAGAATATATTTCTTTACTATTTAATTTTTTTTCACTCAGATAACTCTTTTCTTCACTCGTTAAATATTTTGACAAAAAAAAAAAAAAAAGAAAAAAAAAAAAAGAAAAAAAAAAAAAAAACATTTTTTACTTAATACAGAATTTTAGAAGTGTACCAATGCACATACACAAAAAATCCATATTTCAAGAAAAAGGTAAATATATAAATATATATATACTAGCAGCCTTCGCCCGCTACGCTGGTCAATTTTTCTAAGAAACTTTAAATCAAACGAAATATATCTGTGAATTGGATTTTGTGTTTTAAAGCAATATGGACATTTACCTGGAATGTTCGACCAAATAGCGGAAAATAAAATGAATATCTTTTCGTATTATATTTTTTATTGAATTATGCAAAATCTAGGCTGTTAAGAATAAATTTCTTCTGTTGATTATTTGATGCAGGATTTGCTAAAGGAGGATAAAACAATATGTAATATATTAAAAGCGTGCATGAAAAATGAAAAAAAAGAGACTCATCATTTAATTGGATTTATTGAATGGGCTAATCGTTCATAATATTTATTTTCACCTGATTTCAGAATTTTATGCCATAATTCAATATATCAAGCAACCTAATGACCAAGCAACACTAAGCAAATAACATGCGTTTTATACTAAAACATTTACTTAAAATTTCACTAACCGATCAAGTTCTATCGAAACCCATATAGCAGAATCTTTTAAACTGAAAAATGTGCCGAAACCGTCTTTAAAAATTAATTAATTAACACATTAATACCACGGTGATTGACATTGAAGCTAAAAGATGTATAATGTTTTAAGTAATTATTAAGAAAGTATAACTCTGTAATAAATAAAAATTAAGTAAATTTTACATATTCAGTAATTACTTATAACAATATATAATATTTAGTTTTATATCATATTTTAGACTGTCAGTCATTGGTGAAAAGTCAGTCATCTAAACGTAAAGTTCAATGTCAGTCACCGGTGACTGACCGCCCAACGTTATTTTAAAACGTAGTTATTTTAAAACTTTCCAGCAACATAATCTTTTAGTTCTATTTTTTAGGCCGATAATTAAAAATTGAAAAATTTTGAAATGTTTCACGTGTGTTTAAAAATTTTTCAGCTATGTATTTGAATTTGTACATGCAGTAAAAAGAAAATAATATTAATTTTAATGTCAGTGTTGCTAATTTATCATGTTTTCTGATCATGAAGATGGTTATTTTAATTATGCTAGCTTCCGAAAAACATATATTACGGGTTGAAAAAGCAAATTATAACAAATATTAAAAGAAAAAAAATGTACCCGAAAATGTTTCCGAAAATTAGTGGTAGTACAATAACTTTGTTTTTATATCTCGAAAAATAAAAGTAAGGAACGCTTTTCTGAATCATTAGGAAATTACAACGTGGTCAATGTAATTTTCCTTGGTGATTGTATTATATTAATAAAACCTGCATGCCTAGCATCCGGCGTGACAACTTTCAAGTTTATACCGTCAGTAGTTAAAAATAAGCTTAAATTTAGAAAATTTTCTGGTGATTTCATCCTTTAAAATTTCAATTTTTTTTTCCAAAACCGTTCTTACCAAGCATTTACATTTTAAAAGTAACCACTATACCTAATTCCAAACTTTTATATTACCTGTATCACATATATCGCAACCTTAGAACGTTTTTTGCTCCTGCACTCTTTTAAATTTTGGATTTTTAAAATTCAAGCCATTCGAGCATTCACGACATCAGAGAAACCGCCAAGCAAAATTTCAAGTTTTTTCAAGTATATGGCTTTTTAGAACATTATAAAACTTTTTCAACTGGTTTCACCCTTTTAAGTTTCGAATTGTTACCACGTCACCAAATTTCAAATTTCTAGCCTTAATAATATCACATAAATGGCCATTTTTAAACGTTGATTTCTGTATTTCTTGGAATTTGTCGTACTGATATAAAATATGGTCAGTGTTAAAGCACACATGGTCACCAGTATTTTGTGGTCATTTTCTTTTAAATCGGTTTGAAAATTCCAGAGATAGCTCCCTATAAAGACACAAACAAACATTATTTATTTATAATATTAGAACAGATTTTTTCCTTTTAAGAAACATTCGACTTTTTTTATAGTGTAACTTGACATTGGAATTTAAATTTCACCAAAGCACCAGTCTATTCAATGGTCCAGCTTAATTCTAAGAACACTTACCGTATTCCCTCCTATTACCGCAAAATTCGAGGGTGACCAGATTTTTAAATACGAGTCCCTGATCTTTCCCGGCATGACGGAAAAAGCGAGGAACTTCGAAAACGAAAAGGATGTGATTTATTAGCTGCATTCAGTAGCAACGACTATATTATGTTGGGAAGGAAGAGTGCGATATAGAGTTTTTTTCCTCTTTTCTAATTATTTAGTTTACACTTTTTTTACATAAAGAGAATAAAAACTTGTTTTTGTGTTACATACCATTTCACAAAAAGTTTTCCCCCAGCATCCATCCAATATTTACAAAGTAAAAATAGATTATTTTATAAATTATTACATGAAAAGAAATATTCTTATTATATATAAAATAAGGAAATATATAAGAATTATTTAAATATATAAAGACAGAAATATGTGCTCATCTTATATAAAAAAAAATAATTTTATGTGATAGTTTAGTTAACTTAATGTCGTCATCCTAGAGTAGAAACGTTATATAAGCAAATTTTACATAATAATAAGGTAAATAAAACCTAACGATCACTTAAATATTAATTAATATATACAGAGAGGAAGAGAGACAAAAAGAAAAGAAAAACAGAACTTTAAACTAAAAAATGTTGTTAGAAAAACCACAAGAAACCAGCCGACCATCCCCTAATAGTCAAACCTCATATTTTCCGGCATGCCGGGTAATGCAGGGGAATACGGTAATATGTTACTTTAGAGCGTCATCTGTCCGACTGTTAAGTGGTTAGAGAACACTGTTCAAAGAACAAGAAAAGAGGTGCCGTATTTAAATCTGTGTACGGCAGAGCCCGATTAAGGTTATGTGGGGCCCAAAGCCCAGCATTTATTGGTAGGGTCCTCGCCACAAAATAGTTGTTTTTTGGGAAGGGAGCATATAGGGAATGAGGATATTATTACATATTATGACATGATTACAATGTAAACCAAAATGTATTTTGATTTGTGAAGAAATAATTGCAGAAACTGGAATTTTAAGACTTTTTTTCTAAATCATTTTATTCAATTTGGAGCCTCCAGCAGCAGTGGGCCTAAGGCCACGGCCTAGTTGGCCTGTGCAGTAATTAGGCCCTGGTGTACGGATTTGGATGGCCATAGAATGTCAGATTTCATTTTATACGGTTGATTGTTTGTTTGCGAAAAAGAGATTTTTTTCAGTAATGCTTTGTTAAATTTCGAAAATCTCTTGATTTCTGAGATTTTCGAAAATAAAGGAACAATTTTCGGAATCGTGGATAACTCTTCAATTTTAGGAGGTTATATTATACTGTCTTAATTTTTTTTTTTTTTTTTTTTTTTTTTTTTTTTTTTTTTAAAGAAACATTTTATTTTAATTTTTATGTTATATATATATACACATATATATAATTAAAATGAAATCACAAATGCATGAACAAGTTAGCAGAATTCTAAAGATGAACAATAAATATACAATGGAAGCCAGAAATGCATTACAAGAAATTATGAATATTCATATAGATGTATATACATATATATTAGAGATTAAAGAAAAATCAACTGTTTATACAGAAAAGTGTAAGGTGAAAAAAAGATGGAAAAACGTTGCATTCTGTGTCTGGGACAATTTCCCAGGAAAAAAAATGTGAATTTAGTAAAGCATTTTTATTTAAAATGTTTCTTTTAATTTTACGTAAAAAGGAAAAAAAAAGTTATTTAATTTTAAAATGCATTCGTGTAACAATATGTATTAAATATTAAAACACAAAACAAAAATCAACAGGTACTATAGAATGACTTTGAAAATCTACTGCATACTATTCACTTATTTTGTAATATATATGTCAACATAAAAATTATTCCGCAATTAATGTTTGAAAGAGTTTTCCATTGCAAGTTTATCATAAAATCATAATCATATTATCATAAATCATATTTATGTTAATTATCTTAATTCGTTTTTTAAAATTCATTTTCATTGAAAAAAGTTACATAGGTAAAATAAAACACATTAAAACATAAAGATAATCTTTAAAACCAGCTGTATGAAATTTTCTAAAATGCGAGAAAAACTTTCTTGTAATGAATTTCTCATGAAGTCTCGGAAAAAGAAATCGAAAAGTGCGCAAACTTTCAACCAATCACAACTCCTTGTTCATCTTACCCGCTAGAGGTAGCAGTAATCGTACTGCCCAAAGAGAGTTCTGCTTTCTCACAGCTGTTTGTTTGCTAAACAGAAAGAGTTGTGATTGTCATATGGTTCACGTCTACGGAAACGCTGAATCTCTAAAATGATGTGGCTATACACCATGATCATTATGAGTTCAATATGGGATGTTATGTGTAATTAGTTTCGATTTCTGTGTATTTGCTATTCACCGTATGCTCCGGTACGCGTTTTATAATTCCAGCAACTGTACAGACGATAATTTAGTTTGTTTATTGCTCACTCAACTCGGAAAGAAGGTTTACAACTTTAATTTAAAAGGCGTCTCTGTTACCCTAGCAACAATAACTTTTGATTACATTACCATGGGAACCGGTAAGTCACACCTTAAAATAAAATAATAAACAAAATAGAAAGTTATGTATTTAATCTCTTGAGAAAATTATAATTTTTTTTCTTGTAAATCAGAAATTGTATATGCATATAATTTATTTTTAAAGTATGCAATGTGGAATATTTGTAATTATTGTTTAAGACATTTATTTATAAACAAAATTGTTTCAAAATGATAACGATTTATAGAACGCGAATAAATTAATCTCCCTGTTATTTTTTAAACAAATTATCATATATTTACTTATAATATTTTTTATGTCATTGGATTTTCTATTTTCTTTCGAATCACAAACATGCGTTGTTATTTTGTAATGTATATTGCGAGCTATCTTTGGAATTACAGATGACGTAACGAGTGTAGAAGGAAACATTCATCGTCCATTGCAATGATTCGAACTTTTCATAGCTCCTTTGATATTAAAAAGTACATTTTTAAGAAGCGTTGTAAAGTGCAAAATTAATTACTTTTAAACGAGATAATTTAAAAATTTAATACTATTATCGGATTACTTTTTAAATGTTGACGCATATAATATTGTAAGCGATATTTCTTTTCGTATTCCATTTCTTACTCCCAAAGTCTGATAAAGAAAAAGTATTAATTCCCTACCTAATTAAAAATATATAATATGGCAGCTTTAAATAAAAATCTGGAAAAGAAATTTTTTTTTCTAATATCATATTATTTTATTATTATTTTTTAAATACACATTTTGAATATTTTTTTCGGTATGGTTATAAAATTTACCTTTGACCTTTCCGCATAAAAATTAGTTCATAACGCATTTATGAGCTAAAATTATGATGCTATAAATTGTTAGTATATTTAAAAGAGTAATTTTGTATCATAAATTCCAGTAAGTGCTAAATTCGTGCAAATGATAATACTGATGATGCAATACAATATTGAATTTTTTTTTTTTTTTGAATTTATAATCACAGTTTTACAAATTTTGAAACGAGTGATTTAATGTTATCTGGCAGTTGCCAAAGTTTAACTTATTATGCATTTCAATACTAAAATAAAAGTAAATTAGATAAGTTGTACATTTAAAACACTTTTTTGATATCACAGATTTTGCGTTGTTTGTTGTATTAGAAAATAGGCAAAATTCAACTCATGACGCATTTAATTATGAAAATAATGATTGGATAAAACACTTGTAAATCTTTAACGCAATTTTAAATAAGTTTTGTGGCAGGTTGGACTGATGTTAGCGGAAAAATGAAAAGTTTAATATACAATGCTTATATTATATTGATATATTAATATAATAATGGAATAAATTGTTTGGTACCAATCAAGCTTATACGGTATAAGCTTGTTTGGTACCAATCAAGCTTATACGGTATAAGTTGGATCGGTGATAGTTGGGTGTTGGAATAAAATTTGTTATGAAACATTTTATTATTAAAATAATGATGGAATATATTATATGTAAATTTACAATAGCAATTTTATATCGTAAATTTGTGATAGGCTCAACCGAATTTCCTGACAATCATAACACACAGCGCTGTAAAAACTATAAGGACAGCAAAAAATATTTTTTATATAAATTTCAAAACAAATGAACTTTTTTTCCTTATAATATGTATCATCGAGCTAAAAAGCTAATAAAAAAGTCAACAAAATTTGACCGTGAGTATTTTATAAAAAAAGAAAGTAATTTTACAAAAAACACAATTTTTGCCTGTGTAAAAACTTTAAGGACAGTAAATTCAATTCAATGTAATAATCAAAGAAACAGGTATTAAATGTATGATGCACCCACCTATGAGTTTAAATATTCCAAAATATCTCATTATTCCTCGACATCATTAATTTTTAGCACAGTTCGTGTTTGTTCTTGTACAGTTCATCTTCAATTGTAATTCTTACTCCTAATGCTGAAGAAAATGCCTTCCATTTATATAAACCCGCCTTCTAGATCTCCCCATAGCCTGCATTTGCCAAAATTTAATTTATCAGGTACTTCAATATTAAACTAATAATGGAGTCAATCTTTATTAGGTACTACTTGGTTATCTCATCGACCAATTTCGCCAAATTAACAGTATTAAGTGAAGATTTTTTTTTCATTATGTACAAATATTTCAAGCAGAAACGTAATATTTGACAAACCTTATTTTTCTTATTTATATTACAAAATTTTCTGGTTTGTAATGAAAAACTGGAAAATATTGGTTTAAAATTTATAGATTTCACAATGCACCTGATGAATGGTTGGGCAAATTTTTCATCAACAGAAAGATTATTTTCCAAGTTCGATCTTATCCAGAATAATCTTTCAAACCGTCCAAGCTTAATATAGCAACACGTGTTCTTGTAAACATACTTTGAATTCTAAATAAAAAATAATAATGTTTCTGTTTTTCTAATGTAGATAGGTTAATTTGCTTCAATTTTTATTTAAAAGTAGATACGTACTCAAAGTATAAAAGTTTTCCTATATTTACAACAGCAGAAAATACAATTTTCTGTGGCGTTAAATTTTAAATGAAAATATATAATACTATCTGCAAACATACTTCCAAATGATGTATTAAATATTGTTATTTGGGTTATTCTCTGCAATAGTGCAAAAAGTGGTTCCCAGCCATATAAATGCTCTAAATTTCATTTTATTTTTATTTATTTATACTTTTATTAGAAGGTCTAAAGTTTGTTTATTAGGGGCAGGGCGTAAAATTTAAAAATAAACAAATTTAATATTTAAAAATGTAAGATATATCATACAAATATCATTCCCTCACCTCTCCCCTACCCATACTACCATACTTTACTGCCTGTTTTTTTCCATTCAGAAATAAAAATAATTAAAAACACCCTAAGCAAAATAAAGTTCTTAAATGGTACCTTACAAAAAATAATAAAAATATTTTTTTTTACTGTAATTAGGTAGTCTACTCAATCAATTATAAGTCTCCCCATGTTAGACCATCATTCCCTCACACCTTGCTATTATCCCAAATATCCTATCACTAAAGATGAACAGCAGTCTAGCATTCTTTACAGAGAGGAAGCTAATTTGAGTACTTGTCAGTCCAGCAACATAAATTGGTGGTATAAGTTTTTGTTAATTTTCTAGAAATTTTTTTCAATCAGAAAATCGAGGAGTATTTTTATTAGCAGTCATTCCCTCACACAGAATGCTAAATTTTTAGAAATTTTCAAAATTTTTAATTTTATCATACATTATATATTATGTGTTCTTCTTTAAGGAATCAGTTCGGTTTTTTCCACAATTTTGCATTTTTCATGCCAATTAGTAAAAACATTTTAATTTCATCATTCCCTCACTCGTCATTCCCTCACATTTATTGTTATCAGTTAATGATAAAGTGAATGGGGAATATGCACTTTTGTTTAAAATTTTATAACGATTTCTGCTGCTATTAAAATCTTCAACAATTGACCAATTACTAACAATTTATCCAATTTTTATGAAAATTTACCTATGTAACATTCAAGTCAGACTGCTTGGTCAAATTTGCAGTATTGTAGAGAATAACCCATTTATGTATTTATTTGCAAATCTTTCTAAATATTGTACGAAATATATCAATATTGTTATTTATGTATTTATTTGCAAATCTTTCTAAATATGGGGAACATATTTAGTTTACAACTTGTACGAAATATATCATTTAACATATAATTTTTAATTTATTTTCCTTGTCAATATAAAATATATGACCCACTGATGGTCAAAAATATTTTGACTACAAAAGTTAAAATTGGTATTTTTCATAGTTTAAATCCATATAATTCAGGTTGGCAGTTGTAAAAAGAAGCCTTCAATCCTATTTACGATGTTTTAATAACTCATTATTATTTAATTAATATTAAAAAAACGCTAAAACGATTTTCAATATGCATACTACTGAAAACAGATGCAATGTACAACAGACTACTGATATAATATGCATACTACAATATGCATACTTGTAATGGTTGGGTATTGCAAAGAAAGTAATGAAACTTGTAATTTATTGTTCAAGCTATGTTGAAAAAACGGATGTTTATCCTATACATTTACTAGTTCTTTTTTTCAAAAATTTATATGTCATTAATTTTTCTTTGAGAATGAATGTAAATTTGTATTTACACGCTTTTCGACTTAAGGAGTCTTATTTATCACCTAGTAGGGAATTACATAACATGTCAAGTTTAATTTTTCCCCCTCAATACATATGAAACGTAAATGCATAAAATCTTTAGTATAGACAACTTAATATCTCTTCTAATTAAAACAAATTTTTCAATATTCTACATTGAAATTTTATTTTCATTTTTTTATGTTTAGTTTTGATAAAAATTTTTAAATAGTTTTTTGACTTTCATTTACTGCGATCAAGACTGTAAGAGTCCCAAAATATATTGATAATGATGTAAAATTAATGTAACTTGAACCTATACTTCATTTGAAAGCAATGTATTTAAAATTTAAATTACAAAATTTTGGAAAAAAACAATTGTTTTATTAAAAAATTACAAATTTAATAAATTAATGCAGTCATAACACTAAATTTGAAGTGTAAGTTAATCTGTCACTTAAAAATGAAGTTATTTACTAAGTTTCTCAGTTTTGGAGAAAACTTGCGCGAAGTGAATCAAGTCAAACTACATTTTTAATGTTCTTTTAAGTCAAAATGTAAAATTTAAAAATAAAATAAAATTTCATTATACAATATTAAAAAAATATTTTAAATAGAAGAGACATTAAGTTATCTATGTTAAAAGTTTTATGCATTTATGTTTTAAAGGGATTCAGAAAAAAAATGTGACATGTTGCTAAATTGTACCACCAGGTTAAAAAGTAAGATTCCTGAGATTTCTTAAAGATCTAAAACATGCAGTGAAATCATGGTGTAAATCCTAACAATCAACACGTCCATATAATAATATTATAGTGAATTTTAAAATTTAAGTGCAAATTTAACGTGTTCACATCCCCATACCACAAAAGAGATCACATATTATTATTAAAAAGCCTTATACAAAATAAAAAGTTTCTTATTTTCCAGGCTACTTCTGTCACCTGAAAGATCTGCTGACTAATGATAATCCCATGGAAGAAATTTTTAAAGCTATCTCGTTTGCATTACAGTATTTTTAAACAATTGTTTTTGCTTTAAATAATTGAGATCAATTTGTACAAAGGTCACATTTTACTTTTTCGATTTTGCTTGCAATTATTTTTAACTAGGACATTTACATTTTCGAAACCGGTGTCGAAAGGGAACACATCCTCTCGAGAAAACTCTTCAGACAAAATTAAAAAAGTGAAAAGGGACACACGTAGAAATATATCTCAGCAATCCAATGCATAAATCCAATGTTTACAAGCGAGATATATAAAAAAATTCTTCAATAGGATTAGCATTAATGAGAGATCTTTTCAACTGATTGACGAACCTCACTCGAATTATAGAGTGGAAATTATAGACAATTTTACTTTTTTTTTGTCCTATAAAATCCCTTTTCTCTGCTTTTGTTTTCTAATTTTTCGTAGACTTTTAAACTTTCCTTTATGAAATAAATGGAGGAAACGGATATATTAACACTACTGATAATTTTAATAAGGAGATTTCGGGGTTTTGGTCTAAAATTTTTATAAATGTTTTTATATCTATGTTTAATTCTTCTTTTATTGAATACATTAAACGAAATTTCACAATTCCTAACGCTTTAAATTATTTGTCTGTGCTTGAATATATTGTATGTAATGTTATGAATAAGAATGAGTGTTTGAATAATATATGATTCATTACGTAAAAGAGATTAAAAAGAGATTACGTAAAAAAGATGTTAAAAATCGAGTACTTTTTGCTATTACTTAAGTAAAGGCTAAATATTAGCCTTTACTGTACATTTTTTGGAGTCGGTTCCAGCCAGACAAGTTCCAAGAATAAAATTAATTACCCAATGCAAATCGTAACAAGATTACGCAAAAATATTATGAAAAAAAATCCAATTCTCAATCAATCAATTTAAAATTCATTTTAAAATATGTGATTGGTTACGATTTTCTTACATAATATGTATATATTATAAAAGCCAAACGTATCCTTGCGTAACGCATACGTCATTTTGCGAATGGCAACTTAAAATTTGTAATTAAATTTCTATTTTGCAATTTTTACTTCTTCAAATTTTTAAATTTCTAAATATCCAAGATTTAAAATTTTTATGCCATCGTATAGAGAAAAAAAAATTACTTTTACATGGAATTTGTTTAAAAATTGTCTCTTAATGTATTTTTTAATTATTAGTTTTTTTGTAGTTTTTTAATGCCGTTTTTCTAATTTTGGCAATAGAAGTACTCCATTTCTGTTAAAATCCTTAAAAGCAAATGAAAAAAGAAAAAAAAAATTATTACTGTATCTTTATGTTGCCATTTTCTCATTAAAAGAGAAAAAATTGAAATTTAAATACGTGGGTTTAGATTTCACGAGAAAAAAATTCTATAATTCAGTCAAAGTCGAATAAATTTTGCTTTTTTTCATTTTTGGAATACTAGCATAAGAGGTTTAATTGATAACTTTATTCTAATAACAGATCTTTATTATATTTAATTGCTTACATATTCGATTAAAACTTAATTTTAATAATTTTTATAATTGAGTTTTATAGAAATAGTTTATAGTTAACATTAGGTTAAATAACATTAGTTTAAGAGTTTGACATCAATATAAGGTGCATAATTTACTGTAACTAATTTTGAAGGTTAATTATAAATCGATAAAACAGTTCCTTTCAACATTTTCTTTCGTCGAAATTCGACGGGTTCTTCCTTGTCTTGTATAAACGCATTAATTTCACATTAATCCTTAATTTAGGACACATAATTGTAGTTGATAATATCACTTGAAAATACATATTTATAACACCAGAAGAAATGTTTAAACAATAATAAAGTTAAATTTTTTAATTCGTAGATATTTGGATGTGTGTCTGTTAGAAAATTATACGCAACTTCGCTTGACTGTCACCGACTCCAAAAAATCAAATTAATGTACATAAATATAATAATACGCATGGTAAATACCATGCTCTTAATTTAATTTTTTATCACCATTATGTTAAAAAATTTTTTTTTCACTTTGCAGTAGTTTTTGAAGTCAGTTTTATTTTTGGTAGAAAAGTTTATACTATTAAGATGAATGTTAACATCGTCGACTAATTCATTTCATGAAATTTGTTATGCATAAGAAAACCATGATAAGTAAAATACGATTCATAAAATCGAGGTCAGTAACTCCTTTTAACTGTACTTAAAAGTGTTAAAAACAAACCTTGACAAGACCGAATTAATTAGACTTCAATTTATTGTTTCTGACAGACGTGTATCTAAATCCCATAATTAATAAATATTTATGCGACCTTTTACTTATCTGCTCTTTTACTTTCATAATCTGAATAATGCCGTGGAAATGTTCAATAATGTGCATCGTAAATATTAACTAACAGTGATTTCTAAAGCATGATGTCCGTGCAAAAATATTTCTTATTTAAACATGTTAGAGCTAAAATATTCAATAATGCAAAAGATTAAACTATTAATTATTATTATTATTTTTAACGGAATACTGTTGTAGCAAAACTTATAATTTTCTTTTAACACGTTCACCGGTTTCGCAATCTGATTAATCTGTAATCCGATTACAATTTAATGGCCTAAAAGAGATTATAATTTCCATTACATGTAAATAATAATTGGGAATTCGAAAATAAATTATCATTTCAATCGTAATCATAGACACTATAATTATCATTATACCATTGTAATTGAAATTCATAACTTATGACGCAGTTTTAAAGAAGATGGTATTATAATTGTTCTGATGGGTTATACAATTAAAATGTAATCGGAATCTTCTTGTAGTCCATTACAAATTAGTTTAACTAAATTTTAAAAGATAAAATGGGAGTTCATTTCTAATCCATTACACGGTAAACAGATTATACTCTTCAAAAGCATAATCTAATACATAATGCGCAATGTATTGCATTTTAATCAATTACATTGTGAAACGATAATAATGTATTTTAATATGTAATTTCATTACTTTCTAATCAGATTCTGCCCCACATTGTGTAATCGAATCGGTTCAATGTTCCCCAAAGTGGTAATGTTTGTTACTTAATTTTATGCAAGTGTTTAATTTTATGTATTTTTTAATTAAAAATATAAAATTTCAGTAGGTTTTTTGACACGTTTAATAACAAACGAAAACAACTAAAAATGCCTGTGTACCAAACGAGCTTTGCTTTTAAAAAAATAACTTTACTGTCAACTGGACTAACTTTGAAACATAAGAGCAACATTCGCCCAAAAGAGAAAAAAAATAAATGTGTTATATTACATGAGATTATCCACAAAGTTTCAGTTTCAAAATTTAGGTAGAAGCACTAGCATGATTATAACAAGGCCGTAACTAAGGGGGTACTACAGGAGGCTCAGCCCCTCTCGGCTAAAACATTTTGGGACTCCCCTGCAAAAGATTTCATGGTTACTAAATGAATTCATGTTCCGAAAATCCAAATGAAATTCTGTTCAAAAATCTAATTTAGTTTTGAGATTCTTTCACAGTTTCGCAAAAAATACTAAATTGTAAGTAAGGTAACAGAGATATATATAGAGAAAATATTACCCCTCTACTTTTTCTTGAGCCCCCCCCCCCCCGTTACACACTTCTAGCTACGGCCCTGGTAAATAATTAATCATGGTCCACTGTTAGCAGCATGGACAAAATGTTCCTAAATGTCAGGCAATTTTACCCCAAACGTGGGTTAAACTTACCCCAGTTGACTGTATATTTTTACTTTGGGTCAGCTTTTCTTGATTTTGCCCCACTGTAGGTTGAAACAATAAGTTTTTCACGCGGTTCGGACATGGAAATTTTCGACTGTACACATCCACAGTTTTTATTGATTGTCTTGAATATAGTGGCATGAACTAGTTCAATTTCACTTTTGAAAAAATACTACACTTGTAATTTATTGTATATAAAGGAAGTATATCGTATGTTGAGAAAAGAGAAAACAAACTATGCTTTTCGGTGTTAAATTTAAAAATTAAAACACACAATAAAATATGCTTTATAAAACCAAAATCTTTTTAAAAAAATTTTTTCAATGAATGCTAATAATTTAAAATATTTGCAATTTATAAATGTTTAACATTTTTTATTAAATATATTTTTTTCGGTCTTGAGATCTTCCTATTAATAAACTATCAAGAGTTCTTTTTTCAGTAATAAACTTGCAGCTATAAAAATATTTATGTTAATAATTTATAATAATGAGATTTTGATAATGATTTTTGAAAAAAAAGTCGTCGGAAATTGGGCGAGATATTATACGGTTTGGACGTAAATAATGACAGCGGCGGCATACTCTATGTACCACAGACTTTTAAAGCTTAGAAAAAAACTTTTAATGATATATTTTGAGTAGTGTACTGCCCAGTAGCAGTACAAAAGCAATAAACGTCAAATTGTTAAAAACAGACCAATTTAACTAGAATTAAACTAGAATCAACTAGAACCTATTCCCAGGGTGCGTAGCCTGGAAGCACCTTGTAAGCACCTTTTACCAGAAGTTTTATAATGTAAAATCTGTTTTATTTAACAAAAAAAGAAATCCTTTTTCAGATGTAACAACCAGCACTTTAAAGAATTTCTGGTACTAAAATAATTAAAATCCTCTGAGATTCTTGATGACTACGCACCCTGATTCCAGAATCAAATAGAATTAAACCATTAATGTCCAAATAGTTTATTTCGTTCAAAGTTAAATTTTAGACTTCACACCACTTATTTTTTAAAAAGAATAATATTATGTTAATTTATCAAGGATATTGTCTTGTGAAAGAGAATATGTATACTTACCTTCATGTTTACTGGTGAAAAAGGCGTTTTCTTGTTACTAAGTCTTGAATGGATCTCACAATACACCTCTCGTTTTTTTAAGAGTTTATTAACGGTAGAATGTCCGCGAACGCTCATCGTGACTACTTCCCTATGAATATACTTCGGTTCGTATCAGAAATTTTATTATAGAAAAAGTATAAAAGATACAACGAAAAAAAAAACGTTAAATAAAAAAATTAAATTATTTTAAATCAAAATTCTGATGCGAAATATTTTTATAAAATTTGACTAAAATTTCTGGCATTTCTAGTGTTAAGACCTATCTCGAAAAACATGGCAGAGACCATGGGCGGTCTTCCAAACTTGTGACATACTTTCGTAGCCGGCTTAGTACTTAGTACAATGCCAAATTTAAACTTTAAACAAGGGTTTCATTTTATCTACATTGTAAAAACAAAAGAATATTACGACGCTGAATTTAGTTTTAAGAAATGCCAAACGAAGTTTAAATATGCATCATTTTTATTGTCAGTACCGAATTATGTTCATAAAAAATGAGAAAAATGAAAAAAGATTAAAATAAATTTAAAAAAAAGAGTTATACATAATAGCAATAATATTATTTAGACTTTTTATCTCCTTGAAATTTTGTTATATATATATTCATCTTTTCTAGTATACGCAGATATATCAAACCCTACGTTGTAAAGTTTTTTACAAAGTCTGATTATTCTTTTAACAAAGATTTCTTTTAATAATATAATACAGTTAATAATTATTTTATATATTGTCCGGAATTCTCTGAGTGCGAGTATTACTTGCACTTTCCCGTATATTTTAAATAACATGATAGAATCGTATTTCCTAAAAATTATATACGTAGCACAGTAACGAAGGTCTTAAATACTGTCTCTGCGCATCTCGAATTTTTATGAGCATGGATAAATAAATGACTGTGCTTCTTGGCCGCACATAAAAGTACGCCGGGCTACATGGGGCCTGCGGTCTGCAGGTTTAGTATGACTGCACCTAGTGTAAGTAAATTCGCAGTTTCTAGCTCTACATTGTCTTTACGAAGATAATAGTATGTTTTCTTCAATGACTTACGTTTAATTGCAAGTCATAAAATTTTATTACGTATGTAAAGTAAATCTTTACAAATCTTCTGGGCGTACTCCTCCCGCAATAAAAGTTTTCTGATATGTATTGTTTAAACTCAACTGTTTGCATCGAAATGCATCACACATTGTTTGAAGACACATTTGATGTCTAACTACAATAAAAAAATTTATTTTTGCCTCGTACTTTTCTTTAAGTATGTCACTGAATAAGTAGATAAGTGTTTGAAAACAATGAATCAGCAATGCCCCATAAAAAATGTTCATACAATTCAGCAATTTTTTTTTTATAATCATGTAATTTTTTTTTATTATTATTTACCAGCCGAACTTGGTGACCAGTTTGGTCTATCTTAAATTTGGCTTCTCTTAAGATGCCACTCGAGTCACACAAAAAAAAACCCCGGATGATAATGTTAAGTTTATGGAGGTGTTATTTTCAAATGTCTCACTCAAATTTTAATAGTTTTACATAATTTTTACTTTTTTTTTTTTTTTTTTTTTTTTTACATAGAATAGTTAAGGACGATCTTCAACCGAGCTAGTTTTTATATTTTCGATTTTGGTTACATATATATATATACTTTTATATTATGATAGTTTCAGTTTCATAACCGGTTCTGAAATTTAAAGCAATTTTTTTTAGAAAAATCTGAAACCAAAATTAAAAAAATAAAAACTATACGTAGTATTAATACGTAGTAAATAAACGTTACGTAGGTAGTATAGGTGCCAAATCTCAAAATTTGGAAGAAGCTAGTGGCTCCTAAACAAAAACTTCAGTGGCATTTTATGGAACAAAACTTAAAAACAATAGCGTTTATTTGAAAATAAACTAAATTCAGGAATTCTAAGTGAAACATAATATAATTAATGTTAACATATTTGCAACAAGTCGGAAATTGCACGTCAAACATAGCAAATGGGGCGCGTTAATACTAAAAGGAAATTTTAAGAATTTTCAGATCTTGGTATAATAGTGTACAGAAATTCGTAAACTTTTTAAGTATTCGAAATATTTTGTGTGTCCTGTAAAAACTAACGGCTTTATCTTATTCATGAAGTAATCTTTAGTAAAGCCTAACATTGTATATCGATTTCATAAAATGTGAAATAGTTTAATAATATTAAAAAGCTCCCTAAATAATGTTTCCTCCTATATCATTAGGTTATGGAATACTTTTCTGAGACCTGTAAATTAATAACAAATATTCTTTGCACCACAGATTGTATAGAATGTATATTTTAGTATATACTTCATAGATATATATCAGTTTTATTATGTTTGAAATAGTATAACATGAATAAAATGTACTAGAAACTATTTTTGTCCCATTGGACGTCATGGAACGGAATACTTTTGATTGTCCCTGTAATTGAACTATGCATCCAATTTTAATAAAATTTGAAAAGGCTCGAAAAAATTATGCAATAATTATATATTTTAAATTTTAAATGATTCGGTTGGGTAGTTTTTGAGTTGTTACATGACGGACAGACGTACTGAACGACGATTATAGATGCTATGTATTTATGTAATTACGAACGCATTTAAAAAACAGAGACTAATTATAGCTAATATATATATTTAATTTTATCATACATTTCTTGAAGTTAGAATATTATTTAAGCTTATTAAATCATACTCTTTGTAAAATTTGAAGATAAAGTTGGACAAGAATACAGTTAAATAAATATATATTATAAGTTGAGTAATCAGGATTGTGGGTATGATTATGAAAACATTATTTCGCGCTATAATAATCAAAACTACATTTAGAAAATTTGTTTTTCTGTAAGAAAAAATATCTGTCAAGTACACACTTGTCTATTTAAAAACCAAAAGTTGCCATAGCAAAAAATTTAGTCACATGTGGCGACTGGCAAATGTAAATCTACACCTGTAGCAAATATACTATTATTTTTAAATCAATCATATCGATAAATTTACCAGTCAGTATGACTGGAGTTTAAAGTTATGTTTTGTCCGCTTTCATTCCACTTAGCACATGGCTTTGTTATGTAGTTAGAGATAAATCTAAACTGTTGAAAATTGGTTACGGTGTTTCATGTTCGATGAAAAATGTACTTTATTCGGCAATATCTGTAACTAAACAATTTGGAAAGTTAATCCGCCATAGAGAAAAGTTTTAAAAGACATTTCGTATTAGTCATAATATTGCATTTTTTGTTCAACGGATTTCCAACCATTTTTATCCAGCCTTTTTATCATAATTGTAATCCGACGATTTAAAGATTCTATTTCGGTCAATAGTCGCCATCTTTATTTCAAACAAGACAGTATTAGTAATCTTAAACTAAGCTCGATGATGAAACATTTATTGAAAAAATATGAATGTAAAACTAATTGTGTTTAGTCAACAGCACTTAGTAGTGAATCGAAACAAAAAATACTTTGAAAGGTAACTCATTTGTCAAAACACCTTTTAATATATTTAAATTTTCCAGGCATGTAATTTGTAACTTATGCTGATTTTATATCGTAATCTATCTTTCACTTGCCATTTTTCGAATCAATGCTTAATTTACATCAAATGCTCTTACAGCTTTTTTTGTTTTATCCTTTTTTTTTCTCGACAGCAGACATTTTAAATTTCGAAACGCTTCCTTATATATTATAAATTTAACTTTTAGAAAATATACAATATAATCAACTGTTAGCAATGAATGTCCAAACGGAAATGATTTTGAATTTGACATTATACACGACTGATGATGTAACATTAATGTCTGTTACAGTAACGATCTGGCACCATACAGATGAATTCCGGTTCTTTTTTCCAAACCCGACAATTTAATACAAGTCCGAAAATTTTTTTGCGCCATCAGGATCCGAGTCTGATGCCGAAAGCACGTAGGGGAAAATGTTAATAATATTTTTAAATTGTTCCAAGAATAATTGTTTCCTTCAAAAATTTTTTCTTACATAGAAATAAGTATTAATCCTGAGTACCCCCGTATGATAACGTTTCGGGATTTCCATGTTTAATGAAAATATGTTTGAAATAGGAAATTTATTATTTATACCGAACTATGATTAGAAATCTACAAAAGTCTCTATACTTATTCGTTTAAAATATCGTTGTTCATTGTGGCAAAAAAATGAGTAATATTAGAATTTCTAGTAGTTCTATAAAATATAAATTCAAACAGAACGCGAGGATATAAAAGCGATATCCTACGGTCTTCTTTATGTTACAAATACTAGCTGTGCAAAAACCCGAAAAACAGAAAAAAAAATTCTTATTGTACCCCATCAATAACAGTTTACTTTCTTTTCAAAATTACTTTTAGATGATTGTAACATTGTTTTGTTTCGCTCAAATAGAAGATTTCCCCCCTTTTTTTTCAGTTTGTGAATAAATAATATTTTCACCTTGAGCCTGATCCTGTGCCGGGCCTGGACACTGATTAGGGTTCACGGTTTTGGTCTGATTCTGTCTTATCTCTATTCTACACTGAAAGATTCTTTTCTTTCGTAAGAGAAAATGTTCCATTAAGAAAATGAAAAAAAAAAACCTCTTTTTGAAACTCAGTATAAAGCCCAAACTTCACTGTAGTGTCCTTGGTAAAATAAAAATCTCCAGAAATTACAGGTTGCGATATTTATATGAAATCGTTTTTTATTAATTCATAATTACCTCATGTTCTTTTATGTGAAAATAGAGGGAAATTTTTTCTTTTCAATTTTTTTTTCAAAAGTTGTGGGTGTGAAAAATATGCGAGGGCGTAAATTATGCAAGTAAATACAGTATCATCGAATTTGAGTGACCTCCTTTATTTGAAGACGCTTAAAAATAATCATGAAAAAGTATGTTGCCATGAATAATTTATTTTTCGCTGAATCAATTCAGCTAGTCTAGAGATAAAGTTATTTTAATTTAAATTAAACAATACCCATATGTGTAGAAAGAAAATCTATTCATACACCTTTTTCACGTGTAAAACAGCATGACTTGGAAGTTTTTTATTTTGCAAGCTAACTAAAGCTTATTAAAAAAATCACATAATATTGACTTCTAATATTTTTTTACTAAAATACTGGTACTACTTTAAGTATGAATTAATGTGCAGTATGCATTAAGTATGCATTTTACGTATGTACTGGTCTGAGACCCGTATTCGTTATTGCGAAATGAAGCAAAATTTTCAAATGGACCGGGCTGACAGGATCAAGACAATTTTGTCAAAGGACAGGCAAAAACACTGACCGGGCCAGCTGGTTTGCTTCAGCTCGATAAAAAAATTAGACAAGGCCGATAAAATATTAGCTACTTTCAATGAATATGGCTTTCACGACAATAAGTATAAATGTGCGTTACGAGCCGATGCTTGTTTGACAACATCAATACGGAAATGTAACATGTCCACGTAGACACTGACATCGGATATGGTGGCTGTTTATTATTATTTTTTTTTTCAACAGACTCATGCCGTGTTGAGATCAGATTTCTTACATAGTTAAGCCGGGCCGGAACTGAACATAATTATTCTGAGGATGTATAAAGCAAGCAATATGTTTTGTAAAAATATGATAATGAACTTTTGTTAACGGAATGTTTGGAAATATATCTTAAGGTTATTCTCAAATTCATTGCTCAACAACGCGAAGTTTGACGTATTTTCTGACTATATTTTAACTTTAAAAACATTGAAGGGTTTTAGATTCGAATAGCGCTTTTTTGATAAATAAATCAGTTGTTGACACATAAGAGATTCTTATAATGGCATTAGGTTTTCTTCTTTTCTGTGGTGTCACTTTCGGAAACTCGATTCAAAACACTATTTTTAACATTATTTTCTGAAACATAAAATATTATTTTTTGAAATATTGTTGTCTGAAACATAAAATATTATACAGATTGCGATGCGAAATGTGTGTAAGAAGATTAACGATAAAAATTCAGAAGTGCTATATGAAACAAAAAATATAATACAGATGGCTATGTGAAATTGATATTTGAAATGAAGACGTGACTTCCTCAATACTCGCCTTGTTCAAAATTGAAAAAAATCAAATTTTCTTTATTTCTCTATTCTGTTGGTGAACTTGCATTAAAAAACATTACAGTCTGTAAAAGACTGTTATTATTGCACATTTCTTGCACTATAAAATTTTGGTCTTCATTTGAAACCAATGGTCGCAATCAGAGGTATTTCACGATTTTAAAAATTTTATTTTCTGAGATAATGCAAGTTTTTAAACTCATATATTCAAATACAGTGCATGTAAAAAAATAATAATAGAAATAATAATAATGTTTAATTATGTTATCGATAGTATGAAGAAACAAAAAAGGACTGACATTTTCTTATAGGGAAGACTGGGGCACATGTGAGCATCGCAATTTTGAACGTTATTGTAGGCTTTTTTTATTTAAAAAAAATTATCCCGATGGAAGCACCTGTAGACATACAGTAAAAACTTTTTGGAACTCTTTGACATTTTGTTTGGCCTCAGTAGTCAAAACACTGTTTATAGATCTTAAAAGTAAAATGTCAGTTCCAAAACTTTGTTTATATTATCATTTGTTGGAATTTTAATCTTTCTACATATATTAGGAATGCTAACAATTATTTTTTATTTAAATATATTGTCTTCTAAAACTGAAGAAATATTAATGATTTATCAATTTAACCGTAGTGGCCATGTGGGGCACTTGTGAACAGATTAGTTGGAGGCAGATATGAACTGTTCATAAATGCTCCAATCATCATTCTTTTTATGTTCCTTTCAGTTAACTTCATGAAAAATAATGTCAGGTCCAATATCTACAATTTTCTCGAAATAGAAGACTTTTCGTCATTCAATATTTGATTTTGTATTGCAAATTCCACAAAACACATGCGTCAACAAGTAAAGAGCAAGAGCAACAAGCTCGTTTACATTTAATTGTAACTTAAATAAATTTAATGTTTTCTAAAATGCAATAATGTTTTGCAATATTTTTTATTCACTGTTAATACAAAATAATATTACGTTAAACAACTTCGCAAATTTTTCTATTTCATTTCTTCAAACTTGCAATGATGGCTTACTTTTATCTCTAAAATAAAATAGCGATGTATATGATGTATTGAATGGGGATAGATAATAGTTATATCTTAAGATAGTAAAATTTTTAAACTCATAATTACCACAAAATTGTCTGTGGGGCGGGGGCAACTGAGATAATTTTTAATCACTAAAAGACTCTTCTTAATAATGAATTTAGAAATAAGTAAGGCAAATATAGGCGTGAGAATTTTTCCTATTTCGACAGATTTCCGATAAACATTATTCAAATGCCCCTCCTTAAAATCTCCCACAAACATAAAATCTTAAGCAAAATTTAAAAACTTTTTTATTTTTTCAAAATTACTTCTTTATATTTTTTTATTTTATTGCAACAATAATTAATCATCTAATCATCTCTCGCCCTCCAATCAACCAATTTTCATTTTATAATCTTGTGCTTTAACATTGACATTGACATTTTGAAATTTATACATATTTTTTTCTTTATAGGGAATTTATCACACAATAAAACCAATGATTATGATGATAAACAAATAATGGATTAAAAAGCATGTCAAAGGATATATTTTCCTTACATTCACATGTGCTCCACGTGCGTTCTCTACTGCACCGCTGGTGTGCCACATGTGAAAATTTTTTTGAATTTATAAAACTACTAAAAAAACTAAGAAGAATTATAAAGACGATTTAAAAAAAATTACCATGTGTAAAAAGTGTTCTGTTTACTACATTCAATAGTTTTTGTTTATATAAATTAACCCAATTATGAGATGTTTATGTGAACTGTTCACATGTGACCCAGTCTCCTCTACATGAAATTATGTTAAAATAAGGTAAAGAGAATACAACTTTTGTTATATTTTATTTATGCATGTTGTTTTCACATAATTGTAACAAAATCACATAATATTTACATAACAAATTCCTAACCAACAAAAGTCCTTGATAAAAAAATTAGATGTCAAACACATTTGAATTTTTGTGGAAAGACCTTGAAAATATATGATATTTTATAACGAGCAATGTAATATCTCGCAACAGGAAAAGAAAAACAACTTCCAGTGCAGTGGTGGCATTTTCATACCATTGTCACTTTATATATGGATTTTTTATTGTTATTCCCACGTCTAACAATGCGTTGAAACCTAGTTCTGTATCTAAGACGTGGATAGTTAAAAAATAAAAAAAAATCTTTTCACAGGCTGATGCACTGTTGTAGCGTAGAATTTGATAATAGTAGCCGTTTGTAATATCAGAGCATTTCTAAAAATTTAAGTATATTTCTGGAATGTAGCCAGGGTATCAGGATATTGAATTCGGAACCTAACATTTTTAAAGTTCACGTTTCTAATTTTGACGGCTGGTTTTCTCAACATATATTCTTAGGAAGATAGATGCGTCAAAAAGAGTCTGATTTCTGCTATTTACATCCGAATAATATTCTTAAGGGCTGATGGTCATTTATAAAGATGTCTGTGTTGCGAAGTTTTTAAAACGAAGGGCTGTTTTAATTTTGTCCAGCTTGGAATGAAGTTACCCCGATATTATGTTAAAGTTTCACTTGGTAATTATGAATTTAGGTAACTTAATAATTTAATTTTTTTAATTCATATGCAAAAAAAAAAAAAAAAAAAAAAAAAAAAAAAAAAAAAAAAAAAAATTGTAATTTAATTATCTGTAATCTGTATTGAATTTTTTCACAGCAAAAATTCATGTAACCGATTCTGTTACATAACTTTTTGCTGTCAGAGTTGCATAAATTTTTTAGAAATCCCAGTTTCCAAGAAAAAATTAATAAATGCACATATTTTTTTCCAATACAATTTTATTTGCTGAAATAAATATCATTCCTCTGTCTTAATTGTGTTGTTATATTATTAATTTCAGGCTACCTATGATTTTCAGTAGTTGCAAAAGAACTGTTACCTAAAATTAAAAGATACTTTTATTATAAAAAATCCTTTAATTCAAATCGCACTGTAAAAAAAAAAAAAAAAAAAAAAAAAAAAAAAAAAAAAAAAAAAAAAAAAAATTCTGTAATTCTACAGATGTAAAGTTGCCGAAATCTGTATGGTTACTAACATTTTATCTGTGCAATGTACAAAAAAAAAAAAAAAATCTACAAAACTATTTTTTTTAAATTTTTAAAATTTACAAACGAGTCTACAAAAATTACAGTTATACTTATAAAATTTTATCTGTAACCTGGGCTAAAGTTACATGAAGAATTCTTGGAATCCCAGTTTCCTAAAAAATTCTTAGTAACCTTACAGATTTTTTGATTTTCTATGAAAATCTGTATCTGTTACATGCATTTTTGCTGTTGCCGTAACATAAAAAGTTCTAGAAATCCCAGTTTCCTAGAAAACTTTTAGTAACTTTACAGATTTCTTTACAGTGCATTATTCGAAATCGATACTTGAATGCACATAAAATTTTCGAACCATTGTAAAATCTCAATTTGAATGCATATGTTTTACAATAAATATATGTTTATGTAAAAATAATTAGGCGATGATGTGTCATCTATTTAAATTGTTGTATGAATCTTTAGTTACACTATTAAAAAAATCTGTAAAGTTACTAAAATTTTTATAGGAAACTGGGATTCCTAGAATTTTTTATGCAATGGCAACAACATATAATCGTGTAACAGATACACATTTGCACTGTAAATCAAAAACTCTTTAAGATTGCTAAGATTTTTTTTCGGAAACTGGGATTCTTAGTTTCTTATGTAACTGCAACTCCTGATGTTACAGGTAAAAGTTTTGTGAGATTACCGTAATTTTAAAAGATTAACATCTAAAGCTACAGATTTCTGTAGTTTTATAGATTTACAGCTTTTTTTTTTTTTATACAGGGTGCAGATAAAATTTTGATAAGCATACAGATGTCTCTAACTTTACGTCAGTAGAATTTCAGATTTTTTTTTAAACTGTTCTTAAATAAAACAGAATGATATTTTGTTCAAAATAAATTTACTTTTAAAGTGAATTTGTTTCATATTCATAAAACATGTATCTCATGAAAACATTTCAACAATCGAATATTCATGCATAAATATAGTAAAATCTTCTTAGACGGAATTTTTCGCCCATTCAGGTATAACGTGTTCTGATTGGTACTTTATTGCAGAAAATTCGGCTTAAGATTGGAACCATCGTAGACAGTTTCCATTTTTAAAGGTTTTACTGTACAATAATATTATGTATAACGTTACTTTGAAGAACAAATTAGCATCGTTAAGAAAAACAACTCGGAAATTACACGTCAAACGTAGTAAATGAGGCGAGTTGGCACTATAACGAAGTTTTTAAAATATACAATACATCGGATACAGTACAATATTTGAAAACTTGTGTAAACAGGACAACACTTCTCCAGATTTTAGATTTTGCTCTATCGTGTGCTTTAGTTTAATCCACTTTTTCTATTTTTTTGTTTCCGCCTTATCAAGTATACTAGCACTCTCAATTTTTCTTGTTGAATATCTATTCTTGATTTGACTATTATCTACATACTTTTCAGCTTATATTTACCGGACTTTTATTTGTTTATTCTTCTTATTTAAAAGAAATGTAACCTTTGTCATTCATCCGCCGTCGAATATCTTAACTTATTACATTCCGTCTTCCTCTTTCTACAATATGAATGTCGGCATTATAATTTATCAAAATCTTAAGAGCGAAAATACACAAAACCATATACAATATTTCGAATATATCCGTTTTATTTAAAAATATGACCAAGTTTTACATGGAAAGTTTTTTGTAAGTTTCTTTGCATTGCAAAATGAGCGGAAAACTCATGATCGAACTTCCGCATTACGTTGCGCATTTTTACTCTTTTATTTAACTCTGGTTTTTGTACAAAGCTATGTTTTCGAAAACAAAACAACATTTTAATATTTTTAAATTTTAATTATAAATGAATAAATTTGGAGGCCCCTTTTCCTCAATCGCAAGTTATAAATTGCCAAATAATCTTTATAGTTTCATCTTTTTATGACTTATAAATAAACTAAATAAAGTAGAACACTATGTAAAATCACCTTAAAATGAAAAATAAAGTAGGACGCGTTAGGATCTCAACTCTATGCTCTTACGGACACATGTTGGTTTAACTGATGACGAGATGTTATTGTTGGTGCTCGTAAAGCGTCCTACTTTTTTTTTCCTTTTATGGTGATTTTACAAAGTGTTTTACTTTATTTATTAATTATCGCCAGTATTTACGGTGTTTTAGGTAGATTTCGTATGAAATACTACCTATTGCGGTCGCTCCCATGTTGGAATTTCTGAAAAATTTTTGCAGATCTATGCCGATCGTGACCTCTAGACCCCAAAAACTACCATTAGTAAAAGAGTTTATATATATATATATATATATATATATATATATATATATGACTAATAATCAAGGGTTTTACAGGGCAAAAAGAAACCTAAGTTTATCGTATTAATTTAAGTAAAGTACATGGCCTTTTTAACTTGGTTAACCTCTCGGGAGATGGGGAATTTCAAATGTACATCTACGCACTTGGTCTCCAGAACTCATGATGTAAAGACCTGTAAAAAGGTTTTGCTCTGGTTTAGAATGTTTAAATAAATCGTAATTAAATCTCATCCCCTTGAAGTCTGTCGTTTCATGAAAATGCGACATATATTTATATATAATATATATATATACAGGGTGATTCCGAATTTTTTTTTACAATAAAAGAGGGGTGATAGTACACATCAAGACAAACAATATTAAGTAGGAGACCAAGGGTCCAAAACGTTTTCCTAAGGAAATAGCCGCCATTAAAGTTTAGGGACCAAAATTTCAAATAAACATAAAAAACGGAAAAATCGGTCGATTGATTTGCGGTTTTCACTAAAATTATTCTTTATGTCGGCATTTTCTTGAAATTAAATTATAAAGATAAATTACAAAAAATGCCGATAGAGGGCGCTTTAGACTTTGGAGTAACGAACAACTATTTTTTGCCGGTATTTTTTGCATCTCATTAAATGTTTTCGTAAGCTTAGACTCAAACTTAAATTTTGAGCTCAAAATCTGTAGTTGGGAGTGGTTAAGTAACACAAACTGAGCTGTGTTCAGAGGGTTCAAATTTCAAATGATTATAAAAAACGGAAAAATTGGTCGATTGGTTTGCGGTTTTCCCTAAAACTATTCTTTATTTAGGTATTTTCGTGAAAATAAACTATAAAGATAAATTTCAAAAAATGCCGATAGAGGGCGCTTTAGACTTTGGAGTAACGAAACACTCTTTTTTGGCGTTATTTTTTGCATCTTATTAAATGCTTTCGTAAGCTTAGACTTGAACTTAAATTTTGAGCTCAAAATCTGTATAGGTGGGAGGGGTTAAGTAGACAAACTTAGAGGGTTCAGAGGGTTCAAATTTTAAATAATTGTAAAAAACGGAAAAATTGGTCGATTCGTTTGCGGTTTTTGCTAAAACTAATTTTTAAATCAGCAGTTTTCTTAATCAATCAGTGTTTTCTTCGAAATAATTTTTAAAGATAAATTTCACAAAATGCCGATAGAGGGCGCCTTAGACTTTGGAGTAGCGTACAACTGTTTTTAACTGTTAGTTTTTTAATCTCATTAAATGCTTTCAAATGCACAGACTTAAATTTTGGGCTGAAATTCTGAATCGTTGGGAGTGTTTAAGTAGCGAAAAATTGAATTTTGCTCGAGGAAGAAAGAGGGTTAAATTTTAATTAATGAACACACTTCAGTTTGCGCTTCTTAACTCCTCATAACGATTCAGGATTTGAGCTCAAAATTTAAGTATAAATCTAAGCTTCCGAGAACATTTAAAATGCTTTTGCAAGCATTTCATTAGAACCAAAAAATAATGGTTAAAATGAATTGTTGGTTACTGTGAAGTTTAAGGCGCCCTCTGACGGAATTTTTTGAGATTTATCTTTAAAAATTATTTTCAAGAAGATACTAACTTAAAGAATAGTTTTATTTTAAACTGCAAACGAATCGACCAGTTTTTTCATTTTCTATAATTACTTTAAATTTGAACCTCCCCCTCCCCTTTGAACACAGTTTAGTTTGTGCTACTTAACCACTCCCTACTATTCAGATTTTCAGCTCAAAATTTAAGTTTAAGTCTAACCTTCCTAAATCATTTAAAGAGATGCAAACAATAACGGCAAAAAATAGTTGTTCGTTACTCCAAAGTCTAAAGCGCCCTCTATCGGCATTTTTTGAAATTTATCTTTATAATTTATTTTCACGAAAATACCTAAATCAAGAATAGTTTTAGTGAAAACCGCAAATTAATCGACCAATTTTTCCGTTTTTTTTTTAATCATTTGAAATTTGACTCTCTGAACACAGCTCAGTTTGTGTTATTTAACCATTCCCAACTACAGATTTTGAACTCAAAATTTAAGTTTGAGTCTAAGCTTACGAAAACATTTAATGAGATGCAAAAAATACCGGCGAAAAATAGTTGTTCGTTACTCCAAAGTGTAAAGCGCCCTCTATCGGCATTTTTTGAAATTTATCTTTATAATTTAATTTCAAGAAAATGCCATAAAGAATAATTTTAGTGAAAACCGCAAATCAATCGACCGATTTTTCCGTTTTTTATGTTTATTTGAAATTTTGGTCCCTAAACTTTAATGGCGGCTATTTCCTTAGGAAAACGTTTTGGACCCTTGGACTCCTATTTAATATTGTTTGTCTTGATGTGTACTATCACCTCTCTTCTATTGTAAAAAAAATTTGGAATCACCCTGTATATATTATATATATATCTCACTTTCTTATGGACACGATAACTTCTATAATTCTGCTCCAATCTCTTCCAAACTGATTCATAAAATCAAAGGGTATAAAATCTCGGCTAAGTTCGTTAATGGACAAAATCGGTCCAAGGGGATGGAAATAGGGAGGGTTTTTGTGAAAACCGAAAAATCGAGATAACTTCTTAATTAAAATAGATATCGAATCGGTTTAAAGTTTATATCACTTCTTAAAAATGGGCCAAAATTGTATGTATGACAGATTTTTGATAAATTTAGAAGTGGGCTCAAGGGGCGAAAAAAACAGGGTTTTTGGGAGAAACAAAATCATAACTTCGTCAATTCTCAAGATATCAAATCCAACTAAATTTTGTGTAAATGCTCTCAACATTATCAAAAACTTTTGTATTTACAAGTTTTTGATAGGACTAGTTCTTAACGATAAAAAAAATTAAAATGAAAACAAAAAGGGGGGTGAAAGAAGACAAAAATCCATAATTTCGTCAATTCTTAAACTATCAAATGTATTTAAATTTATTTTAAATCTTCTCAATAATATCTACAACTTTTGTACTGACAAGTTTTTCATAGGACCAATTCGTATAGCAAAAATAAATTAAACAAAAATAGGAGTATCAGAAAAAAAATCAAATTCCAACTGCTTATATTCTGACTCATCTTTAAATTCATTTTTCATTTTAAACTCACCCAGATGACAGATCCTCTTATTTAGGAACCATATAATGTGACGCATTAGTCAGTTTTTTGATAAAGACAGAATATATTTTTAAAAAAGCTTGCCAAAAAAGGTATTTTGAACAGAATTTCCCGAAGTTATCCTGATTGAAAATTTGAGGACGTATTCAAATAACAAATTGCGTTTTTCCTGACTCATTTTTAAATCCATTTTTGCTCTCAAGCGCATCCAGTTCACAGTTCCTCTTATTTAGAAACTATATAATGTGGCGCATTGGTCAGTTTTTTGATAAAGTCAGAATATATTTTTTTAAAAAAAGGCTTCCAAAAAGAGTATTTTGAACAGAATTTCCCGAAATAGTCGTGATTGAAAATTTGAGGAAGTATTCAAGTAACAAATTGCGTTCTTTCTGACTCATTTTTAAATTCAGTTTTGCTCTCAAACGCATCCAATTGGCAGGTTCTCTTATTTAGGAGCTGTATAATGTGCCGTATTGATCAATCTTTTGATAAAGGCTGAAAATATGTTTAAAAATGCTGTCAAAGTGGGCACTTCGCACAAAATTTCCCAAAGTGATCATGATTAAGAATATAGGTTGTATTCAAATAACAAATTGCGTTTTTTCTGACTTATTTTTAAATCCATTTTTGCTTTCAAACGCATTCAATTGACAGTTTTTTGTTATTTAAGAACTATATAATGTACCGTATTAGTCGATTTTTTAATAAAGTCAGAATATATTTCAAAATATGTTGTCAAAATGGGCATTTGAGCCGAATTTAGCTTAAGATGTTTCTTATAAAACAAATTCTTAGAGAAAAATGAATTTAAAAAATTTTCAAAATAGGCCAAATAAAGTTGTTAAACTAGGTTTATCTGTAATGAAATTTTATTTTTTGTTGTTGAAATGAGCACTCTTCGAAATCTACCTCCGCCTATAGGCCAAGCCGACTGGGATTTTTTCACTATAAATAAACTAATCGTTGGGGGCCACCGAAATACTTACCCATCATGGATATGCATAATATAAAATATGAAAATAAAACACGTGTAAACTATTTATAAAATGCATTCCAATTCCAAAATAAAAGTTAAACGAATATTTAAATATTTTTAATACACAGTAATGCTCTATTATGGAACTGCGGGTACTACATGATTATCCTGTGTACGCTTTTCGACAAATTATATAAATCGACAAACTACTCGTAAATTATACAAATTGATAGTAATTTTTATTTTAAATAATGAAAAAAACAAATAAATAGTAAAAGATGACTAAAAATACAAATAAAACGTCAAATTAAAAATCACTTGATAACATACACAACATATGTAACGTGTTTAATGTCAAGTGAATGTGACATTTACGATAAGCCATTATTGGTATTTAATCTTATAGGTTGGCGATAGTTTTTTGGCCAAGAGAATAATCAAGTAGTAAAAGAAACATCCTTATAACTCAAAAAATGATTTAACTATTATCTAACAGTTTATTGTGTCGGATTAAGCGTCTCATTTTCAATTGAAATTAAATTGAAAAAATTAAATGGAAATTTGAGTGAAATACAGAATCATGAAAAATCGAAGAGTGTCGAAAATTGGATTACATATATCTCGACAACCAATTATCCGATCGATATTATTATTTACGCAAAATTTACGTTTTTAATGTCTTTCACGGGCATTCCTTAAAACAAAAAAAATATGTACTTTTCTTTCACTAGAACGAATATTTCGGAATTCCGATAAAATAGTTCCGGATAATTGAGGTTACTGATATTCAATAGACTTCTTCCCATTCTTTCACCCTAAGTATACACCAAATTTCAAATCTCTATCTCAATTTGTTCGGGAGATAGAGTGTTTACAGGCAGACAGACAGACACACAGACAGACGGACGGCAATTTTTCTTTTTTTTTTAAATATGTTTTTCAGAATCTCCAGTGTCCGAAATAAATAAATCCTTCAAAAAATGTTTTTCAATTTTCAGAACGATTTCAAAACTTACGGTATACTACGTATATACTTATTTCTGTGAAAGAATCAATTTTTAGGTTTTAAGAAGAGAAAACTAATCTTAAATTTTAGCAATTTAAAAATGTTATTAACATTTCTGTACTGCATGCATATGGTATCGGGTTTCGGTTTTGATGACACTTGTGTGTGGGGTTTATATGTGTATAAGTGTAATTTTAAATAAGTGTTACTTACATTACAACTTACATTACAACTATAAATTGCTATGAAAATTTTGTTAGTTGCATAGAAAACACACCGGAAATTAAGTTTAAAGAGGCTGCTCTGGCTTTCTATGGAATAAAATCTCACATTGTCAACTGTCACTATCTTAACAAAGTTTTACTAATTAAAAGCAGATATGTCTAAGTTATTCCATTTTCGAATTTTATAAAAACTTACACATATTTTCATTTCGTTTGAGTGCTTGTATTTTGATCCTTGTATAACAGAATTATATAAAATTTTAAAACAAGAAATTTGAATGCAAATATTTTAAAATTGATGAAAATTGGTGATTTTAGAAATTTTAAAATTGGTGGTTTAAAAATTTTTAAAACTGCAACTTTAAATTGGATATTATGTCATTCGTTTCCCCTCTGTCCCCCCTCCTCTTTTTAGGTAGCTTTCATTACAAAAAATAAAAAGCTACCTATTGCAGCCGTCCGGAGGAAAGCACTTTCAGAAAATTTGGTATATTTTCACCGATCATGACCCCCGGACCCCAAAACCACCCTCCGTTTAAATGTTGACATATATATTTATATATATATATATATATCTGATTTTTGTCATGCGATAACTATCGTATTTATGAACCGATTTAAATGCAACTTGGTATGTACATAATACATACAAATATCTCGACCGAGTTCGTTGGCCAGTATCATTCGCCATCTTGTTTCATAATGGCGGCCATTAAAAAAAAATTTTAAAATCAAATGTGAAAAAATTAAAAGTTGAAAAATATTTTTATTTTATGTGTTAGATCCTAAAACACCATATCCAGGACACTTTTTACTTTGTCTATATATTAAAAAACGATTGAGTTATAGCACTTTGAATTTTTCTTATGGCTGACATTTTGAAACGATCTGATTTTTGTCATGCTAACATATTTATGAACCGATTTGAATGAAAATTGGTATGTACCTAGTACATACAAATATCTCGACCGAGTTTGTTGGCCAGCATCATCCTCTATCTTGTTTCAAAATGGCGGTCATTTAAAATAATTTAAAAAATTTTAAATTTAAAAATAAATGCGAAAAAATTTAAAGTTGAAAAATATTTTTATTTTGTGTGTTATATCCTAAAACACCGATTCTAGAACACTTTTTGCTTTGTCTATATCTTAAAAAATGATTGAGTTATAGCACTTTGAATTTTTCTTATGGCTGACATTTTGAAACGATATGATTTTGTCACGTGATAACACTCGTATTTATTAATCGATTTGGATGTAACTTGGTGTGTACATAGTACTTAATAAAGCCTGGACCGAGTTCGTTAACGAGTTCCATCCGCCATCTTGTTTAAAAATGGCGGCCATTTAAATTTTTAAAAGAAATTTAAAATTTGAAATTAGGTACAAAAAATTGAGAAATAAAAAAGATTTTTCTTTTATGCATTTAACCTTGATACAAAGATTCCAAAGCACTTTTTGTTTCGTCTGTATCTTAAAAAATGTCTGAGTTGTAATACTTTTAATTTCTAGTGTTGCTCACATTTTGAAATGATCTGGTTTTCGTCACGTGATAACACGCGTATTTATACACCGATTTGGATGAAACTTGGTGAGTAGATAGAACATACTTATGCTTGGACCGAGTTCGTTGGCCAGTTCCAAACGCCGCACAGTGGGGCAGGAAGCTTCCAAAGTTGGCAAAAAATAAAATTTACTTTGAACAAAAAAAGCACATCACGGATTCTTTTGTAGAAGAAAAGTAGTAAAATTTTAAACTTTTACATAAGCTAAATAGTAATTTATTAATTAATTTACAAACCTTTTTCAATATTTTTTGTAGAAAAATGAGTTAAAAACAAGAATTTAAGATAGTTTTATACTAATTAGATATTTATAAATCATCCATAATATCGCATTAAAAAATGTAAACATAATTAGTAATTTTAATTATTCTCAAGCAAACCTTATAATGAATATTAGCGACTCGTTTTGAAGGATTGGATCAACCTTTCTCGGGCAAAATGTACGTATTACTATAAAGACAGCAGAAGAAAAACTGTTTCTGTTGTTTTAGTGCTAACACACACTTTTTGTTTTCCTGTTTTTCAGATCTTAAACTCATACATGTCACGTACACTAACGAATATGTAGAACTAAAATTGTATAACCGTTTTACTCTTGATATTTTTGATCGTCCAGAACAAATTCAGACGGAATATGAAGATGGGCACGTTTGCTTTTCATTGACGCTTCTGTTTGTTTTTCAAATCGAGGAAATGAAAGCGATTTGCCAAGCCACTCTTTGTTAATTCTAAAGCATTTCCCTTGTTTCGCCAGGCTTTTGCTCATCGGGATTTATATTAAACTTTAAAACATTTAATCTTCTTTTCATTTAAACTACTTGTTCGTAGTTTCGTCGATTATGGAGCTCTTATACCATAAAATCACATTACTTTTCAAAAGTTTTTGTTAAAACGTTCCATGATAGTCAGTTTCATTTAAATACATTGTTTTGTGATAAACAATGCATTAAAATTCGTATTTAACGAAGAAAATATTTATAATCATGTTTGGCACACCCGTACATTAACAAAAATTTAAGGATGAGTAGCTATAAAAATGACCATACAATTGAAAAAGTGGCAAAAAGGTGCAAGATTTTCTGGCATATTTGTCCTTTTAAAACTCATACTTAGTAGAAAAAAAATATAATTAACACTTAACTCGCCTTAACTCATAACTAAAACCTACAACGTTTGTAGACAGTGTTAATTTTTTTTATAAATTTCACCACTAAATATTCTAAGCGTCTGTATATCTATAAAAATCTTATTAAAACAAATTGAACTTTAATGAATTATTGTTACATACTTGTAGTTAAAGGTTCCATAGTCAAAAAAAATTATTTTTTAATTATTATAGCGAAATTAACAAACGAATGTTGAAACAAAATTATTGATTTTTTTTTTTTTCACTTATTATCAAAGCACAATATGCAGTTTAACTTCTTTCTCTAGTGACGATCAAAATAACTTTGCGCAAACTTTAATACTAGGAAGATGTGTACTGACATATTCTCTATTAAAGTGACGTATGTCTGTAGTTCAAAATAAAATTTCATTTTTTCGATTTTTTGCCAGTTTTGAAGGCTTTTTGCCCCACTGTGCGCCGTCTTGTTTCAAAATGGCGGAATATTATTTTTTTTTAATTTAAATTTTAAAATTAGGTGCAAAAAAGTAAGAAATTGAAAAAGATTTTTCTTTTGTGTTTTGACCTTGATACAAAGATTCCAGGGCATTTTTTGTTTCATCAATATCTTGAAAAATGGCTGATTTTTAGCACTTTCAATTTCCAGTGAGATTAAGATTTTGAAACGGTCTGAAATTTGTCACCCGTTAATACGCGTATTTATAAACTGATTTCGATATAACTCCGTGTGTTCATGGTACATACTAATGTCTTGACCGAGTTCACGGACCAACTTTATCCGCCATCTCGTTTCAAAATGGCGGCCACTTAAATTTGTCAAAAATCTTTTAAATGTATAATGATGTATAAACAAAAAATTAGAAATTGAAAAAAGTTCTTTCTAAACTATTTATCTTAAAAATGAATTCCGGAGTATTTTTTGCTTTGTCTTTACCTTGAAAAACGCCTGGGATATAGCAGTTTGAATTTCTAATGTGGGTGACATTTTTTTTTTAAAGTCAATTTTTCCGCGACAGCACTCGTTTATATTAACCGATTTCGATGTGAGTGTGCCTGTTCACATGAATTAAGATTTCGATCAAGCTCATTGGGGTTTTTTTATCCATCAAGCTGCTTTAAAATGGTTATCCTGGAACTTGGCGACCCTGCAAATCGCTTAAAATAAAACCAGGTTGAATAAAATATGACTAATTTCTAAAAATTCCTATTAATATTCAGTATTGACAAAAACTAGTATTCAATCTTACATAATCGTGTTCCATTATTTTGAGCTTCGTATATTTGATTTATATAACTTAATATAAAATAAATAAATAAGTATATGAAAGCTACCTCATCCTCCCGGCATTGCCGGAAGGACTTTACTTTTTCTTATTTTGACATAATATACGACGTCTGACTATTGAAAGTCTATATATGTACAAACACAAATATTGTGACAGGATTTTGCTAAAACAATAAGATAATCCTAAAGTCATTGCCGCATCTTTCTTTTTCCCCGTTATTAGAGTGTATTGTTTAAGAATATAATAATCGAAAAAAAAAAAAAAAAAAGAAAAAAAAGAAAAGAAAAGAAAAAAAAAAACACAGAAACTGGTTACATTTTACGTTGCTAGAAATCGTTCCTCGAACTTTTATGTATTTAAATAAACATTAATTCTACTGCTAAAATATAATTTGTTTTAAAAATAGCATGTGTTAGATAAAGTTGTAATTGTATGATTATTAAAGCTTCTTTAATTCTGATCGCTTTTGTCGATATCCCTTATACATCGATCCGAGTTCCTATGAATAACAAGTTTAACAATTTTCATTATTCCGTCGAATTTTCAACTACACTTTTTTTTTATACGCCGGTCGTCTGTGTGAAATATAGTTGCATGCGTCCGGGAAAAGTTATGACTCGTTTCATCCTCAAATATTGCAACATCTCTTTTGTTCGAACAAACGCCTGCAGAGTTAAAAGCATAAAACTTCAAGTACATAAGATAAGATTTGCAGGCATTCAATTTAATTCATCTAGAGAATACCATTCAGATTTTCCTAATTTCAAAACATGTGTGTGTTTTTTGATCGAAAAACTCGAATAGATTTCTTACATTTAATGTATTTTTTTTTTTAGCTTGCTCACTAACAGCATCTTGAAGCATTCTTATATGACAATATCAATGATGCATTAACATAAAATTTGACATTTATTAAAAATGATACAGTTGAAGCTTGATATAACGCGGTTCTTGGGAGACATATTTCACATCCGCGTTATAACGTATCGCGGTTATAACGTAACGGTTTATCGGAATGGTGTCAAAGAAATGCTACAAAATGATGAAAACACTTAACTGCTTTGTGAAATATAATGAACTTTATCATTCATTAAACACAAATTTAATCTTACGCTATCTTAAAAAAGTCCATAAGTGTTGTTTGGTGAACTGAGTCGTTTCGTTTCTTTTCGGCATATTGTTTCACACTAGCAAGATGGAGTAGATGAACACAATCTGAATCGTCTTGCCTTTCCATCCACGAAATTAACTTCGTTAAATATGAAATGACTTCACTAACATGTGGAACGTCGTCTTTCATTATTTCATTTTCAATTTCGTCATCATCATCTTGCTCGCTGCAATTTTTTACAGCATCAATGATATCCTGATCTTTTATGACCTATGAAATTGATTCACTGTTGTCAATTTTTTTTCCAGTCATTTAAATCGTCACCGAAGATATTGAGATGCATAGCACTAACCGCTGACTGCAAGTCCCACATTGTGTTTTACTGAAATTTTAAACACAAACTTTACTTTAAAATTGATCAATTGTTTTCGTGGATATACTTTTCCCCACGTTAAATCCGAATTTGTCGTATATCGGACCGCGTTATTTCGGGCTTCTACTGTACTTTCGTATTAGCTGCGTTTCAAGGAATTAATCCCTTGGGGACGAGCGACACGTATGCGTGCCGCAAAAAGGCTTGAGAATCCTTGTTTACCCCCTACCAGTAAAATTTTACAGAAAAATTTGCCTTATTTAATCGGAGCATTTTCTCGATTTAACGAGACACAAATTTCTGTTTTAAAAACCGTTGATAAAACATAAAAAATTTCGTAAAAGGCTCCCGTCGCGAAGGGGTTAATAGTCAGAGAAATCTTCAAAAATTTCACTACCTTAGAGACTTTTTTTTTTTAATAATTTCCGTAGTTAAGGGGATTTTGTCTGTAGAAGACCGAAAAAGGATATTTTTTGCAACTTTTTAGGTGATGGGAGTGAGAGTAAGGAATAAAGAATTTAAATCTGGGGTTTTTACATGTTATTTAATATTGCTTGAAGAACATTACAAATAACAACAACAACAACAAAAAAAAATGATGTGGCTCGAGTTATCTCAGTGGATGTCAGGGGGTGTAGAATATGTGCCATGCACTTTAAATCGGGCTCGATCCGAGAGATTCCAGAGTCCACTGCAATTAATTCCAGTTAAGGATTGTGAAAGCACACTGATAAAAAACTGTAGTTTTTGCGGAATAGTCACTCCATCGCTTTTATGGTAAACGATTATTTGATTATATTATGGAGGTCGTTGGTCAGAATAGCGATATTCTACAAAAGTGGTAAAGTGACCATGCAGTAAATTTGCAGATTTTTAACGATATAGATAATACTGTCTGGAGTTTTAATTATATTGTTATTAAAAAGTTGAAAATCAACAAAGTGGCAGCTATTTGAAAAAAATGTATATATTTCTGACTCCTCCATCGTTAAAAATTTGCAACTTTTGTTGCCTAGTCACTCGACGACTGTTATTGAAAAATATTACTTGGCGATATTATAGAGCATTGTCATTAGTCAGAATAGAGATAGGCAATAAAAGCAGCGAACTGACTACACTGTAAAAATTTTTATCCTTTTGCTGCATAGTCACTTCCCCGCTTTTATAGAATATCTCTATTTTGACCCATGAGAATGCTCCATAATACGGTAAAGTAATCGTTTTCTATAAAAGCGGTGGAGTGACGATGCAGAAAAAGGGTAAAATGTTTTACAGTGTATGTAGCAGAATTTTCAAATTTTTAACAGTGTTCTTTCACACTTTGGCGTGCTTCTAAATATATCTATATTTTATAAAAATGACTGAAACTGGTTCAAGCCAGAATAAATTATATCACCTTTAATTAAAAACAAGTTGGCAAGATCGGTTGAATAGCTAATAGCTTTTGCATTCTGATCTTTCCCAGTTTGAAAAAAGTCATTGTTGTGTTTACTTTAGTGGGTGAGGAGAAGAGATGGGAGGAGAAAACACTTTTTATTTGCTTCTACCCACAATTAGGCCAAAGTGATCGTGAAAGTGACAGCACATCGCGGAGAATGAAGGCCGGCAAACGACCCAAAAGTGACCATCCTTACTTCACTTAAAATAATAAAAATATTCTTTTAACCTTGAAGATGATAAACTAAATACAAAATTATAAAATATAAATTTGAAGAAAAAGTAAAGTTACCTGTGAAGTCCTTGGCAGATGATGAGTAGTAAATCCAGACACATGCACAGGAATTAATACACAAATTGGTTGAAGATTAATATTTATTTATTTATGAAATACTTGTATTTCTTTCATGAAAAATCGACTATCTTCTTTATAGAAACATTTTTGTTTCTCATAGAAATTAAACATTTGTTTTATAGTAAAAACTTTACAAATGAAGATATTTTTTTAAATTGACATATTCCAAACAAAACCAACATTCTTCATCATAACACATTTTTTTTTATATATCTTGACAGTATGAACTTGAAAAATTTCTCGTAACACACAAAAGGAAAATAACATTATTTTCTTCAAAAAGGAATCATCACTTAAATATATGTATCTTTTAAATATATATATATATTTTCAGACGAGAATTTTATATAGATATGCACCAATATTTTCCATGGAACGCCCCGTGAATATTCAAATTTATTTATATGAAGATGGGCCAAATAGCAAATTAAAATGACGAAAGAATTATAAAGTCAATACTTTATGTAAAATGTACGATCACTTCTTGAAAGAACATTCTTCACCTCACGAAAGAAAATCTTCACCTCTGCTTGTTTTTCAGAGGACGGAGATCAAATAAAAAGATTATTGAAGAAAATTTGAGCACAAAAGGTAGTTGAAGAAAATTATTGACGATGAGATGATGAAAAATAAAAAAAAATATTTAGAAGACACATGACGACATTCTACAACAAGTTATGAAGCCAACACGAGAGCAACAAACGGAAGATCCATGGTGTGACCTTATTTAACTTGTGTAATCCGAAAAAGAGAAGGCACAAAACACAATAATTTCGGGATGCCTTTGAAGGGGCTTTGCTCCTCGCAGCGCTAAAAAATCAACCTTTCCTGAAACCATGGCGTGATCATAGCAGCATGAAATGGTGCCCGTATGCAACGGTCTCGAGGGGCGCACACATGCCCCGGAAATTCCACCCAAAACTTCCAATCATCCGACCGCATCCATTACGGCAGGAGTCTAACAGCGCAACTGACTCGTGGGCGAGAGCCCGGAGGGAAAAAAGGAAGGGTTACTATAAATCCGAAAGGCGCCAATTTGGCAGCGAGCGAAAGAGGGGGGCGATGAAGAAATAAGCCAAGTTACGATGCAAAGAATGGATAAATATGAATTTAATACGAACAGAATTGATAAACACGTAAAGAAGGGAGGCCAAAGTAGGTGGCCATGCACTCAATGGCTTAAAATACGTCACCTGCGGAAACTAATTTGATAGGCTAAGGGAGGTGTCCGAATAAACGGAAGTTCCACCCATAGAACAAGCCAGAATGTTCTCGAAGGATCTCCAAACCGGAAGGAATGACTTCGAACAGGATTTTACCGGCTTGGAACATTCGAAAGCTAAGTAAGAAAGAAAACATTACAGGCGACGAAAAGAAAAGAAACGAAATCGAAATAAAATTTAAATTGAGAACACTAATAAAAAGGAGGTAATAAGAAATAAAATGGCTAATAAAAATGAATTAAACTAAACATATGGGGGGGTTATCGAGTAACCACCACATATTACCCAGGGTCCCCCAAAAGAAAATATTGGTGAGATGACAAAAAATGAACAATTTTTTCATCGAGACAATATTTTCTGACATATGTACAAATATACCAAATAATTACACACAATAAATGTATCAGAAATAGTTATAGGAATATAAATAACTGTTTCACATGCTGTTCAAATAATAAAAAAAAATACTTATTGTTATAATAGTAATCCTTATATGTTAACATGGAAGGTATACAAAATTTTCTTCCATAAGTATCTATCATATATAAAAAAAAATTTAAAGTCTATGTCTATGTGCAAAACAACAGTCCTTAAGTTTGACGAGTCTCTTGTTAGGCTGTGCAAAATGCACTAGAATGCTTTAGCATATGTCAAAATATTGGCTTATACAATAATATGTATATTTATATTCTTAGTTGTCAACAAAATGAAACATACTGTAACTGTATATGCATCATACAATAACTATATATAAAATATATGGTTTCAAATAACACATGATAAATTGAATGAATTTGTAAGTTGACAATTGAACAAATATATATATATATATATATAAATGGTGCAGAGAGATTAGTTAGGCTCTCATAAAAAAAATTTACTTATATCACCACATAGCCTTTTAAACTTTCAATAAATCTTAAATGAATAACCTTAGCATTATTCAATAACACATTTTCACAGAAAATAAAATAATAAGTTGCAAAAGAATGGCATATGTTAGATTGGTAGCAAAAGTATAATGTTATATTTCAATAAAAAAATCTTCAAAATGAATATAACAAATTTTCACAGAGAGAAATCTTTACACTCTCATAAAGGAATATTCTTGAACACTTTCAATATAGATTGACAATAATTGCATAAATACTTTTAATACTATACTTCATTCAAAATAAACATAAAACATAAGATGTTTAATATTCTGAAAAAGGAAGAAATTTATATGAATATGTCAACCTACAAACAAAAATCAATTATGTCAAAATTTCTATATAGAAGATATCTAGAACATATTTACTTGTAATTTTCAAACACTTTTAAAAAAAAATTAAGTAAGTGATCACTTTTGCATTTGTCATATATCAAGTATTTGCTTTATATAAATATATATAATGACTCATTCAACATCTTTGGATCCAAAGTATAAACACTCAAAAGTATACAAAAAAATATTATATACTACTTATGGTGAGTCATTCACTTTCTATATTTCACCAAGAAGAGAAGAAATATTAGTATATATAAGTTTATCATGCACTTTCTTTTCTTTTTTTTTTTATCAAAAGAGGTTAAATGTTAAAGCATGCATGCATTGTAAAGAGAAGTCACAATAGAGAAAATAATTTGAGGAGTACTCCAATTTATGTTTACCCTATATTAATTACAATTTCACCTTTCATATTAGAATACACATTTGTCAAAAATAACTTTAAATAATGACATAATATTATAACGAGAATATAAAAAAAAACAAATTCTTTCTCAATTTCAGCACCAACTATTGTAATTAAAGACTTTATAAGATTTAAAAGTATGGCATACATGAGATTATATATCTATTGTAATAATTATGAGTTAGAGATAAATGCATTAAATAATAAAACTATTGAAAACCATACATACATCAAGAGGATGACTGTTGTATTGTATCAGGGAGAAGAAGACTTAAATAATGAAGAAAAAAAAATAATAACAGCTGCCTGCAGCTTGGAGAAAAGAAAAAAAATACATAGTGATTCTTCTTACTGAAATATCAGTCTGGCTAGCATCGACTGATTATACTACAAAGCAATAGTCATCCTGAAAAAGGAAAAAGAAGGTTAGTTTATTTCTTATACAGTTTATGATTGCGAGAGCGAAGATCATAATTTTTATATTGAGTGGACTTGTTTTTAACACCAGTATGAGTGCTATCAGGAGGAGCTTGTGACAAAACCGATTTACTGGAACATGAAGATGTTTGTTGTGACTTAGAAGAAGAAAGAATTTGAGGAGATGTGTTACATGCAGCATCATGATTTGAAACTTGGGTAGGAGAGTGTTGTCTCACAGGAGTGGAAGATGCATTATCAACAGCTGATTGATCATGTGATGCATTTTTAGAAGAAACTGAAGGATGTTGCAGTGCTTAATTTCTCTTTTGAAGCTTCAAGATTCGATTAGTGTGAATCAACATAGGGGAAGCATGACTATTATTGGAATCTTGAATTTGAATGAGCACAGGAGAAATTATTTTCTTCACCACATATGGGCCTTGTATTTTTTTGTTAAACACAGTGGGAAATTTTACGTAAACAATGTCATTAACATTGATGTTGGAAAACTTTAATTTTTCTCTGGATTTTTGGTACACCTTTTGTCTAGATGATTCGTTATTCTTGTAAGCTTGATAGTATACTTTTTCAATAACATCCATCAATTTATAAATTTCATATGCAGTATTGAGAATTTTCCATGAAACTTGAGTTTTATAATTGGAATAAATGTCGTTTATTTCTCTTCCAAAATGAAGAAGATTTGGAGTGAATTTTGTGGCTGGATGAGGTGTAGCATTATATATGGATTGGTGAATTTTTAGAGCAGTTGGTATATCACATCCTTGTGAAGCCATTGTATTCACAGGCGATTTTATTTGAGAATTGACTCGTTCACTTAATCCGTTGGCCTGGGGATGGGCTACAGAACTGTGTTCTAATTTAATGCCAAGCTTTTTATTAAAGAAAGAAAACATGTCACTAGTAAATTGAGAGCCATGATCAGTGAGCGTTAATTCAGGTTTTCCATGAGTGGAAATGTAATGTAATAAAGCTTTTGTAACAGACTCAGCGCTGATATTATTCAAGGCATATAATTCTAAATGACGAGAAAAATGGTCTATCATGGTCAACACATATTGACGATTTCTCAATGGGCCGAGTAAATCCATAGAGACTTTTTGATTGGGAGCTGTTGGGAGTGGTGCAGGTAAGTATGGAGCAGTGTTTTTTTTATGATTCTTATTTACTAAACAGATTTCACAAGAGTTGACATAATTAATGGTATCTGAAACAAGGGTTTTCCAGGTAAATCTTTTCTTTAAATTAACAATGGTTTTATGAATTCCAGTATGAGTAATATGAGCAATTCTTAAGGCTTTTGCTCTAAGTGACACAGGTAAAACAGCTTTGTGTAGCTCGATATCTTCTGAAGAGAAATGACCATTATAGCAAAGTAACTCATTACTTGGATTAATATAGTAGCCATTTAAACTTTTAGATTTCTTATTATTTTTAAGATCTTCATAAATTTGTTTGATTTTTGTGTCCTTTTGTTGTTCAGAGAAGATGGTGTGATCAAGAATTTCTAATAATGGATCTTGGTTATTATCATTATTAGGAGGTGAAGAATCACTCTGAAGATGACATGTGTGGTGTATTTTGTCAACTAAACCACATGGAAAGTGAGGAATGTCATTAAGTAAATCATTTTGATTATCAACAATAGGTAAAGGTTCTTGTGAAGTAATAAGATCTGGATTATTATTGAGATCTTCAGTAGGAATGTGAGGTGTTCTACTCAGACAATCTGCTAAGACATTTTCTTTGCCTGGAACATGTTGGAATGTGTACGAGTATTCTGACAGTTCTAACATCCAACGAGTAGTAATATCAGCAGGTGATGTAGCTTTTTTATAATTATTAAGTGGCTTTGCATCAGACAATAGAATAAAGGGTCGACCAAAAATATAGTATTTAAAAGCAGTTATGCCTTTGTAAATGGCATAAAGTTCCAGTTTGATGGCAGGGTAGTGTCTTTCTGATTGAGATAGAGTTTTGGAATAATAGGAGATAGGTTTTAGTTCACCATCAAATTTCTGCATAAGAACAGCTGATATTGCTGTTTTTGAGGCATCTGTATTAACATAAAACGTTTCATTCCAGTTAGGAAGATTAAGCATAGGTTTCTGAAAAAATATGTTTTGTAATTTTTTAAATGCATTTTCTTGTTCAGATTTCCAAGAAAACTTATTTTTAGGTTTGGTGACTTCAATGAGAGGAGTAATCAATTTAGCAAAATTTGGAATAATTGACCTATAAAATGAACACAAACCTATAAAACTCTTTGTTTGCCTCTTGGTTTTAGGCGTTGGAAAAGAAGTGATTTTTAAAATGTTACTTGTAATAGGAAGAATTTTATGATCTGTGAGTTGGAAACCCAAAAAGTTAATACTTGTTTGCATAAATGCACATTTTTCAGGAGACAGAGTAATGTTATTAGCAATGAGAGTGTCTAATAGCTTTGTGAGCTTCATGGACATTTCTTCAAATGAATTAGCACCCACTACAATATCGTCTTGATATGCATAACAGGAATCAATTTGAGATAATTGAATAACAGAGTCGATTAATTGTTGGAAAGTGCTGGCGGCCGTCTTCAGGCCAAATACTAGACGTAAATAGGTAAAAATTCCCCATGGAGTAGTAAAACTAAGCTTATCTTGCATATCTTTAGGTACAGCAATCTGCCAATATGCAGAGGGTAAGTCAAGAGTGGTATAATATTTAAATTTTGACAACTGTACCAATAGATTTTGAATTCTAGGAAGAGGATATGATGATGGGATTATAATCGAATTTAACAATCTTAAATCAAGAGCCAAACGATACTTTTGAGGCTTAGACATATCAGTTCTCTTCTTTTTAACAAGAAGCATGGGACATGCCCAAGATGAATTTGATCTCTCAATAATGCCGGCGTTCAACATTTGATTAATCTGGTCAAGCGCTTCTTGCTCGAGTGCTTGTGGCACGGGAAAAGGTAATGTTTTTACTGGATGAGAATTTAGCATTGTAAATTGAGGATTGACCAGGTCCGTATGACCTAAAGTGTCAAGAGATTTTGAAAAAGCTAAAGCTTTACTACATAATAATTTGGTCAAAGAGTCCCTTTCATGAGGAGGTAAATGTTTTAAATCAAAGTCATTTGGAGATAATTCTTGAATACGTTTTCTTTTAATCTCTTCAGATGGTAAAATTAAATTACAATAATCGTTCTCAAAATCCAAATCAAAAGAGTATTCCTCAATATCTTTCTCATCTACATTGATACATTCGCCAATAATTGAATTTTTATTTAAATGAATATCCAGCTTTGATATATTCTGACATACAACCAAAAATAAATCATTTTGAATTGAAGATTTTGAGTGCAATGATTGATGTAACACAAGACCTTTATTTTTTAAATTGGGTTTGAAAACAAAATATTCAGATGGAGGATTGAGATACTTAACATGTAAATAAACAAACGAATTAGGAGGTATTAATTCTCTATTAAGTAATTGTACCATGTTGGAATTCACCAAGACTTTATTACCATAATTTAAATGAGTTTGCTTTTCACCAACATAGCTACCATCATTAGTATTCTCAGATGAGAAATTCTTGCTAGGAATATTATTATCATTAGTAGACACATAATTCACCACATTACCATAATCAGTTGGAAAATAATTAGAAAAATTACCATCAATATAAGGATTATAAAAATTCATAGCAGAATGAGCCATATTATTAGTAAACAAACCATTATTTTGAACATTATAATTATAAGGATAGGTTGTATAATTGTTGACTAATTGTAAATTTGTGTCATCATAATTTGCACATATATTATCAGAATAAATACCATTACTTAGATTATTTGACATAGAATCTTCATAACAAGGCATCTTGTGTACATCTAAAGAATATGGTACACTTGAATTAACATACTTATATTCAGAATTCATAAAATAGCAAGTAGGAGATTCGTTATAACTTTGAAAAGGAATGTGTTTATCTTTAATTAAAATAGACTTAAAGCTGGGTGATATGGTAATAGAATGTTTGTTGATAAACTCAAATCCAAGTATGGCTTGAAAATGAACATTTTGTATCTTTGTAAGGTAAAAAACATGATGAAAAAAAAATTTATCAATTTTAAATGCTATTTCTATGCATCCTTTGAAGAAAACCTTAGAATTTATGGTAGACACCGATACATTCCTGGATAAAAATTTGTAATGAAGCCTGGATTTAATGCTATTAAAGCATTCTTCATCCAAGAGAGACAAACTTGATCCCGTATCAATTAACGTTGAAATTTCATTATGTTGAATGTTTATGAGTATGCATGGAAGAACATATGAATTATTAAATGAGCTGCAGATGACATGTCTTTCTTGTACATCATCATCAATTTCAAGATTTTGTTTAGATGTCAAAGAATTATGTGAACAGGAAGATTTGTTAAATTTAGATGTCATAGGAGAAGTTTGGACAGCTGTGGATGACACTAAAGTAATTGAAGAGCGTTTGCTAAATTGTTGATGTTTGTTGTTGTTGTCAAAGTGTACTGACCCTGAATGGGAATTACGGGAGAGAAGGCGGTCAGTAGAACCAGTCTCCCTTATCTGTTTAAATGATAAACATTGTTGTTATTTTCAGAAGAAGAGGTGTGGCTTTTCCTTCTGTGAGGGTGAGACGAAATTTGAGTTGAAGAGTTTTGGTTAGAATTACTAATAATATTTTTAAATTTGTAGCATGAGTCCATACGATGATTAAATTTCCCACAGAACGCACACTGCACAACATCTCGTCTGTGATAAAAGGATGTAGAATTTTTTTTGTGAGAATATTTGTCAAAGGTGGGTTGATAAGGACGTTTCCGGTAAAAATTACGATGACGAAAATTATTGTTACGTTTATTTGTAGCCTCTTGTCTCGGTGGAGAAGGCGAAAAAGTTCTAGAATTTCTTTGAAAATTACGAGAAGCATGAGATTTGTCCTTTTGAGTTTGTAAAGGAGAGTAGTTGGTTTGAGAATTGTGAAAAACTTTATCCTTCGTATGCTTTATAGGGGTTTTATGAAGAACATTATTAGAAGCAATAGAATTATCATGGACTTTTTCAGAATCCAAACAATAGGCTTGATTAAAATTCTCATAAGATTTTTTAGGGGGAGAGTCATAAATGTCTTGAAGAAAATTTGCTCGTTCAAGAGCTAACTCGAAAGATGTAATATTTTCTTCTAAAATTTTGCGTTTGATTTGTTTAGGCAAAGCCTCAAGAAAATGAGTGAACTTTAATGAATTGAGAGCAGAAAGATCCAATTTTGGGTAAGCAAGTCGAAGTTGTTTATCCAACCGAAAAGCAAAATTTTTAACCGATTCATTTGAATCTAAACTTAAGTTCTGTAAGGATTTGAGAGAAACAGACTTTTTTGTGGGTAAGAAATAGTCTATAAATGCTTTTCGAATTTCATTAAAGTTAGAGTTCTTGAACTGAGACTGAGTTTCAAGAAAGAAGAGTAAGGCAGTGCCTTCAAGTTTTGATTTAAAGAGAACAAAAAGTTCCTTGTCTGTAAAGTTATTTAGTTCTTGTATGTCAGATAATTGATCGAAGAAGAATTCTACAGTCTGAGGGTTACCGTCGAAGGGTTGGATTGCAATATTTAATTTTGCCTTGGGTGGCATGATGAAGAGAGAAACAAAAATTAATCTAAGAGCTCAATATATGACATGATAAATTTGGTTATTGGCTGGTCTTGTGATGAATAATATATATATAAATTGACCCGTTATTTAAAATATTGATGACTTTCATATACGTCATAAACCATTTTTATATGTTAAAAAAAGGAAGAAAACGTATACTAACATATTAGTATGATATGAAGAATATAAGACCCAAAAATTTTATGTAAAAATATATATATATAATATGGCTCAAAACATATATTATTAGATGTATGACAAGAAAAATAATTTATCTTAGTATGAAGAATAATTTTTACTAGCACCTCCGTTAAATAATGTATATATATTAGTTGCAAATTATACCAAGGCAAGAAAAATATATGGATAAATTATGTTATATATATGATGCACTGCTCCAGAAAACAAAAAATATTATTTCAGTATAGAATCAATATATATTACAATTAATTACTGCACCACTCTCAATAACATATAATTATAAAATATTAATCATTGCATGAAGAAATAATTTTAATAATGAAGATATAACTGAAGATAATGACGACAATATATATATATCTATAAGGAAAATACGATGGTAGCAAAGGAAAAACGGATGGTCATGGAATGTTGGACACGCTTTGGTCAGTGCACTAAAGAAAATAAGAAACTGTTGTGTTTACTTTAGTGGGTGAGGAGAAGAGATGGGAGGAGAAAACACTTTTTATTTGCTTCTACCCACAATTAGGCCAAAGTGATCGTGAAAGTGACAGCACATCGCGGAGAATGAAGGCCGGCAAACGACCCAAAAGTGACCATCCTTACTTCACTTAAAATAATAAAAATATTCTTTTAACCTTGAAGATGATAAACTAAATACAAAATTATAAAATATAAATTTGAAGAAAAAGTAAAGTTACCTGTGAAGTCCTTGGCAGATGATGAGTAGTAAATCCAGACACATGCACAGGAATTAATACACAAATTGGTTGAAGATTAATATTTATTTATTTATGAAATACTTGTATTTCTTTCATGAAAAATCGACTATCTTCTTTATAGAAACATTTTTGTTTCTCATAGAAATTAAACATTTGTTTTATAGTAAAAACTTTACAAATGAAGATATTTTTTTAAATTGACATATTCCAAACAAAACCAACATTCTTCATCATAACACATTTTTTTGATATATCTTGACAGTATGAACTTGAAAAATTTCTCGTAACACACAAAAGGAAAAAAACATTATTTTCTTCAAAAAGGAATCATCACTTAAATATATGTATCTTTTAAATATATATATATATTTTCAGACGAGAATTTTATATAGATATGCACCAATATTTTCCATGGAACGCCCCGTGAATATTCAAATTTATTTATATGAAGATGGGCCAAATAGCAAATTAAAATGACGAAAGAATTATAAAGTCAATACTTTATGTAAAATGTATGATCACTTCTTGAAAGAACATTCTTCACCTCACGAAAGAAAATCTTCACCTCTGCTTGTTTTTCAGAGGACGGAGATCAAATAAAAAGATTATTGAAGAAAATTTGAGCACAAAAGGTAGTTGAAGAAAATTATTGACGATGAGATGATGAAAAATAAAAAAAAATATTTAGAAGACACATGACGACATTCTACAACAAGTTATGAAGCCAACACGAGAGCAACAAACGGAAGATCCATGGTGTGACCTTATTTAACTTGTGTAATCCGAAAAAGAGAAGGCACAAAACACAATAATTTCGGGATGCCTTTGAAGGGGCTTTGCTCCTCGCAGCGCTAAAAAATCAACCTTTCCTGAAACCATGGCGTGATCATAGCAGCATGAAATGGTGCCCGTATGCAACGGTCTCGAGGGGCGCACACATGCCCCGGAAATTCCACCCAAAACTTCCAATCATCCGACCGCATCCATTACGGCAGGAGTCTAACAGCGCAACTGACTCGTGGGCGAGAGCCCGGAGGGAAAAAAAAGGAAGGGTTACTATAAATCCGAAAGGCGCCAATTTGGCAGCGAGCGAAAGAGGGGGGCGATGAAGAAATAAGCCAAGTTACGATGCAAAGAATGGATAAATATGAATTTAATACGAACAGAATTGATAAACACGTAAAGAAGGGAGGCCAAAGTAGGTGGCCATGCACTCAATGGCTTAAAATACGTCACCTGCGGAAACTAATTTGATAGGCTAAGGGGGGTGTCCGAATAAACGGAAGTTCCACCCATAGAACAAGCCAGAATGTTCTCGAAGGATCTCCAAACCGGAAGGAATGACTTCGAACAGGATTTTACCGGCTTGGAACATTCGAAAGCTAAGTAAGAAAGAAAACATTACAGGCGACGAAAAGAAAAGAAACGAAATCGAAATAAAATTTAAATTGAGAACACTAATAAAAAGGAGGTAATAAGAAATAAAATGGCTAATAAAAATGAATTAAACTAAACATATGGGGGGGTTATCGAGTAACCACCACAGTCATTATATAAAAAACGCGTTTATAAGTGCTCCCAAATGCTGTAAACTTACGGATGCATTGCGTTAAAGCACTAGAAAACTGCGAAACGATTTCAAAGTCATTTATAGGTCAGATGTTGCCATCGTCAGTACACGTTACTGGCGTACACGTTTTTGCTTTATAATATAGATTTGCATTGTTTTATGTCAAACAAGTCAGAGCTGCCAAGTATTCGGTTTTTGGGATACTAGTATTTAAGTACTGAAAATGTCGCTTTATTTAATTGGAATATTTCGTAGAAATAACCAGATTTATTGCACACCACTAAGATAATGGTGGTGTGCAAAAAAGCCTGAGACTTGGCAACTCTGATATAGTATACTTTCTTCTTATTCGGTATCACACGGAAAACATTCATCCTATTAGTCCCCAGGCGTATTTGATGTCGTAGTACGCTAGTTCATGTACCGTAGAAAGGTTATAATTCTTGATCATTGATGTTACTCATTTGATCTTGCTCAAGCAATTTTCTCTCTGCTCTTGTACTCAAAATGAGCCTTAAAAGAAGACAATTATTGGATTCAAAACTAGGGGATTTTATACAATACTCACAGAGAGCTTTGTCAATGGTTTTTAGTAAGTCTAAAGTTGTTGTAAAGTATGCATTGCAACGACAGATTTTACTTCGTAGAAATATAAAGCTTTTTTAATCATTTAGGAAAGAATATTTTGTATTTGTTTATAAATACAATCTGCAAATTTTATTTTTATACCTTCTAGTTATTTAGGGGTCGTTCAAATATTACGTAAACAGTAAGGGGGGGAATCCAGTGTCTGCTTATTTTTGCTGACCGGGGGGGGGGATAGAAACTATAGTTTAACAACAAAAAGCAAAAGATCATTATTTGGATGAGCGTTCTGTGGATGTTGAACGACTTGACAGAAAAAAAATATGGAGTAAACAAGAATTGGACATGAGCAACATTCTTCTTGCCACTACAATAAAAACGTGATAATAGACAATGCAGAAACATGGATGCAAAGATTTTAGACACCAGAGTAGAATTGTGAACACCGAATACATAATACTTCTATGATTCTTGTTAAAGGTTTTTAGTTATGTACTTAAATAAGTTAGAGCCTGTCGTATTTCTTACAGTTTTTTTCTTGTTTAAGTGTTTTAAATAATAATATTTTAGAAACTATTTTGTTTTCTATGAATTGTTTAGTGCAATATAAGTAACAATATATTAAACAGAATGTATTTATTACCGTAAAATTCCGTTAATCCGCCCTTCCCGATCAAACGCCTCCTCCCCACTTTATAAACAATTTGAAAATTTCAAAAAATCCTGAGAAAGCGCCCTCCCAATAACCTTAAGTAACAATATATTAAACATATTTTGTTTTCATTCGATGCCACCAATCCTATGTATCTATTTATGTAAATTTGCTGGATTAATTATGTAAATTTATCGCTAACTGAAAGTGTTTATGGCAAACAACTTTGATGTTAGAATGTTATAAAATCTGCTTGAACAAAGGGAAGAGGGAAGGGGTCTAACATTTGCTTATTTTTCCTTATAAAAAAGGGAGAGGGCGGTACAAAATGACAAAAAACATTCTTACGTAATACTTGAACTTAGTCAAGTTGTTTTAAGTTTTTTAAATTTGTGATTTATTATTGCAAGTTATCACTCAGAATGGACAAAGTGCTTTAGCATATATGCAAACAAATGCATGCAGTAAATGAGTTTTCTTAAAAGCGAGAAAATGAATAGACTAATTAAGAAATATGCTACTGTTACTCTTGATTGTTTTTTGCTTCTCTGTCGATCTTTGTTTTTCACTGTGATTCGAAAAATGCATTTTGACGGACCGGATGCAGGGAGTAATGAAATTACTGATCACCGCGTCCTGCTATAGAAATTAGTCATAAGAAAAAATGTGCCTCACATTGTGAAAATTATTATTCATTTTGAGACATATCCACTTACCTAAAAGAAAGAAGACAATTAATAAAGAAAACGAATAATATGTGACTCTATGACCATTTTACTTCTGATTTATAAAAGGCAAGGTCAAACTTTGTTTTGCCGGATGTCTTATCAATGTGAACAAGCCAATATCCGGATATTCAGCACTTGTAAAGATAATCTTCCCTAGGAGTGTGTAAAAAAATCCTTCAAGATGTGACCTAGAGAAAGTAGCTTTAAAACAAAACGATAAAAAAGTATCATTTAGCGTTATATGCAGCCCTCCTTAAATCTCGCGTTCGGATATCCGTTTAAATGCAAGGCCCCAAATACTTAGTTAAACGAATGAAATAAAAATAATTTATGCTTTGTTAAGAACTGCTATCGAATAGATATCTTACAAACAACAACAACAACAAAAAAAGTTAACGTGTCCAATATTGGGTATTTTGTTTTATATATTCTATAGAAAGCGTCTTGTAGTCTACGCCAGTGATATACAGGGTGGTCATAAAAAAACTTTGCCGATATACGGAGCTCTAGCGGCCAGTCCGCTCAACCGATCGAAATGAAATTTCAGATATTCAGAAGTATGAGCGAAATTCTGTGAACGACAACAAAATGGCGCTCACAGTTACGGTTATAGTTACAAAAACTTGAAAATTTCCAATAGCAACACCGATTTTTTTTCATCGCAAAATGCTCAGCGCATGCGAAAACCCTAAAGAGCGTTGGAACCGTACGTGTATCGCAAGAAACGGACATGTTATGCACGCACAAAAAACCGTTCTGGGAAACCTCCCCCCCCCATAGAAAAAACTCAATTGGGGCCAAAGGAGGAAATTTGCTCATGACGCAGAGTCAGTACACTAATCTCTGATTACAATACAGATCGGAGAAACTAAAACTTTTATTTTGATTACACATTTTCCATGCCATTTCCCACATGGGTGCCATGCCTGTGATGGCACCCATGTGAAAAATGTTTAATCAAAATAAAAGTTTTAGTTTCTCCGATCTGTGTTGTAATCAGAAATTAGTGTACTGACTCTGCGTCATATGTAAGTTTCCTCCTTGCGCCCCAATCGAGTTTTTTCTATGGGGGGGGGGATTATTCCCAGAACGCTATTTTGTGCGTGCATAACATGTCTGTTTCTTGCGATACACGTACGGTTCCAACACTCTTTAGGGTTTTCGCATGCGCTGAGCATTTTGCAATGAAAAAAAATGGGTGTTGCCATTGGAAATTTTCGAGTTTCTGTAACTATAACCGTAACCGTGAGCGCCATTTTGTTGCCGTTCACAGAATCTCGAGCTCATACCTCTGAATAGCTATATCTGAAATTTCACTTCTATCGGTTGAGCGGACTGGCCGCTAGAGCTCCATATATCGGCAAAGTTTTTTTATGACCACCCTGTATATTAATTTCAATATGAATGAAATAATGTAATGTCACTAAAATACATCCCAAACGATTTTTCCTTTTAGATAACGTAAGGGAAATGTTTTAAAAGCCCCTGTAAATGAACTAACTATACATGGTACACACTTCTTTTTCAGTAGTGAATATGTTATAACAAACTGTTTTAACATATCACACCTTAGCTTCAAAAGTGTGAGAACTCAAAAATTGGGTTTTTTGAGAAATGGCTGCCATTTATTTACTTAGTTTTTATTCCTCTATTCAATAATCCAAAGTACTAGATAGTGCGCTGAAAACCCAGCCACCAGGTACTCATGTACCACGTTTGAGAGAAACCTGGATTCAAGCGAACTGCAGAGGACGAAAAGGGCTAATCTATATCAAAAATGGGAAAGTCCGTACTATCTCGGCATGAGTTTGTTTTGTAAACATCCCAGATATGTCGCATTTTTTGTTTAGAATACCTCTTTGTTTCTGTCATTGAATAATTTTTTTATATGTTATATACTAATTCTATTTTACTAAAATAAGTTATAAAAAGACAAATATAGTAAAGAAGAGGATTTAAAGATATGATTATTAAATTAAACGCAATATCTTTTCCTTCGCAACATAGCGTACACAACATAGACTGATAATACGCTTCTCGGGTTAGTTTTGGGGTTCTTTTGTTTCGTATCAATGGGAGAACGGGCGATCTCCCCCCCCCCCCCACTTAAATCCTTAAATTAGATAAATGAGTTTTTATGCAGAATTATCCGATTTGCTTTACATTTTGGACGTATGTTCTTTCTGATAAAGTAAATCCCTGAACAGTTTTTGAGGTGTAACGATTATGTATAAAGGGGAGAACGGGGGATAGCTCCTCTTAAATTTAATAAATAAGTTTTATTCGAAATTATCCGATTTGCTTCGAATTTTTGATATAGGTTTATTATGATAAGGCGTATCCTTGATTAGTTTTTGGAGTTCATTCATTAAACATACAGGATGGAAATAAGTGAGCTAACCCCCCCCCCCCTCTCTCTTAATTTGTTTTTCGTGGGCATTATTCCTTGAAAAAGACTGTAATAAACTCAATGTCATCATTTTAACTGGGCAATATTCTTTTTATTTAATATGTTTAAATAACTGGAAAAGTTCCAAAATTTCCCTTTAAATAATTCAATGGAAGATTTCAAAAACTTCTGATTATATTATATTGCATCATTAAGCATGTTTATGTTTGCATCAGATATTCAATCCGAAAAACTATAAACTGAATAGTTCCGCGTCCTTTTTTTCTTCCAGTTATAAATCGTAAAGAGTTTTTGCCTTATCTTTCCTTCAGAGATGTAAAAGCTTTCAAGAAAAAAAGTTTCCTTTTCACTTCAAAATATTATGCAAAAATTTAACCTTTTATCATTTTGTTAGGACATGCCGATTACTAGCGTTCCATGAAATTGAGTTTTCAAAGATGCTGTTTTGTGCGGGTTTTTTTTTCTTTTTCTTTTTTTCTTTTTTTTTAATCAAAAGACAAAAGACTTTCAAAAGCAATGATGCGAAAGAAGTTTCTTTTAAACTGTTTTCTGAAACATTCCTTAAAGTTATTTGTACATGCATGCTGCAACGCTGAAGATGTTTTTCTTAAAATGTAATAGGGCATAAAAGTAATCATATAGAATCTCTGGGTATATATACATTGCTTAATTGAAAATTTCCAAGCTCTTTGATGACGATAATATGAGACGATTGAAAGATTTTTTCTTTGTAAATGTGAAATTATTTCTTATTGAGTTGTAAATAATCCGTTATTGAATTCAATACTAACCATCGTTCTATTGTGAACGCATTACAAATGATATTGGTTGCAATAAAATCTTCATTCATAAGTTTGAAAGAAAATATAATAATGTTTAGATTACAATAAATTAAATTTGTTTAAAGAAAGTAAATCATTTCATGAATTTTGTATTAAGCAAAGAATGTGATATTTATAAACGTTAGATTTTTAAAGGTTATTCGATTCCATAAAGCATTTTTAAAAGAGTGTTAACGCATACCTCTAGGGTAGTGGACGAATTTTATAACTCTTCGTAATTATATAAATATGTAGCACTTATAGTTATCGTTCAATCTGCCCGTCCGTCTGCCCATTTGTCTGTCCGCATATAACAGAGCAAAAGCTACCCAACCGAATCGTTTGAAATTTAAAATATATAATTGTTGCATAATTTTGTCGAGTCATTTCAAATTTTATGAAAATCGGGTGCATAATTTAATTACAGGGATAATCAAAAGTATTCCGTTACATTACGGCCAATGAAGAAAATAGTTTTAAGTGCATTTTCATGATGTCACACACCTTTCGATCATAATACAATTGTTCTTCATATTGATGCTTGACGCTTGATTTTAATTTCTTATTCAGTTTAAATTATTCTGTTTTCTTAGCTGTTTTAAGTACGTTGTATTATAATTTAAAAAGCAGCCTATTACCTTTTCTCTCTATTTGAATGGTTTTCAAACTCTTAGTTTTAATTGGGAAGATCGTAAACTAGAATGTTAAATAATTGAAGCCATTTTATCATTATAAATTTAAAATGAACTATTAAATATCATGAAGTGTAATGAATTTGATAAATGTTATTTAATGCAAATAGCTTTTTTATTACCTTAAATTAAAAAAAGTTTGATATGATTTTGATCAGTGGTTAGAAAAATTATTTTTATTTTGTAGCGAATTCTAACTGCAACTACTTCAGAATATTAAATGTAGTTTAACTAGAACTGTAACGGCTTTATCAAAAATTAACTAATTAAATTTTGCTTTAACGAATTAAACTACACTCGGAATTATAGGACAGAGGTTAGGTAAAATTTATATAATAATAGGTCAACACTTATATAATAGCTGTATAATAATAGTTACTCCCTCTGTCCCAAATTAGTTGAAATTTGAATATTTTTATATTGATTATTGATACTGAGGATTTTATAATTTTGTTTGAACATTTTTTAGAGATTTCAGGGTGCTGTGCTTCAATCGACAACATTTACTTACGAAGAATTCCCTCCGTCCCTTCGTAAATCAGTATCATATTAGTTTTTAAAAAACCCAAAAGTTCGAATGTTCTTAAGCCACGCCCCAATTTGTTTTATGTTTACAAAACTCTTTAGAGTGTAGTAATTGCAAATTCCACTCATCTTGTAAACATTCGTCTCTGATACTGGGAAAATCCACTGTTAAATGAAAGTAGTCATTGTCCTATTCTATGTATATAGGACTCGGTTTTTCACCACTGGGAAATTTTTCACGTATAGCTGGTAAACCTTTTCTATAATGATTTTTCTGACTTCTTTGTTAATAATTTACATAATTTTTGATATAGGATTTTTTTGTGGTTTTTTGAGTTTCTTTTTGCACTCAAAAAACAAAATATCATATTTCAATTATTCCAATAATAATTTTGTTTTTATTCGAGTCCGATCTTGGTTTTCCCACAGCTGTCATAAACATTACTTTGGTAATAAACCTTTTGCTTTTGCAATGCGTAAAAGATTCATTTTCATCTGGCATTTATAGCAGGTTTGCTTAATTAATCATTTTTGAAATGTTGCAGTTAAAAAAAAAAATACAACGTTACACTGTTTATTATTCATTTCCTTCTTTAACGCACTTTCTAAATTATTATTTCTGATAACAATACCGTCATTTTTATAATAAATTAGGTTATATTATTTGTTTTTTTTTTATATTTTTACACATTCATGTTGGAATTTCTTCTAACATCGTATACCATATGTTATTCATTCTAGTATAATTTTACTGGTATTTATTTACTGAACTGCATCAAAAGTTATTTATGACTCCACCTACTTGAAATGTAGCAACTAATTTGGGACAAAATTTTTGACCAAAATGTAGCAACTAATTTGGGACGGAATGAGTATATAATAATAATAGGCCCTTTGTGAAATCACGAGTGCCGGTATACAATAAAATGCGGTACAAACGAAAGGATTAAAAAAATTAAGAAAAATAATACATACGTACAAGCAGATATTTTGTGTTAATCTCCAAAATGGTTTTTTATACACATACTAGGAGGCTTTATCTGCTACGCTGGCCGGTTTTTTCGAACGGACTTTGAATCAAATGAAATATATCTGTGAATTTCACCGTGTGCTATAAAACAATATAAACCTTCACCTGGAATGGGCTGAAAATGATACGAGCGCCATTGTACGATTATATTTTTGTAATATGTTAGACAAAATTTTTTGCAATTAAGGACCAACTCTTTTAAATGATAATTTGTAATATCCGGTGAAGAAGCATATGCAATACACTAAGACCATCTGAAAAATTATCTAACTAGCAATGCAAATTTTATTAAATTCCGCGCAATAGAACTTTACTTATAGGGTAATTTTACATTAACGTGTTCACTTGATTACGAAACTTTCCGTCATTATTCTATAACTAAGCAAAGTATGATGATATGCAATGTACTAAAACATTCCTCGAAAAGTTATGTTGCTAAAAGTGCAAATTCCAGTGAAATTCATTCAGCAGAATCTTTTACAAAGACTAATTTTTCATTATCGAGTTCATCTGTTTATGGAATTTTCCCTCATAATTAGTTCTACAACTTTAAAGAAAATAGAGTGACTTGTTATGTACCACCAAAACATACCCTGAAACATTATCTAACAAACAGTAGTGTTTTCATCAAAAACCATTAAACAAAATTCAAGTTATAAGCAACCGGAATAAAATTCCCATTTGTATTTTACGTAGTTAATAGTAGATTATAATTTTCTCAGCGAAATTGAAGGCGATATGTATATATGTATGTAAGTATTTACAGTTACATAAAAATGAGGTTTAACTATAGTTTATTTATTTGTTTATTTGCATATTTATTTTCTTGATATAGGGAAACAGAGCATGAATAAGCACGTGAATAAGCAACATAATAAGGGCTGTAAACTTATACAGACATAATTATGTTTAACCATACTGTCCATAAATTTTACTTATTATTCTTGCCATAATTTGTCATTGACATTTGCAAATTGTTGCCCAGAACACATTTTGCACAAAAGAGACCAGTTACAATTATGTGATTTGAAGATTGTTCCCCGAACCTCCTGAAGTAACAGTAAAAATAATGTTTGTACTTTCTACAAGCTATCTTTTTTTTTCTTTGTATGCTGCTACAGACATTTTACATTATATTTTCCAAAATGTAGCGCGTTGCGCTAAAAAATGCTGGAAAAAATTGCAACTGTTGATATTTCTCTACTTGTAACACGTCACATCTGACGACTCGTTCAGTTATATGGCGAATTATACTTCAATATAAGTAATAAATATTTTGTGAAAATTTATCCACAAAAGCTTTAATATTTATATAATTTATTCTTATCTTTCTTCTTAAAAATTAAGATTGTTTATATCGAAGATATCCTTTTTATAGGTAGAATATAGTATAATTTACAGATAATTGCTGTGATTTTCAAAATCCCCTTTTTTTCGTTCAAATATTCATTTTAATCAGTACTAAATATTTAAAATGAACTAAGAAAATATTGTAATTCATTCTAAATATGGTACATTGTTTTAAAATTAAATTATAAAAAAATATTTCAATGATTTTTTTACTGATTAAAGTTTAAAGGAAAAAATGTATTCCTTACAATATAATCTAATAACTAAATTATTGAATTAAATAAATGAGTTTTATGTTATTCATGTGCCGTAAGATCATGCTGTTGTAATTTGACAATTTTTAGATTGTTGATGAGTTAATTAAATTTTTTATATGAAGATAAAAAGTTTTGGTCAGAATGACAGAGAACTAAATTGGGCCAGACATAAAATTATGTACATTTAAATGTTATGTACACTTAATAATTATGTACATTTAAAAAAGATCAATTAATTAAAAATAATTAGTATAATTAATAAATTTATAATAAATATAAAATTATGTATATTTATGTATTAATTAATTAATTTATTAAATTTTTCTTGACGTGTCTGTTTTCGTTTTCGGCCGAAAAAAATAATGATTATCGAAATTCGGTTCCGGTCTTAAAAATTTGTTTCGGTCGATCCTTCATTATTCGTATAAATAAATGCATACTTTTAAAAAACTTTTTCCAAAATACTAATTAGCCAGTAGACATTAAAAAAAATCTTATGATTTATTGATTTATTGTTTAAAACGCTTCTACAGTTATCGTAATAAAAAAAAACCGTTAGGTCAGTGTTGCCAGATTGGGGATTTTGTCCCCATTTTGGGGAATTTTGAACCTTCAGGGGAATTTTTTGGGGACACATAATTCTTGGGGACATATTTGGGGACTATTGACATTTTTGGGGAAAAACTTGGGGAATTGTTTTCGCAGTTTAAATTTTTACTTTCCGACATTTGTCAATGCTGGATATGTCTCAGTTTTGTTTTTAATTTGGAAACGAAACTAAAATACAGAAATAATAATTACATAAAACATTGTTTTCGTGGTCGTTCTCACATATTTATGCAACAAAAATAAAAACATTTTTTAAACTTATTTGTTGTTGCTTTTTGATGGTTAAATTGAGTTTCAGAAAATGCTAGTAGAGATATTTGCAATTGCAAGAATTACAATTGCATACTGATATCACATCATTACGTTTATAATTGACAATTGCTCAATGAATGCAGCAGCCCTCCCAATTCTTTTGATAAGAAACTTGAATGAAAATTCTGCAGTCTTCCACGACTTAGACCTTTACATTACTAAATATTCAGGCCATGCCGGAAAAGTTCACTTGCTGTGTTTTTTAAAAGATTTAATTAAATTCGTTAAAAGAAGCTATATTTGTTTTATTATAGACAAAATCACAGTGATTTATACAACATAGATATTTTGCTTTAGGTCTTAAAAATTGAAAATAATTTTTTATAGCTTAAGTCAGATAGAAGCCGATAATGTCAGCATAATTTCCAATTCATTCACACTCGAACTTATTAGAGATGGTCTAAACCTTGAAAAAAATATAGGTATGAAAAATGCAGATGGAGCTAATGTAATGACAGACAAGCATCATAGATTGTCAACAATTTAAATAACAACTATAGACGAGCTCGTAAAAGTATTTCTTATTCTCATCGATTAGCTGTGAATATACATGAAAATTCTATTAATTTTTTTTTTAATAATAAAATTGGGGAATTTTTTTGAAAAAAGGCTTGATTTGGGGAAAAATTTGAGTTTAAACTTGCTAAAAAAATTTTTGTAACGAAAAATTGAAAATTGAGGTCTTACTTTTTTGAGTATTAATTGTGTTGGGGACTTTTTCTGAAAATTGGCCCGATTTGGGGAAAATTTCAGAAATTTTGGGGAAATTGGCTTTCGACAATCTGGCAACACTGCGTTAGGTTATTACTAAAACAATTAAAGTTATACACGCAAATGCAGACAATATTACTGTTGAACAAGTAAATTGAAATTCTAAATAAAAATATAAGGAGGTATAATTACATAAGAAAATAAAATGGCGCAGAAGACAATGAAGGGATTTATACGTACTTTGTGAATCAAATAAGACATTTTCAAAGACAATACTAAGAATTCACTTTTATCTGACAAGTCATTTGAAGCGTTCCTTATTATTGTCTTACGCTGTTCTTTGAATATAATGTATTATTATAAAATGAATTCGGAAGCAACAATTTCAGTCCGCTAAGATTTATTTTAAAGTTTATTATTCATTTGTGATTCAGCATTAATGTATAATGAACTTATGGAGATATAAAAGCGAAATTTGTATGCCTCTATAAAAAACGCTTAAGTTTTCATTTGACTTATTGTAAGGCGGTGCAGGAGACAATTTTTTTTTCTGTTTAACATTTTCCAACGACGTTGAAAAGTGTTTATGCAATCTGTTTGTTTGTCCGTCTGTCCTCTCTCTAATTTCCGTAAATATACTCGTATTTTCATGCAATTGTTATTTAGGGCCACCTAAGCGTATTTGGTATTGTATATGAAGTATATACGATTAATAGTCCATTTACAAGGCCACCCAAATGTTTTACATTATGGTGTATGGAAAAAATCGTTTGATGAGTAATGATATGTTAAATAAGAAGGAATTATTATTTCATTAACTATTTGAAAGATATTGCAATTGATATAAATCACTAAATTTTACTACGATTACGTTTGAACTGGCATTCATAGCATTTTTTTATTCATTTACGGGGACACACAAAAGAAATCAGTTACTGTATACTATGTTTGAGTAATGATTGAAGGAATGTGCGTTTTAAAATTTGGTATGCGCTTTTAAATTCAGCTATTTTATTCGTATGTTATTCGCTAATATAAATTCTGCACCTCATATGCAAAGCTGCACAAAAGTATTAACTCACCATTCTCCATATTTCTGAGATTTATTATATTACCACCCCATTCTACCTTTACTGAAGGGGAATTTTCAACTGAGGTAATGTATATAGTGAACTAAATGTTGGCATCTAAATCGACACAAATCTATATATCATATACTGGGCTTCCGAAAAAAATCGAATTTTTCGATTTCAGATGGGTACAGCAGAAATTGGGTTTTCAAGTGTGTTATGTGATTCCATATGCTTAAATTAGACAAAATATTTTAATTTTTTAAACGGTGCAGTTTTATTACGTTATTCTGAATGTGTTGGAAAATGTTTCATAAACAACAGTCATGACAGTCAACCATAGAATCATTACAATCATTCTTAATGGAGGATTTTTTTTTCTTGTTTATTTATAATCCTATTTTACTCTTTTTTAAATATATTTATACTAAAATTTCTTTTCAAATGTGAATTTTTAGAATAAAAAGTCATTTTTTTTTTACAGTGAAAGTTATAATTTGAACCTTTATTAGAAACTGAAATATCTTGCGAAATACTAATACTTTTTTAGCACATAAAAATAATACGAAATAAACTCTGGAAAAAGGATTCTTTCTTCGAAAAATGAAATAGGTGGCGCCATGTAACCCATTTCACGTCAGCTTTGGGTATATAGAAATATATACCAATAACGTTAAATGATATTTTAATTATGCTTTCTTGATTCCTGTCCAATAAACATTTGTTTTTAATGGATAGTGTTTTTCTCAAGGGGTATGTGCTCGCAGCAATTAGGTTGTTACCACTTACTGGATGATATTATCTAATTCGCCTGCATCTTCATTTATATTACGATACGAAAAACGAGTTTTGGTGGTGGTATTTCTTTAGTACGGTTCTACACCAGTTGCCATATTAGTTCGGAAGACACGAGTAGATATTAACAATACATGATTCAGGTTCTACTGTACTCTATTTTCACGACCATGATACGAGTTTTGGTGGTGGTGTTTTCATAGCACGACTCTATGCTTGTTGTCATATTAGTTCGGAAGTCGCGACTAGATATTAACATTACAGTGTTTCAGGTTCTGCTGTGCTCTATGTCCATGACTATAGTTTTTTAAGAGTGAGAGTGGTAAAATATTTTCCCTTTTGTGATTCTCTTTCATCACACTTAACTCATCATACCTAATAAATAAATTTAATACACTCAGTAAGTCGTAATAACAGCTTATAATGATAAAAAAAGAATAACTTTAGTTATAATTTTATTATATGTATGGGTGATTCTATGAAAATAGATCATAATAATGAAACTGGAGGATATTTTAATTTTTTCAACAGAAAAAAACAATGCATTTTTTAAACATGCTGTTTAAAGGTATTATCTATTTATATTAGCTCATAAAATTGAAGCATTAATTAATATATATATGTAAAATAAATTATTAAACCTATAAAATATCATTCCTTCACATGAAATTGACCAAAATCACCTAAAATTTTAAAAAATATCATTTCTTATTGAAATATTTAAATTTATTTTTTCTGACTTCTGTCTTTTACTATGAACATATAAAGTATTATTTATATGTATTACATTATTTTTTGGTCAGCTGATTGGTTAAAACTGTTAAATCAAATCATTATCTATTAGACAAATTCCTGATCAGAAGAAATATGCCGACGATTTCTTTATTCTCCTGTTATTCTTTCATAAATTTGATCACTTTTGCGTAGACTTACAAGAATGACATGCAGCTCATATATTTAACTAACTAAAACTTTTCTAGAAATAGGTTTATCACTGGATAACAGATAAAGTAAATGAGGAATAAAAACAAAACTAAGCTGGATTATGACGATAATTATCTCTTTATCTTCAAGTTACTGGTGAAAGTATTTCATCTTGCGAGGAAAAATAGAGAATAACGTTTTAGTTTTTCTCTCTTCTCTTTTTTTCTGATTTGAGATAAAGTATGATAATGTGGTTAGTAATCGTTTAACTTTCAACAGCAAGGTTTATTTTACCTCACCCTCCTATGGGATTAAAAGAACCTACTTAATCTGAGAAACATTTATATGAATAATGCATTTTTAATTCATTTATATTTTCTTTTATTTTAATGTATGAATACTTTTTTCTAATTTATTTTTTTCTAATCTGGAAATCTAATTGTGGAATAAGTAAAACTGATCTCATTAAAATTATATATATATATATATATATATATATATATATATATATATACTCTTTTATGAAAAATATGAAAAATGATGAAAAGATGAAAAAAATGTAAAAATGGGTATATTGGTAAAAATGGTAAAAATTGTATATATATATATATATATTGAAAAATAATCTTTATTAAAAGTGTGTATAGACTTTTTTTTGTATGTATTTGATTTTTTTTTGCTATTGCTGATAAGCAGATGAAAAGCTATTTTTTTCTCTCTAAACTTCTTCTTTCACTTGCTAATATTGTATACTGTCTTGTAGTTTTCTTACGACGATAGCTTTTTCATTCTAATTTCTTCTTATACCAAATATGATTCGTAACATCAAGTGTATAATAAATGGTGGGAACTGCTTTAGATGACATGCTGTTAATAAAGGTATAAAAGCTAAAGATGACGCCTTATTTTTTCATGGAAAAACTTCTAGTTAAATTTATTCCACTGTCTGTATGTTCATTTCACAATCTCCAATAACGTCGGCAAAGTGTCGTCTGTTCATCGAATTTTCTATGTAGATATCACAAAAAAACCATAAAGTTTTAAACTTTTATTTTCATAGTTGTCTGTATCATTTACAACAAGTCTCACTGTCTGAAGCCCTTGAAAAAACGCCAAGGACCCTATATTGGAAAATTACGAAATAACTTCATTTTCTTGGATGGAAGTCTCTCTTTTGAGAATGATGTCATTTTCATCACCAGTACCATTATGCAGTGGTTAGATTAGGTCAATATTGAACGAAATATTTGAATTTTAGGGATATTTTTTTTCTCTTTTAAATCTGAGGACATCTTGACTGATGTAAGGAAATTTTTTATCTGACAAATTTAATTTTATGTTACAGAGAGATGACGTTAGATAGATTTCAGAATACAATGTCATTCATTATATAATCAAAATTTGGCAAACTATTATACTACAAACACTCTACACTAAAATATTTAATAAACCAAGATTAATGAATGCATCTTTTAAAATTTCATATTATGACTATTACATAAATTTCAAACACTAAAATAAGACATCTAAGTAGGTAGTTTAAAAAAGGCACATATTTCAGTAAAAATCCATGATCTTATTCAAGAATGTGCCTGCATATCATGTTCAAAAATATCAATTGTTGGAAATCTACTCAAATTCTTTTGTGCATCCTTATGTATGATCTATAAAATTTGTACATACCAAATAATATAATTAAAAGTTGAATTTAAAAATGTATACTGTATTTAAAAACATACTTCCAGTAATTATCGCTTATAAATAGTATTCTAATTGAAAGATTTTTTCTGCACCTGTAAATGAACGATAAATGCTACACTCTCAAAAAAACTTCCGTCTTTTCACAGAAAAAGTACTGGCAGCACTGCTGCCAGAAATTGTCTGTGCATTGACGATTTTCCGTTTATTTTTTTCTCCGTCAAAAGAGGAAAAATATCCGTCACTTGAAAAAATTCAATTCGGAAGAGGTGGGGATCGAACTGAGGACCCCAGGTTTACAAGGCCAACGCTCATCCACAGCGTTACGATTGCTCTTGAAGATTCTGCTTTAAAATAGAAGCGTTGATTTTATATGGGTGTGGTTTGGCGTATTTCGTTAAAAAGCTTTTAATTTTTCAGTTAATCTCGGAAAGTTTTCATCTTTAATGAAACTATGGCTGGTTTTTTTTTTACGTTTAGTATTAATATAGCATAAAAATGTGAATTTTAAATATATTACGTAGATTGTCAGAGAAAAAACATGAATGTTTTATTTTTATTCGATAATATTTTTTTTAATAGTATCAATTTTTTTTGCATTTTATTTTTTAAATAAAATATATTTTAAATGTCTTCACTTAAAGTATATTTTATATGCGAATATTTATCATAGAAATAACTTAGTATATTGAACTTTATTCAACTTATCCAACTTTGAATAACAGATTGTGAGAATTTTTGAACGAATAAAGAAAGTAATTGTTATTTATTTTTAAATTCGAAAACATTTTTGTCTTTTAAAACTAAATTAGACATTTTAATCGATAGAATATTTTTGTTTTTCATTTTAAAAATAAATTCGAATTTATTACTAACAGACCCAATGCCCATGCGTGCTAGATATAAACGGAATCGTTTCCTCATTTTTCGACTTTCGGAATGAACTCACAGAACAAATATGTTTTCTGGGAAAACAGAAGTTATTTGTGAAAAAATAACGATAACTTAGTGTATATTGACGAATTTTTCTGACAGTGTATGTACACCATACTCTGGAGTGAACATCTTGAAGTGCACTTCTGTGATATTTATTAATTTCAATATGAAATGAAATGAACCTGTCCATAAATGATGTCACACTTATTTTTGACCCCCCTCTTCCTTTTGTCACAAAGTGTCACACTTCAACATAACACCTCCTACTCCTTGTCACACATTACGCTATACTACATACACTTGTAGTTCAGAAACAAAGCACTACGTTATACATCGTATTTCAAATTTTATTTTTAAATTTTTACTTTTTGTTTTGAAGACATTTGTGAGCATAACAATGAAAAATATTAGTATACTTATTTTGTATGAAATAAAATGAAGGTTTACAACAAAAAACATAATTAATATACAATGGGAATTAAATATTAATATGAAAGATCAATTGAAAGCAGTAGTATTTTGGAATTCCAAATGGAATTTATTTTATTTGGCTTTAAATCTTACCTTTACTTTAGCAACACAAAATACTTCAATTTCAAAATAACTTCAAAATTTAATGTGGTGATTTTTAATTTTTCTATTATAACCAAAATGTGTGATGCCCCTTCCACCGAATTTACATTAAAAACTATTTTTCCATGGAACTTAATACTACGAAATTGTTTTCAGTATCCATTTAATTGAATTATAATGCTACATACTTCATTTACAAAACCGAACATGTCACAATATTCCTTAGTTGCATAGCAATCCGAGTATATTTACGTGATTTAGAGCACAAACAGACAGGCAGACCAACCGAATTCATATGCACTTTTCAACAATGCTGGAAAACACTTTTCAACTATGCTGGAAAGTGTTCAACAGAAAGAAAAAGGAAACAAGTGGGAAATTGTATGTTAAACCTGACAAGTGGGGTGCATTTGTTCTATATACATATTCAGATCTTGGTGTAATAGCTGTTTGCACACTTGTACAAAAATGCATTAATACAAAATTAATTACGATTATTTATATTACGATTATTCAATAATACGGAAGTAATAAGACTCCATCTTAAACAGGACGTAATAAGCATGTTAGAGACCTGCATAAGTCAGGTTGTATCAGGTCGTATCCGACCCGACCCGTAAATTGCATTCTAAATCAAGCCGCAACCCGACCCGAACCCGTGAAAAAAATGTCCTCGAACCCGCAACTCGACCCGTATCCACAAAAATAATTTTCTGCCACCCGACCCGAGGACGAGGTGTTTCAACCCGCATTCGGCCCGAACCGCAATATTTCAACCCACAATCTGATTCCAACCCACAATGAAATGAAAGTAAATCATATTTTAATGCTATTATGAAAAATAATCTACAATTTTACATAGAAGAATGAACATATCTGTATTTTTTCTATTTAAATATAGTTAAACCTCTGAATAGCGGACACTTCAGGATCATTAAATAGAGTCAAACATCGAATCGGGTTATTCTGAATTATATTTTTTCGGTTCAGAATGAATCTATTTTTTTTTCTATAGGCCGAGTTTACACTAAGAAAAATTCTTGTGGGTCATGTATAGGTTTTTTACCACCCAAGTTGTTGAGATTTTCACAAAAATTTAAGCTCAACTATGTTTCAAATGAAAATAAATACGTATTTCAAAATGCTTGAATATATATTCAATTTAACGCATAAGAAATAAAATGTGTAAAAGAAATGCAATCATAGATTATTCTTTCTTTAAGTACCATTTCTTCTTTTGGAATATGGAAAATAGCATAAACATTTTGTTTTTGATATACACAAAAACACATGCATCGTATTTTTGATACTTTGTGTACACATACATATACTACGTGTTAAAATAGCAAATAAAGCCTTTGTGCACAAATGTTTAAAGATAGAAAACCAACGATTATAAATGCACAAATAAAGTATGAGAAGGTAGAAAATAGCTATTTCGAATCTACTATCGAGATTCTTCATCAGTGCAAAACTCAGCGAGCTAAAAATAGCAAAACTGAGCAAAGAGACAGAGAGACGCAGGCTTATATACCCGCTATGGGAACAATCCCGCCTAAAGAAAAGCAACCAGTGAGAAGAAAGCAGCCAAAACAACTGGGTGGACAAGTAGCGGCATCTATCGGAGAACAAGCAAAACAAAAAACTTAAAAGCGAGTGAAAAAAAAAAAAAGAAAAAAGTATTAAATTAAAGATTTCCAAGACTTAATTTTGAAGACTTAATGGCAGTCTTCACACATTATTCCTGCTAAATTAAAGAAGTCTCTTATTCCTTCAATCGCTCATTGTGCCAAGTTTTATGCTTTACCTTAGGTCCATAAACCTGACATTCCTTTTAGACCCATTGTTTCCAGTACCAGGTACGGCTTCTTATAAACTTGCAAAATATCTTGTTTCCATATTTTCTCCTCTCTCAAGCAGTAATTCTTTCACTGTTAAGAATTCTTTTGAATTTTCTAAGAAACTTCATAGTTTTAAGCCACAAGGCCACATGATGGTTTCTTTTGATGTTAAATCATTATTTACTAATGTTCCTGTCGAAGGTGCTTTAGATTGCCTCAAGAAAAGGCTCTGTGAATTTCCTTTTTCCTTTTTTGAAATCGAGAAGCTCATTCATCTAACTCGTGCTTGCTTATCTCAAAATACTTTTGTATTTAACGGGAATTTCTTTCGTATGATTGACGGTTTAGCTATGGGTAATCCTCTTAGTTCGACTTTATGCGATTTGTACATGCATTATTTTGAAATAAAATTATTTGAAGTCTTAAAATTTTCGTTCTATGTTCGTTACGTAGATGATATCTATGCTTTAGTTGAAGTGAATTCAGATATAAATCCTATTCTCTCTGTCGTGAATTCTATTGATTCTTGCATTCAATTTACTTTTGAAACTGAATCGAACAATTGCCTTTCTTTTCTGGATGTTCTTGTTATTCGCAATGAAGATAATTTTCAGACTACTGTCTTTCGCAAACCTTTTGCGGTCAGTCTTCCACCTCACAGATATTCTTCTCATCCTCCTAACCAGAAAGTTGCGGCTTTTAAAACTTTTGTTTTCCGGGCTTCCAGTATTTGTTCAACTCCTCAGTTACTCAGTGATGAACTTAATTATCTAAAAGCTATTGCTGTTGATCGTGGTTATTCCCCTAATATAGGGATGCAAAACCTGTGGCCCGCGATGGGTTAACATGTGGTCCGCGAGCTCTGTCAATTTACAACTGGAAAAAATTGCAATTTTTGTGCATATGTGATAGGAAAAAATCGTAAATTTCGTCAATCTGTGGGGAAATATAAATTTTTGTCACTTAAGAAAATCGCGAATTTCATTGATTGGTACCGAAAAATCGCGAATTTCATTAATTAAGTGCGGAAAAAAAGGGTATTTTGTCAATGAGGCTTGTAATAATCGCAAGTTTCACTCATCGGATATTGAAAAATCGTAAATTTTGTCCATTAAGTTAGGCAAAAAGTAGCAAATTTCTCCGATCAGGCACAGAAAAATCGCGAGTTTTGTCGATCAGGCACAGAAAAATCGCAAGTTTTGTCGATCAGCCATAGAAAAATCGTGAATTTTGTCAGTCTTACGCAAAAAATCGCACATTTCGTTGATCAGGCAAGAAAAAATCGTCAATTTTCTAGATGATGCTAGAAAAAATTGCAAATTAAATTCATCAGTTGCAAAAAAAACCTGCATGTTTTCTCAGTTTATCGCATAAAAAAAACAAAAAAAACAAAAAAAAACAAAAAAAACAAAAAAAAAAAAACAAAAAAAAAAAAAAAAAAAAACGCGAATATCCTTGATTAGGTACAGACGAAAAAATTGCAAATTTCGTTGATAAAGCAAGGAGGAAATCGCGAATTTATCGATGACACAAGGAAAAAATGAAAAATTTAGTTAATAGGCTGCAAAATATTTGCGAATTTTATCAATTTATCCTGAGAAAAAAAATCAAGAGTTTCATCTTCCCGCGTAAAAAAATGCAGATTTCGTCAGTTAGTACAAAAAATCGCGAATTTCGCTGATCTGGCACGAAAATGCGTATTTCTTGAATTAAAGGTAGAAAAAGTGCGCATTTCATCGATCGGACACCGAAAAATCGCGCATGTTATACATCAGATTCCGAAAAATTGCAAATTTCGTTGATCGGAGACGGGAATATTGCGAATTTTGTTGATCACTCGCGTAAAAATTGCTAATTACGTCGATTAGGTTCTAATAAAATCTCAAATTTCCTCCACTGAGAGAGGAAAAATCGCTAATCTCCTCGATCGGCTGTGGATAATCGCGAAATTTGTCGATCAAGCGAGAAAAATCGCTAATTTCGTCGAATGGCTTTGTAAAAATCATGATTTTCGAATTTCATCGATCGTATGCGTAAAAATTGCGAATTTCGTTGGGACATTCACGAATTTTGTTGATTAGGCTCGAAAAAATTGTGAATATTATTGATCGTGCTAGGAAAAATCGCGAATTTCATTGATCAGCTTCGTAAAAATTTTGAATTTTTTGATCGGGAGCGGAAAGATCTTGAATTTTTTCGATCGCCTTCGTAAAAGTTGTGAATTTTGCCGATTATGCGAAGAAAAGATGCCTATTTCATCGATCCTGCGAAGGAAAACAGTGAATTTTGTCGATCAGGCGAAGACAATAGCTAATTTAGTCGAACAGCTTCAGAAAAATTGTGTTTTTGTCAACGAGGTTCGGAAAAGTCGCGAACTTCATCGATCAGTTTCGGAAAAATCGCGAATCTCAACGTCCATGTGCAGAAAAAAATCGCAAATTTCGTTGATCATATGAGGAAAAATCACCAATTTCGTCAATCAGCTTTGTAAAAATAGCGAATTTTGTTGATCAGGCGAGAAAATGATGCAAATTTTCTCGTTCAGCTTCATAAAAATTGCAAATTTTCTCGATTGGTTTTGTAAAATGTGCAAATTTGGTGGATCAGGTGTGGAAGAATTACAAATTTTGTTAATCAGGCACAGAAAATCGGGAATCTTGTTGTTCATGCACGAAAATTCTTGTTGATCGGCTCCTTCTCTCTCTTTCGTTCATAAAGTTCACATTTTTTTCGGTACCAGTAATTTATGCTTATTTTTTAGCACTTGTAATAAAGCAAAATTTACTCTCTTGAAAAAAGTTAAAGAATATTTTTACATCTTGAAAATAAAACTTGAAACATCTGTTATATATAAACTAAAATCTGCTGATATATCCTTACCATGTGAATTAAATTTTTTGACTGGGTAAGCAAACTTAAAGGGGTAACCCCCCCCCCCCCACACACACACACACACCATTCCCCTCTAAAATCATATTTTTTATCCGATTATAGGCCACAGATCATGATGTGGCCCTTGACCACTCAGACATATTTCTAAGTGGCCCTTCACTTGAAAAGGTTGTGCACCCCTACCCTAATATTATAGATTCAATTCATAGAAAATTGACAAAATTCACTAAACCTGAAAGAAAAAACTTTAATTCGAACTCCAATGCTTTGGTTGTTTTGCCTTTTTTCCCCAAAATCAGTCAGCAAGTTGCTAAAATTTTAAAAAGGTTCGATTTCAATGTTATTTTTTCTCCTGTTAATAAAATTGCCTTTTTAAATCTTAAGCACCCCATTGATCGCTTAGATAGCTGGGATATTTACCAAATTTCTTGCCAATGTGGTCTTTCTTATGTTGGTCAGACTAAACGTGCTCTCAGATTTCGTTTAATAAAACATAAAAGGTATGTCAAAAATCAAGAGCTTAAACGTTCCTCTATTGCTCAACATTGTTGGTCTTCACAACATAAGTTTAACTTTTCTTCAGCCACCATCATCCATAAATGTCCTTCCATTCTTGATCTTGATTTTTGGGAAGCTTACCACATAATAAAAAATTCTCAATCCTTAGTCAATGACTTATCTAGTACTCCTTATTTTCCAAGTATTTGGAAATCTTTAATTTAATACTTTTTTTTTCACTCGCTTTTTAGTTTTTTGTTTTGCTTGTTCCTCGATAGATGTCGCTACTTGTCCACCCAGTTGTTTTGGCTGCTTTCTTCTCATTGGTTGCTTTTCTTTAGGCGGGATTGTTCCCATAGCGGGTATATAAGCCTGCGTCTCTCTGTCTCTTTGCTCAGTTTTGCTATTTTTTAGCTCACTGAGTTTTGTACTGATGAAGAATCTCGATAGTAGATTCGAAATAACTATTTGCTACCTTCTCTTATTTTATTTGTGCATTTATAATCGTTGGTTTTCTATCTTTAAATATACTACGTGTGTGTAGATTGAGTGGTGCCCGCTATTCAGAGATATAAGTATTCACATATATAAATTTAAGGAAGTGAAAAAGTGTTCGCTAAATAGCTTTTTCGATTTCGGCTTGGATGCAGCCATCTGGAAAATTGATTTTACCGAAGTTCGTTATAAATATTTTATTGAATTTAGATTTTTTGCCTAAAAAAATTAATTTGAAAATTCTTACGAAAAATTAGTTCAGCCCGAAGTCGACCTGCAAGAGTAAAAAATTAACCCGAACCCAAAACAATGAAAGTTATCTCGATCCACAAGAAAACAGTTAGAAGTCAACCCAATCCGCAACGAAAAAATATAACGTCAGTCCGACCCGATGCAGGATTCTAAATCATGTCAACTTAGTATTATGACCTATTATGGGATATCATTGATTTAATAACAAATGATAGCATTTAATAGAATGAAGGAAACTTTTATTAAAATCTTTTTAGGTTTTAAATCTATTTTCTTAAAATTTGAAATGCCGCGAATCAAAATATGACATTTTGTGAAATACACACATTTGTATAATTACAACACGCACCTAAAAGGAATGAAGCAATTCTTGAATATTTGGAAAAGATAAAACATAAAATTCGATTTCAAAATTTCGGAAAGCAAAGACATAAAAAAAAAGATTTCCTTCTGTAAAATGAGAACAGATATACAATTTTATCTGCAGTTTTCCAGAGAAAAATGCATTATTATCTTTTTTTGCAACCGCAAATGAATATTGTTTTATCCATTTAATGCAGGTCAACTATGCACAATTCTTTCTAATTAACGAGACTGTCCCAGTGAACTCGTCGGAGAAACCTTGAGACAGACTTCCTGACAACACGTGCAGGACATATGTAATTAATGTTGCAAGTGAAATTAGCAGTATTAATTTTGATTTTTAGCTCATTCCACAAGAAAAATGCAGAATTTATCGCATTTTTTTTGCTCGACTTATTGATATAAAAAATTTCATGGGTAAATGAATATGTAAATGAAATAATAGAAACAAAACTGAAATTTAATAGATATGTAACCGAAATATTTGCTTAAACAATGTAATAATAATAACAATAACATTTAAGGCTGTTGCAAGAAGCAAAATCTACGGCTCTTAATGTCTTGCGCATACTAAGGTATCATTTAAAATTTTATTTGAACGCATAATTGATACATTTTATATAAAAATGCGATTTGATATTATTAGGTAATATGTAACAAAAATTTTAAATCTAAAAAAAGTATTATTTAAAAAAGGATTTTCGCCTATGTACTCCTCTAGATCTTGGTAGTATGTTCTGTACTCTTGAAGCTCGGATTGTATTTTGTATTACGGTGTTAAAGTATTATAGCAAAATGTTTTGTCATTCGACCGTTTTATAGGAAACGGTTAGCCATAATTTAATTCTGTTCTGATCGTAATATTGCCACTTTATAATCAGAATAGAGATAAATTACTGTTATGAAATCGTTTTCTGTAAAAGCGGTCGAATGGCAAGGCAGTTTGTTTCAAATTTTTAACAGTGCATATAATGATAGAAAAGAAGAAAAAAAAAAAATCCCTGTCGGCTGGGCCTATAGGCGGAGGTAGATTTCGAAGAGTGCTCATTTCAACAAAAAAAATATATGATTAGAGATAAACCCAGTTTAATAACTTCATTTGGCCTTTTATGAAAAATTTTTTATTTCATTTTTCTACAAAAACTGGTTTTATCAGAATCATCTTAAGAAAAATTCAGCTCAAATGCCCATTATGACAACATATTTTGAAATAGATTCTAAATTTATTAAAAAATCGACCAAAACAGTACTTTATCCAGTTCCTAAATAACAAAAAACTGTCAGTTGAAAGTATTTGAGAAAAAAATTGAATTTAAAAATGAGTCATAAAATAACCGATTTGTTGTTTGAATTACATCCTTAATTCTTTAATCATGATTTGCTTCGGAAAATTTTGTGCGAAATACTCACTTTGACAGCATTTTTAAAAATATATTCAATCTTTATCAAAAAACTGGCCAATGCGTCAGAGTATATAGTTCTTAAACAAGAGGATCTGTAAATTGGATGCATTTGAGAGCGAAAATGGATTTTAAAAAAGTCATAAAAAACGCAATTTGCTATGTGAAAACTTCCTTAAATTTTCAAATCTCGAAGACTTCGGGAAATTCTGTTCAAAATACTCTTTTTGTTAGCCTTTTTCAAAATATATTCTGTCTTTATCAAAAAACCGATCAATGTATCACATTATATAGTTCCTAAATAAGAGGATTTGTAAATTGGATGCATTTGAGAGCAAAAATGGATTTAAAAACGAGTCAGAAAAAAACGCAATTTCTTATTGGAACACTTCCTTAAATTTTCAGTCCCGATGATTTCTGAAAATTCTATTCAAAATTCCCTTTTTGGTAGCCTTTTTTGAGATATATTCCGTCTTTATCAAAAAATTGACCAATGCATCACATTATATAGTTCCTAAATAAGAGGATCTGTAAATTAGATGCGTTTGAAAACAAAAATGGATTTAAAAACGAGTCAGAAAAAAACGCAATTTTTCATTTGAATACTTCCTTCAATTTTCAGTCCCGATGAATTTTGGAAATTCTGTTCAAAATACCTTTTTTGGTAGTCTTTTTTGAAATATATTCTGTCTTTATTAGAAAATTGACCAATGCGTCACTTTACACAGTTTCTAAATAAGAGGATCTACCATTTGGATGCGTTTAAAATCAAAAATGAATTTAAAAATGATACAGAATATAAGCAGTTTGGATTTGAGGTTTTTTTCTCCAACTCCTATTTTTGTTTAATTTCGTTTTGCTATACGAATTGGTCCTATGAAAAACTTGTCAATATAAAAGTTGTAGATATTTTTGAGAAGATGTAAAATAAATTTAATCAGATTTGATATCTTAAAAATTGACGGAGTTATGGATTTTTCTCTTTTTTCAGCGCCCTTTTTCTTTTCGTTTTTAATTTTTTTCATCGGTAAAAATTGGTCCTATCAAAAACTTGTAAATACAAAAGTTTTAGATAATTTTAAGGACACTTATAAAAAATTTAGTTGGACTTGATATCTTGAAAATTGACGAAGTTATGAATTTTTTTCTCTCAAAATCCCTGTTTTTTTCGCACCTTGAGCCCACTTCTAAATTTATCAAAAATCTGTCATATATATACTTTTGGCCCATTTTTAAGATGTAATATAAACTTTAAAACGATTCGATATCTACTTTAATTAAGAAGTTATGTCGTTTTTTCGGTTTTCACAAAAACGCCCCCTATTCCGACCCCCTTGGTCCGATTTTGCCCATTTACGAACTCAGCCAAGATTTTATCCCCATTGATTTTATGTACCAGTTTGGTGGAGAGTGGTGAAAAATTATAGAAGTTATCGTGTCCATAAAAAAGTGAGTTACCAGTTTATACATCTATATATATATATATATATAGATGTATAAACTGGTGCGATTGCAATAGCTAGTATTTCTTACGAAATCTACCTAATATATATATATATATATATATATATATAGATAAACTGGTGCTATTGCAATAGGTAGTATTTCTTACGAAATCTACCTAAAATCTTGTTAAGTAAAAGATATCCGTATAATTTTTAAAAAGCAGGGCTGCGGAGTCTGGGAAAAATGGCCGAATCCGACGTGGGTAATACACTAGTGTTGATATTAGTTAAAATTATAATGAAATTTCGCAATAAAAAGTATTGCGAAAATTTCACTATTTTGATATTAATTCAGTTTTTAGAACTTTGAAAGAAATAAGGAAAAAATATTTTCGTTTTACTAATTTTTTAATTTTATGTCCCACAAACTCGAAAAATCCAACCATCGAAATCTAAAAGAGAAAACAAAACAGAAATATTACTGTTATATCCGTGGACTAGAAAAGGGTAAATCTTTACCAGTTTGATGTTAATTCGTGTCCTCCAGAGCAGAAAAATTTCGATGGAAAGGAAGGAAAAAATACCGATGAAAATTTTACTAATTCGGAAATAGTTCGGGATCTACCAGAGTTTTAAATTGAAAACAATTTTCATATACTGTGTACACCGAGCTGTATACTGGAAATCTTTAACTTGGGTACCCCGATATAATCCAAAAATAACAATAATATATCCTTTATGGATTTAAAATTACATAGAACTGGTTTAATTTCACTTCAAACTGTCTAACAAAAAAAAAAAAAAAAAAAAAAAAAAAAAAAAAAAAATCGGAATTTGAGTCGGCTTGATTTTTAGCGACTCCATTTCCCTTTTCCCGCAAATTAATTTATTTCTAAACATCGCATATTTAAAATTTTTACACTATCGATTAGGGAGAAAAGTGTATGTTTGAATGCAATTTATTTAAAAACTGCATTTCAATTTGCTGTTTTTTTATGTTTTTAAAATATTTCTCAAGCATGTTTATTAAAAAAATATATTTGTGCACAAAATTATTTAAAAGCGTGTCAGGCAAGAATAATTTTCTCGAATGCGCAAAGCATCTATAATGTATTTATTTTATTAGCTACAATAAGTAATATTTCTATTTGGACCATTAGCTAACTCTAAAAAGGAATTGAAAAACAGAATGAAGCACTCATTGAAAAGGAAAAATAAAATATGCTTGAGAGTTAAAAAAAAAAAAAAAAAAAAAAAAAAAAATCTTATAACGTGTTTTATTGCGAATCAATTGCTCACAATTTTTTACATTTGACTAAAGTTTTCTTTCGATGTTTCGCTAAATTACTAAGATTAGTCAAAAGACAGTGATAGTATCTTGTGACAGCTCCGAGATTTTAAAAGTTCCAAAAAATTCTAGTTTTAATTAAAAATCTTATACTTTTATACATACAGAATATCCCTTCTTACAACTGACCCATAGCATATTCATAAGCCATCAGCTTTAGAGATATGATTTCAGGCACATTTTGAGGCAAAAGGGTCGTAGTCGGACATTTTTTGGGGCAAAAGAGTCGGAATTGGAGTCGCTAAAAAATAAGCTTGCTCCGACTCCATTTTATTTATTTATTTATTTATTTATTTACTTATTTATTTATTAATTTTTTGTTACATAGTTTGAAGTAAAATTGAACCAATTATATGTGATTTTAAATCCATAAAAGGAATTATTATTGCTATTTTTGGATTATATCGGGCTATCCAAATTAAAGATTCCCAATATAATCCGCTCAGTATGTTGTAGATTATCACCGTTTTTAATTGAAAACTCTTATAGATCCCAATTATTTCTGAGCTAGTAAAATTTTCATCTTTATTTTGCTCCCATTTCCAATGATTTTTTTTTTTTTTTTTTTTTTTTTTTTTTTATCTGGAGGACACGAGTTAACATGAAAATAGTAACGACTTCCATTTTTCAAGACCACGGATAAATTAGTAAAATTTTTGTTTGTTTTCTTCTTTAAATTTCAATAATTGGATTTTTCGGGTTTGTAGGATGTAAAATAAAAAAATTAGTAATACGGAAAATGTTTTTTCTTTTTCATTTTTTCTTCCAAATCTGTAAGAGCTGAATTAATACCGAAATAATGAAATTTCCGCCTTACTTTTCTTGTATTCCCTGATAATTTTAACCAATGCAACACTAGTATGTCAGTTGAACCGGAGTCGGAATTGGAGTCAGAGTCGGAGTCGAAGTCGTTAAAATTTCCGGAGTCGGAGTCCATTTTTCTTACCGACTCTGTAGTCCTGGTTACAAGTTTCAGTTGCAAATAGATTTCTAAGTTTGTTCTTGATCATACGAAAATCTGTTTACGTCAAAATAATTCTTTATTAATAAGTTATGAAATTTAATCTTTTATACTTCCCCTGGATGTGAATCTCATGAATGATATTTTGTGTGATAATGGATGATAAAAAGAAATGACTATTCATGAAAGTTATGATTTATTTAAATGCTCCTTGGTTTTTTATATTTTTAATATTTTAAAATATTGGAGAAAACTGCGTAAACACAAATATGTATATGTTAATATGTAAATAACATGTAAGTAAATGAATATAAGTATTAGCAAATGATACACTGGCAGAGTAATGAAAATATGTCATTGGATATTACTGGGAACAAAAAAAAAAAAAAGTTGAGGTGGGGTGATATAAAGAAAGAAAAATTCACGAACCAAATATTTAACAAAATATGTTTTCATGGTATATTTTACTGACTTGTTATGTAAAGAAATTAAAATATCTTACTCAGGTTTTCATTTTTACTCACCATTCCAAATTTCTTAGTCTGTCCTACATTTAAATATTTTTTTTAATTAAAAAAAGTATTTCTATATTCAAATTATCTCTCTATATAAAAGACAAGGCTGTTCTTTTAGACATCGGCCCTGAGCTTTCTACCGAACCGCATTTGATTATTATTATAATTACTATTATTTATGAAAGCTGTTCATTTGTAGATGTGGTCATATAGTTTTTTTAAATTTATTTCCATTTTTTCATTTTATGTTTATTTTTAAAAGTTTTTTTTTTAATTCCTTTAAAATGGTGGCAGTCGGATTGCTTCCAACTGAGAAAATGTGGTTTGTTTATTTTTATTAAGTCAAAATCTTATTGATGCGATTTTCTCGTTACAATTTTAAAAAAAAGTTTTTAAAAATTTGAACAGAAAAGGAAGACACGCTTTAAAAAACACGCATTTAACCCATAAAATTATTATTTTTCAATATTTTTTCGTTCAATGGTGCAAATCCCCCTAATATTTTAAAAATTAGCAGAACAAATGTTATAAAAGCTTTTTTTTAAATTAAAAAATACACGTTAGATCAGCAGATATTGAACTTTGTTCCAACTCTTTCAAGAAATGAAAGCTTTTTATTTACTTTTAAGTTAAATTGACCTAAATGGAATCAAGTTTTGACCCTTTTATTCGAAATGATTTACTCATTAACTTGATAATTAATTCATCGTCAATGATTATTTGTTGCCTTTGAAGAGTATTTAGACAGGTAATTAACTATAAGTGCTGGATTGTATTTTATGTAAATGTCTGTCTGACATAAAATACCTGTCAAATTAGCATTCACTATTAAAAACTAGAAAAATCGTTATAAAGATCATTATTGCCTATTATATATTAGGAAAAATAAATCGAACCTTTATTGTATCAGAGTCTCCCCCAGGTTTAAAAAAGGGCAGGGCGCTACTGTTCTGAGAAGGGCACTTTTTACATTTTTAAGGGCACTTTTATAAAGTTGAATCTAGAATCTAGCGGTTCAAAAAGTCGTAGAAACAGAAATTTCTTCAAAAATTGAAAAAAAAAAGGTAAATTTTCTTAAAAGATCGCGAAAAAACGGTAAATATTGTTCAAAGATCGCGAAAAAACAGCAGATTTTGTTAAAAAATCGCAAAAAACGGCATATTTTGCTAAAAAAATCGCGAAAAAAACGTCAAATTTCGTGAAAAAATCGCAAAAAGCGGCAAATTTTATTAGAAGATCGCAAAAACAGCATATTTTGCTAAAAAAATCGCGAAAAAACTACAAATCTCGCGAAAATATCGTGAAAAAAACGGAACTTTTCACAGAATTTTTCGTTTTATTGCGATTTTTGGACGAATTTGCCGTTTTTTGGTAAATCTTTTGCCGAAATCTGCCGTTTTATCGCCATTATTTTGACGAAAGTTGTCGTTTTTTGTGACTCATTTGACAAAATTTTCCGTTTTATCGCGATTTTTGGAAGAAATTTTTCGCTTTTCCACGATCTTTTGAGGAAATCTGCCGTTTTGTGAAATTTTGTGCGAAATTAGCCATTTGTTCGCGAATCTTGCCGGAAATTAGTCGTTATTTCGCGATTTTTAACGAAACTTGCCGTTTTTTTAGCGATTTTTTGACGAAATTACCCGTCCCACGGGACGCGTATGAGGCTATTTTTTTGCGTTCCTTCTCCGATTTTTTGCGTAATTTACGTGCTATAGCGCGTTCGGATCATCGCTGGAGGGCTGCGCTTTTTCAAATGTGGGGCAAGAAGGGCGCTATTTTTTTTTAATGAATGACAAGAGGGGAGCTAGTTTTTGGATGAGGTGCAAGAGGGGCGCTATTTTTTAAACTAAAGGGCAGGAGGGGCGGAGCGCCCCTCTAAAACCCTCTGGGGAAACTCTATTGTATCATTAGCTCTTTCCGGTAAAATTTTATTCTTTTTTGAGGGAGAGATATTTTTTTTATACTTCCCTTTTTATAAAAAGCCGTTTTTTTTTTCGGATTTTTTTAGAAAAAATCGGAAAAGTTGGAAAAATTGATTTTTCACAATTGTTTCCCCCAAATAAATTATATTTTCTTAGAGAATATTAAATAATGAACATTTTTTTCATTTATCTGTATTAAAAGGAAGTTATTTTCACTTTATATGACTATATTACAAAAGAAAAAAAGAAGAAGAAAAGCCTGCTTTTAAAAGTTTTTTTTTACAGCCTCAGAATTTTCATAATACATTCAGGCTTTATTTAACGCTATTGTTTGTTATATTATGTCTCTGTTGAAATTTTTTTTCAGTTATATGTTTAATTACCAATTGATATAATGTAAAAAACTCAGCCAATACCTCTGCAGTTTGGAATCAAATGTTTTTACATAGTATTGTTTTTAAGTAAATGATACTAGTTTAAAGAAATAAATTGTTGCACTCTTGTCATTATTATAAATATCAGTATTCAAATCTTTCATTATTTAAAAAATATATATTTTTACAATATTACACTTTTTTCTTACATTTATAATTTTATTTCCTTTAAAAAATATAGTTAGATTTGGTATAGCTTTTCAATCTCAACTGAAAAAAGTTTTGATTTAGATTTACAAGTTTTTAGTTTTACTCAAACAAAAATAAGTTTTAGTTTCGTTTACTCAGATTTGCAAACAAAACACAGCATATGTTTTATTGACTGTTAGATTTTTACTCATTAAAACCAGAATAATATTTTAAAAAATCTATCACATCAGGTTTTTACGCAAAAATAATGTTTTTAGTTTAATTATACGTAAAATTTCTCTTTTTATCCTAATATCTGACATCCCATTCTTGAGAAAGAAATCATATCTAATTATGTTTTCATATGATAATTTCATATTTTTAAAAGAATGGAACTCAAAAGTTATGAAAACACAACACTACAAATAGAAAATGTGAAAAATTTGAGGAATGAACAAAAGAAGTTTCACACAGAGATAAGCTTCTACTATGCTTCAGACAACTCCTAAAATTCAAAATTAATCAAGAAGGAAAGTATAATTTGGAACATAGTTACTTGTAATAATTTTTTTTTTCATTGCAGTTCTATTTTTCTAATGTAAACTGCCCATGTTTTGCAACAATACTGTATGTCAGGCCTGTCCAACCTTTCAGTAACCAGGGGCGCATTTTGTCTCCTGGCACTAAATGAAGGGCGCCATTATTTAAGTGACTGAAAACGTGTGGCAATATTATCGAACAGTATTAGTATACACGCACGTCTTAATATAATGCAAATGAATCGTACAGAGGTAAAAAAAAAAGACCCACAAAGTTCTGAAATTACATGTATTAAATTTTAATTTATACATTTTTTCTTTTTTTTTTTTATGAGAAGTCTACATTATATCAAAAGTGTTTGTAGGGTAAGGAACCAGAAACTTTAATCGTTTCTATAATAACAATAATAACAAGTAAATAAATATGAAAATCAGAGATATTCATAGATTTATTTTAGAATGTGAACATATGGTTTAATTTATTTTGAAGGAGTTGACTAGTTTTATGAAAAGTACAAAAACAGATAAGCATGATAGTGATCAAACCGTGTAGGTGGTTTCAGAGGGATAGTCTGGAAGTGCCTTCATAGATGGAAAGCATTATGCACTGCTTATTAATTTTTCTAAACAAAATTAATAAAAAAATAAAGAAATAAAACCTCCTCTATGTCTAAATTTTCAAAAGTCAAGAAAGAAAAATGAAGCCCTTTTATCTTTGCTATAAAACAGCCAATGGGCTAGTGTGACAACAGCGAAAAGAAAAAAGCTGAGCATTTACGAACATGTATCTTTAAAGGGGAGGGAGCATGTGAAAACTTTTATTTTTCTCTTACTTTATAAATATTAAAAAGAGCTAATTTCAATTATAAAGAAATTTATCTATCCTGATTACACTATTTAAACAATAACTAAAAATCGCAAAAATATATGCATGATTAAATTGTCAAAGTATGTCTCTGGTTTTTAATGTACAACAGCAAGCCAACAGCATGCCCAACACAAGTTTTAAATATATCTCTGATAAAATATTAGTGATTTTAAAGAAAGCATTATTTATAACGAAATTTTACTTCTAAAATGCTTAATGACAGGAAATCTTCAAAAGGGCGCCAAGAAAACCTTCAAAGGGCGCCATGGCGCCCGCGGGCGCCACGTTGGACAGCCCTGCTGTATGTGATGGATGGAAATGGAGGTCATTTTTAGATCAACACCCTGGATAAACTATCAGTTAATCAGTTGCATCGAAATCATGAAACATCAGAGTAGTACCTATCGGGCAATTTACACCAAAAACTAAATAACATTAATACACATCAGGAACTCACTGAATCTGATTCTTGATGAAAAATCATTCTTTAGTTCTTGAGATAGAGCTATTGCGATAATCATGAATGATGTAGCATAGCAGTTATGATTTACACTAAATTCGACTACGATTTACACTACAATGTAATCAAATTAAATCAATGATTAACTGATTCTGAAGTTTTGTGAAAATCCGTATATTAGTTCTTGAAATAGAGCTATGGTAGAAATCGTGAATAATGCAGCATAGCAGCATCATTTGTTGGGTGATATACACCAATAACTAAACATCTCGATTATATATCAAAGTGCAACTGAATCTAAAGTTTTGCGAAATTCCGTGCATTAGTTCTTGAGATAGACACAAAATTTTTGTCACATACAGACTCACAGAGTGACAGACATTTTCCAAAAATCATCGAATCGTGTTTATGACCTAAAACGTATAAATCCACCAAAATCCGGAACTCAACATTTCTCACGAATCCAGTACTTGTAATATTCAAGTAAAGATAGAAGAAAGTAATAAATGCATACTTTAAATTTTATGTTAAATTTTTAATTTTACCATTTCCATTAATCGCGATATTGAAATAATTTTGCATATGAATCCATTTTTAACAAGAGAATTTCCATATAATTATATAGCTAGATTTTTTTTTTCATGTAATCCTGTTTTTGTGAAATTGTGAGCTTTTTATATATACTTATACAAAATTTAATCGGAATTTGTGAATTAGAAATTTGTACTATATTTAGATGCCTATTTAGACATTTTTAATAAGGTTATTCATTCATATATATAACTTGATAAGATTTAACTGTTATGGCATGAGATTTTTTTTCTTCAATCATTACATTTGTGAAAGATTCAATTTGGAGATTAAACTTTTTTGTGAAATGTTTATTTTCAAGAGAAATTTTGTGAAGGGTATTGTGTTTCAAAGTAGAAAAAAATGTGAAGGATCCTTTCAAATCTTCTCAAACAGATTTCTGCTGATATATCAAACTACCCACATTAATGTTTTCATGTGGGACACTTAACATAAAATAAATAAAATAAAAAGTATCAGAATGTAGCTATTACAAAATTTTCAATATATTATTTTGCAAATGAAATTTTAATTTTTTCCAGTTTGAAAAAATTAAAAAAAGAAGCCTTCCGAAAAAAACGGGTTTTTTCGAACTTTCACATCTCAAAGTATACCAAATTTTGTATACAAAACATGTTTTGGGGTCTTTAAAAAATGTGCATTTTTCAATGAAAACAGCTCTTAAATTATCTTATAAACTTTTTTAGAAATGAGGTTTCTTGTAAACTAAAACAATAAAAAATGCAGTTTTTCCAGAAAACGCAGACTGAGATTTTAATATTGCACAAAAACTTGTGTATAAAGGTTTATGATTTGGGTTATAACTTTGATTCTAATTACAAAGATAAACAAATTTTAACGAATTTTCTGTTTCTCTATATACGTTGGGTGTTTCTTATAGATTTCAAGCTGCTGAAAAAGAATATGTTTGTAAAAATTTTCTATCACCCTCCAATTTTGAGAAATTTCATTTATACGTTTTGGAGTATGTAGGCATCGTATAGGCATTATAATTATATTACATTATTCTCTTTCATGTATTTGATTCACACAAACATTTCTTTTTCTTATTACAACGATAGAAGATACAGCAAGAGAGTAGAAACAGATGTCCCCCTAAAAAAATTTATGCTAGCGACCTTGAACAGATAGCTCTAGCCACCCCCACAGTATATGACTTTAACGCAAATCCATGACAGTTGAAACTTTCGGGGCGAGTGTACTACTATTTCTTTGTTCTGTAAGACTTTTTAATTAAATTTTGGTTACAGTTATCCTATTTTCCTCTACAGTATATAAAACATGTCTAGAGGATGCGTTACGTTAATTAACCCGATTGTTTTTGCTATGTGTGCGGGGAGCAAACTTTGAAAAAGCATCGATGCGCTTTCACGCTTTTAATAAGGACTGTCCATCATATGTACTTTGGATATAAAGTAGGTGAACAAGATAAGAAATGGGCACCTCATTCTTGTTGTACACGATGTGCTACAAACCTCCGGGCGTGTGGATGAAAGGTACAAAAATGTGTATGTACTTTGCTACACCCATGATATGGCGCATGCCAAAGGATAATATATCTGACTGCGACTAATGTATTACAAAAAATAAAGGATTCTCTGCAAGAAGTAAACATAAAATTAAGTACCCGAACTTAGATTCAGCAATGTGACCAGCATTACATAATGATGATTTACAAATACCGAAATCTCCAGAGAATTTTACATATGACGATGCAACAGTAGAAATGGAAATTGATGAAACTGAAACTTCCTCTACATCTGATATGAACTATTCTCCTGGCATAATTGAAGAACCACTCCTAATTACTCTAAAAGAATTAAATGATTTTGTGAGCGACTTAAATTTATCAAAGAAAAACTCAGAATTACTTGGATCAAGATTATAGGTTGGAATCTCCTGAAAAATCATTCAAAAATATCTATTTATCGAGACTGACATAAGAAATATTCGACATTTTTTTCAAGAAAAGATGATTTATGTTATTGTAATGATATAAGTGGCTTAATGTCTGCTTTAAATTGTCAATATAACTTGGAACAATGGCCTATAAGAGAGCAGCCACAGATAAGACATTTACTGCTACAAAAAGTATGAAATTTCTCATTAATTAATATAATTTCTTTTTACAAAAATTCTTCTATATTTTTCTGAAAGTTTATAAACAATGCATACTTTCAGTGTTTAAAATATTAATTTTACGCTTTATAAGTGTTTATTTAAAAGTTTGTCATTACTAAAATACCAAATGATAAATTTCATAAGGTATATGTTTAATGTGTTGAATAAATACTACAAAATTCAGATTTTCAAGATTTTTATTTTTTTAAAAATCTGTGGGTGGTGGAAACTTTTTAATGGCATATTCTTTCACAGCACCACCTAAAATATAAAAGTCAACATATACTTAGTTAGAAACAGAAACCTTGTTTATCAGTGTTATTGCTGAATCAAAAGTAAAGCATTTTGGAATTCTAAATTTCTGAACTTTAATTAAAAAAAATAAAAATAAAAACGAAAATTTTCGAAAAACGGTGGTTTCAGTGTAGATACATACGTTATTGCGATTCTTAAGAAAAGAATCCTTGCTTAACAACGCAAAATTTTGATACATTTTCTGATTCATTTTTAAACATAAAAGCTTAATATAGATGCAGGCATCATTATTGAAAGTAGGAAGGGGAGGGAGAGGGGGGGGGTTAAGTTCCCGCTCTAAGGTTTGATGAATTTTTATGATATCTTTTTTAATCCAGCAAATAACTAGGAACAAATACTAATAATAACCATAATAATTTTAATTTCAATTGTTATTTTACTTTTTTATGTATACGCTACTTTAAAAGAAAAACTACAACGGCCTAGACTGGTTAAAGTGGCCAGCATTGTTAATGATCAAATCATATATATTCAGGATGCGTATTTAACCAACGTTAGCTAAAACAACACAAATTAAGAATGAGTATTTTGTTTTATAACACTTTATGTTATTATTCGTTGTAAGATAAAGTAAACAGCAATAAGTATCAAATGAGAAATGGAGGAATACAAGTGTTCTCAGCAAAAAATGTCGTGAGTAAGACTTCCTCTTTAAAAGTTTTTGCAACAACCTATCTTCTTACTTTCAAAGAAAATACTTTTTATTAATGTTTTGCTATGAACAGTGAATAAAAAATCCAGGCAAAGTAGCCATCTGGCTATTTTGCTTGATCTATTTGTGACCACTTTACTCGGAATGGCGCCATTAAAATAGCTATGATGTAGTATCTAATTAGCATGATTTAGCGTTATCAAACATACATCATTTAAAAGTTCATTTTCTACTGATAAAATATAAGAGAAAATATTTATATTGCTATCAATTATTGAGCTATAACTATAAAATTGTAGCACTTGCCTAAAATGATAAATGCCAGCACCCCCCCCCCCCCCAAAAAAAGAAAGAAAATAAAACAAAGGGATCAGAACTAGAAATAAGGTAGCCTTACGCTTAAAAATAGCTGGCAATATTACCAGCATCTGTGACTACTGTTTCGCCCAGTTCCTGCGTAGTAAGTGGACTATATACAGAAAAAAACCCTTCAAAATGGCCACTTTTTCTTAACTGGCCGCTTTTTGCATTCTTTTTCTAATTTATAATATGTTTTTCCCCTCAATAAATGAATATTTGTTTGAGTTGTAAGCAATTGTTGCTTCAAAACGCCAGTTTTTTCCCCTTTCTTGTGCTCTCAAATCAAAACAATTCATACAATCACACCTACTGTGACAGTATTTTGTAAAAAATCTTCTTCCCTTACTTAAAAAAAAAAAAAATAAATAAATAAATAAATAAATAAAATTACATAGTTTTTTAGTAAGAGTGCTTTCGAATTCGATACATTTGAGTACAAACATGAATTAATCTTTTACTGCACGAATTTTTCAATTTTTTTAAAATAAATTGTTTAAAATCTCTTTTCGGTGTAATAATAGATAAATAGAATTTTCTGCTAAAATTTGATATTCTATGGTGTGTGCCATAAGTACACAATTATGGTTTTGAAACATTGTATTTAAATATTTTGCAACTAAATGAGTTTAAATAAATTAATTTTATCTGCTTGACACCTTGTAATTTTTTTATATTATTATTTTTAAATATTTAGTAAAATATATATATATATATATCTTAATAGCTCTATCAAAATTTCTTTTGTTTCCGATGAGAAAATTCTAATTTTTTGTGTAAATCAGCCATGCGAAATGTATAAAATAAATGTTCATTCCATTCTGTGGAGTGTTCCTGATCAGGGGCAGAGATCATATTGGACAAATTCATGGTACATGACAGTGGCGTAACCAGTGTGGATGGCCAAACCATCTGAATACCGGTATTTTTTAAAGTTCTGTTCGCCTTATCAAACCAGAGGGGCCAACAACCTGGTTTTGGGCACCTACCCTGGTTACGCCACTGCATAATGTAACTTATAATGTTTTTCAGTATGTACCAGATATGTGACGTGGTCCAGTAAAGGGTTAAAAAAAGCGTCAAAGTCTAGTCACTTTGGAATTGAGAACAATTTTAAAAACAGCTGACTAAAAGGTAAAAATTTTAGGAGTAATGTATACAAGTTTCCAAATGCATTGTATTGAACAACTAGAATTTAACCATTTATCCAATTGGATCCGGCTTATGCGTAAAACTCAAAGGTTTATAACATTGCGAAAGATAATCGCACCTGAATGCAGTTTTTCGCAAATGGCTCAGGACAAACTGGTCACAGTTGTGGTTATAATAAAATCAGAAGATATATGCTACAGTCGTGAAAGCCCTAAATAGAGTATAGGTTAATGTTTTATTTGAGCAACAGAGCGCATACGGAGCTTCTTTAAAAAAAAAAAAAGAAAAGAAAAAAGAAACAGACGGTATACGGCGTATGCTTCCGTATACCCCCAAACTACCGTAAAACAAAATAATAATAATATCCACTCAAAAAGTTTTCGATTTTTGATCAAGTAGCTCCACGGTCCTCTTGATGATAAATGATGTCAGTGAAATCAAGCAATCAATGCTCTACAAATCATATGCTAAAATCGCGTGCACTGGTCGCATCCATGATATATTTTCTTTGCAAAAAAAAGACACATAAGCCTTGCGTGGGTAGTTTACAGTGATACAAAAAATAAATCAAGATGTATCCAGCACTTTATCATGTCGTGATATCCTAATGTAGCTCAGGATGTTTTTTAAATTGTATGACAGCATAGATTTTGTAAAAGATTTTCATGAGTGGTCATTATCCCTTTTTTTTTTATCTTTTTAGATGAGAAACAGGAACGCTGTTGTTGATATAGCAAGAAAAGTTTCTATTGTTTTGTTCAAAAATGATTGAAGATCGTTTGAATTAATTTTGATTATTTATAATACTCTTCATTATTTTGTAATATCCCATTTCCTTTGTTTAAAGCAATGTTTTTCAATATATTTTTACTTCATGGCTCGTGTGTCATTAAAAAGCGACAGTAGGATACGGAAAATGCACGACAGTTGTTTCTAAATCGTGACATAAAAATACAATAAGTCCTATGAAAACGAGATTTTTATTAATAACGGAATCTTGTCTTATGCGGAAATTTCCGTCCCGTAGGAAAAAAAAATCATGGACTTCGTCTGCTCTTTCTTTGGCCACTAACAGATTCATATTAGGGTTTAGTTATATACAGGGTGTTTCATAAAAGATCAGCAAAATTTTATTAGGTGATAGTACAAAACCAAAGAAATAACTTTCATCGAAGAATACATAGCCGGAAATAAAACCCAAAGGTGCAAGCGCATTTGGAAACTTGAACGGGGAAAACGTTAAAACTCCATTTCTGCCGCGAGTTATCGGAAGAAAAACAGTACTAACAACATGCAAATTTAATATGAGAAGAACTTTCATGAACATCTGGATTAAAATATGAAAGTCGCTGATCCGAGTGTTCAACTGTCAATCGCGGTAGGGCCGTATTGAAAGATGTTGCTCTTCACTAGGCTGATATACATTTTTTCTATGGAATTGCAAATGTGAATGGTACAGAGGCTCAATGATTTTACAAAACACACATACAGAAAGCTGACCACTCACAGTATACTTCAACAAAGCCGCGTGCGAAAAGAAAATTACGCCCAGGGCAAAGTTTCAATTTGGCATCCCCCCCCCCCCCCAATTACCATTTCTCTTTGTGACAAATGTCACACAATTGAAAAGTGTGAAAATACAAATAAATTCAATTAAATATATGTCTGTCGTTTATTTTGAAACTTTTAAAGGTTCAATTTAACAACTAAATAATGTAAAAGAACATTGTACTTATATTTTGGTAAAGGGGATCTCGAAAGCATATGTGGAAAAAATATATTTAACAGTATTTTATAATCCCTTTTGGATTCCAAGAAAGAAGTAATATTCTATTTTGAGAATGTATGTTTTTTTCACAAAATAACTCCAATTATGTTATACATATAATAATAAAAAAAAGAGGATGGCAATTTAAATTTGGTGCCCCCTCTATTTCCGCGCCCTTGGCGACCGCCCCCTTCGCTCCCCGCTTCGTACGGCAATCTGGAGTTCAATTTTCGTGGCATACTTGAATCCATAGCTAAACTTCAGTCCCACATTTAAAAAAGTTTTTAAAAACATGCGAAAGAAATACTACTTTTTAATTTATTTGAAATACTAACAAAATGCTTCATCATAAGAAGAAATTATTGTAATGTGGTAAAAAAAAAAAAGTAGTATGTTGGGACCAGCGGGAAAACTTTCCTCTGTATGCATCAAATTGTCTAAAGCCAAATTTAAACGACAACCTAGTCGTGCTTTAAATGTCCTTTTAACTACCGACGGTACTTATAAGTACCATTGTGGAAAATTTAATAAAAAACGTATTTAATCAGTCTATTAATAAAAGTTTTTTTCCGCACAATATACTTTTAGTCGATCTAATTTAAACAGAATAGAAAAACAGTCGAGTATTTTTTATTAAATGAATTGATTATTTTTGTAAATATTTTACAAAAAAAATATAAATACCGATATATTTAATCTGTTTTAATGAAAAAACACTTCTAAATTTCACATTATTATTATTTAAAAATTCCAGTATAACTTCAAATATTAAAGAAGACAATTATTGATGTGAAGCCGTTTCTTCTTGATAAATAATTCGGTAGATAAAGAGTTAAAGGAAACCATGAAAAACAACAGCAACGAAACAGCATAACAGCGACGCCTGTCGGGCAGTATGCACCCAAACGTTATAAGGATATAGTATTTATGCCAAGCACTGACAGAATTAAGAGCTGAATGAAATTCCAAGCATTAATTTTTAAAGCTTAGCAATCGCGAAAATCACAGAAGCAGCAACTGTTAATCGATTTACACCGAAATCTAATCAGGATCTATTTATGTGAAGGTCTAACAGAATATGAAATTTGAGGAAATTTCATACATTAGTTCTTGAGATATAGCTATTCGCAGAAATATTGAAAATTTCCAAATAGCAGCGCAATCTGTAGCTGTTTTTCGGAGCACCACAAGCAAAAAGAATGAGAGGTTGTGTCCAAATGTAGCTATACATATGCGTATCGTATTGTGTATACTATATTGTATCTAATCAATGAATAAATGGATACAGCCCCTCATCTTTTTGCTTCAAATTAGGGATAACGGGTTTTGAGCCTATTCCATCGACGATCACTTTCAGAATTTTCAAGCTATGTTTTTGAAACTTTTACAAAAGTTGCTTTACACATATAGCTAACACAATATGCAAATGAAATTTTGATAGCGTTCATGCATGCGCAATGAAATTTTTTTTAATAAACCTGCTCCTTTTTCATACAATTTTTATTATTCCTTAATTCTGATTACAAGATATTGTGTACAATGTTATTTGTCATATTTGTGGAAAGGAACATTATCTTGTATTAAGAATTTTGCAAATTATAAGCAAAAAAATCAGTGAAATTTAAGACTCTTTTTTATAAAAACTTTAATTTCTCTACAAGTTTACATGCTATCAGTATAAAAGTGTACATAATTTATTATAATAAGCCACTTAATCATAATCTATAGTTTGAACGCTTTTGCTACATTAGTTTTGACAGGGTTATCCAAAATATATTCGTTTTTTATTCAATTTGTTGGCGGTCCCCTATAGAGTTTCGGGAAAAAAAAAACCTTCACAGAAATGTACACTGTCAGAAAAATTCGTCAATATACACTAAGTTATCGTTATTTTTTCACAAATAATTTCTGTTCTCCCAGAAAACGTATTTGTTCTGTGAGTTCATTCCGAGCTTCGAAAAATGAGGAAAAGTTTCCGTTTATATCCAGCACGCATGCGCATTGGGTCTGTTAGTAATAAGTTCGAATTTATTTTTAAAATGAAAAACAAAAATATTCTATTGATTAAAATGTCTAATTTAGTTTTAAAAGACAAAAATGTTTTCGAATTTAAAAATAAATAACAATTACTTTCTTTATTCGTTCAAAAATTCTCACAAATAGAACATCCATGTTTTTTCTCTAACATTCTACGTAATATATTTAAAATTCACATTTTTATACTATATTAATACTAAACGTAAAAAAAAACCCAGCCACAGTTTCATTAAAGATGAAATCTTTCCGAGATTAACTGCATAATTAAAAGCTTTTTAACGAAATACACCAACCCACACCATATGAAATGAAGGGTTCTATTTTAACGATCAATCATCATGAGCAGCCGTAGCGCCGTGGATTAGCGTTGGTCTGGTAATCCTGGGGTCCTTGGTTCGATCCCCGCCTCTTCCGCATTGATTTTTTCCAAACTTTTTCAAGTGACGGATATTTTTCCTCTTTTGACAGAGAAAAAAATAAACAGAAAATCGTCAATATACAGACAATTTCTGGCAGCAGTGCTGCCAGTGCATTTTCTGTGAAAAGACGGAAGTTTTTTTGAGAGTGTATGGCCTTACTACTACGTTTACACACTTAGAGTTTCAGGATAATTCCTCATTTTTCTAGATATGTAGCAAAATGTCTGAAATCGAAGGTGGCCGGTCACCTTTGGCCATATAGTGTATATTCTTTAAAATGTATATAAAATTAACCTAAAGTTTAAAATTTTAACGATAAGAATTTTATCCTGTTTCTATCTTTTAATTCAGATATTCTTTTCCTATCTCAGTATCCCATTTGTTTGGTTAATCCCCCCCTTTTTTATATTACAGTTTTTATTTTATTTGCTTACATTAAGTTTATGTATAAATATGAAAAAATTTTCATAAATTAGTAGTAACCTATATTCTTAATATCTTAATACAGGTTATATTGATATGCCGAAATAAAAAATTAGCATAAAATAAACATTGAATACAGTTGCAAGAACTTTACTACACTAACAAGGAAGATCTCCATACGGGCATACTCCGAAAAATTTGAAAAGAAAAAAAATTACAGAATGTTCTTCACGAGTATATGCAGCTTGATAGAGCATCTGTAAAAAAATAATGAATTATTAGTTATTTGTCAATTTTTCATCCGTTGGCGGTGGAATACAATTTCATAGAAAAAAAATTGTCAAATGCACTTTAAGGAAAAAAATGTTTCATATTGAACTTGTTTAAATAAAGTTTATTTAAATAACTTTAGTTTTGTCAGTTTTAGATTTTTTAAACTATAATTTTGTCATATCGATATTTATATTAATTTATATTGAAATTTAACTATAAAAAATTACGATTTAAAACGAAATTCAAAATTTTATTTTAAAAATCATTTTTAAATTAACTAAAATTGTTTAAAATTCAAAATTAAGTCACATTTAGCATCATTGATTCAATTTTGTTGCTATGAAAACGATTTCTTGGATATTAAAATGTATAACTGCAGCATTCTTTATATGGTTTTTATTTTTGAATACGCTTAAATGATTGAAATATTTTTTCAATATAACACTTTTTTTATACATGGAAATATTTTTTCAATGATAAATTAAATAATTGCAGCAACAATCAATCAATATATATATATATATATGTGTGTGTATAAACCTTTCTCATTGTTTAAGTTTAAATTCATTAAATACCATTTGCACGCATTTTTAAAATCCATTAACAGACATTAAAATCATTTGCTTTTGGCGAGGAAATGTGGTGCTCTCCAAATCTCGTGGCACTTTCTTCTTTTCACGCCAAATATTACGCGATTTGTTTTTTTTTACAGATTTTCTCTTGTAATTCCGCAGATAATTTTACTGATCCTTTATTACTTACATAAAGAGTTTAATAAGTATATATTTTTTCAAAATATTCTAAGTATGCTCAGTATAGAGACCTTCCTTGTAAGTCTGATGATAAAAGTTATTGAGTATTTTAGATTGTTGTACTTAAAAAATACCTATATTAATTCAGAAAATCTCGATAGGTCTTGACTTAAAGCTTTCGAAGTACATTCGAAGTTGAAAATGTGTACTTAAAAATTGAACTGATTCTACTTGGGCAATAACTTTTGATTGTGATTATACTTGTGAAATTATAATTTATGTTCACAAGCACAATTACTATCGATCTTAACTATACTTGACAGTTACGGATCATCTTCATTATACTTTTATTATTATGATTAATCTTGGCTGTACTTAGGAGATAATTATTAATCTCAACTATATTTGGTCAGTTATTATTGATCTTGATTACACTCGGGCAATGAATATTGATTTTGACTATACTTTGAGAATTACTGTAAATTGTCTAAGTATATTTTGACTATAATTGGATAATTACTGTTGCTCATACCTATACTTGGATAATTACTATTGATCTCGAATCTTGACAATACTTGGGCAAGTTTGGCTATATCTTGTAAAGTATCGGCAAATTAAACATTTTTTATGTATAAATAGAAATATTATTGTAATATACTCTCTTAAAACGAAAAAGCTGAAATAACTCAAGTTGAGCTGAAATCCACTCTTTTCCCATGTTGAAAGGAACCTTCTCAAGAAGAGCTGAAACAACTCAAGTGAATGAGTTGTTTTTAATCAACTCATGATTGAGTGATCTCTATTTTACTCATACTTGAGTGAAATCAAATCAATAAAGGTTAAATCCAGTAGTACTTGAGTGATTTGTAATCGAGTCATACTTGAGTGAAATGAAGTCATTTAAGACTGAATCTCGTAGCACTTGAGCGATTTGTAACCAAATCATACTTGAGTGAAATGAAGTCTTTAGGATTAAATCGAGTAGCACTTGAGTTAGCTGCAGCCAACTCGTATTTGAGTGAAGTGAAATAATTTAAGGCAAATCCAGTAGCACTTGAGCGATTTGTTATCAATTCAAGTTGGAGTGAAATTTTGTCATTTTTGATTTAATTCAGTAGCACTTAGGCGATTTGTAACCAATTCTTACATGAATGAAATCAACTCATTTAAGAGTTAATCCAAAACTCCTTGAATTTGTAGAATTGAATAAATTCACTCTTAAGAAAAGCAAAATTGCTTAAAATTACAAAAATCTTCAAGTGATTTCTAAATCGTTTAAATAAAATCACATCATTTAAAACTAAATTCAGTAATCCTCGATTAATTTTTATCAATGAAATTCAATATAACATAGAATTATTGCCACATTTTCAAGTGTTGCAATTAAATTATCATTTCGGATTTAAATTTCTGCTTATTGAAATTACAAGGGTATATATATATATATATATATATAGAGAGAGAGAGAGAGAGAGAAAGAAATAGAGAGAGAGATATTGGAAAACTGTAACATGGATTCTCCAATATTTCTTCCAAGTCTTTAATTAACAAGACTTAAACCATTCTAATTTACATGACTGAAAGTTCTCTAATGAATCATAAAAACATTTTTTTTTCTTTCTAATTCAATGAAACTGTTTCCTATGTCAATTTAGGGGAAAAGGCAATTGAATCGTTATACAAAATTAAATAGAGCTTATATGAATTTTTTATTATTCTGTCAAATAAGAAAATTTTAACATCAGTATTTTCTTTTGTTAAATTTAAAAGTACATATATTCATTAAACTAAAAATACTGGTGATCTCAAAATTGTAAATTTGAAAACACTTATTCATGCAAACTGCCTAAATTTGCATAACTGTACAACAGCACCCGAACAACATTAAACAGAATATCAGCTTCTGATGTTGTGGTGCTAATGGGATTTTTCTTTTCTTTTATTGGGCAATTTCAAGTTTACATATTTTCCAATGATACTTATAGCTTCAGATATGCTTATATACAATTTTAATTTTTTCATTAGCTTCTGATTTAATTGTAAATAACAATTATTTTTTTATTAAAAATTTATGATTTCAATCAAATAAACCAATTTTAGGCATCTTACTAAAAAAAATATTGAAAAAATAAACTTGATATCAGCCCAACGACTCAACTTCAGCACCACAATGTCAGAAGCTGATTGTTCCCCTTAAGAGTTCAGATAATCCTATGCAGAAGTTATTTTCAAATATCTTGTTTGGATTTTAAAATATTTACCTTTTTTGGGGGGGGGGGGCATAGAATATTTGAGGATGATCTGTAAGTGGGTTAGTTTTTACTTTTGCAATTTTGGTTAGTTTTTTTTTTTTAAATATTAATACGAGTTTCAGAACCAGTTTTGAAAAAGAAAGTATTAAAAAACATAAAACCTTTAAAAAAGTATTCCCCCCCCCACACACATGGCCAGCGCAGGGTTTAAATAAATGAAATTGAAAATATTTTAAATGAATAAACATCAACCCATGATACCTTGTTGTAATTATTCCTAGATTTAAATCTCAATCAAAATCTTATATTTCTTAAACTGACTAAATTAAAAAATATATTTTAATTGTTTAGTTTGAAATCTGAAATGGCTTTGAAATCTTAGATAAAATAATTGTTACCCATAGCATTTATATAAGCACATTGCAATTGGGAAATGTAGAGGAATGCCATTAAAAAACTTGTATAGCTAAAATTTTGATTATGGACAATTATTTATAGTATGAAGAACCTTCCACTAAATATTGTAGTACAAAAGTTAAATGCAGAAATAACTGAGAAATGGATTTATTGACCATGTGCAATTATTCTTTATATTATTTAAAACATTTGTTAAAACTTGAATTTATATTCAAGAATAACTTATTTCTTCTTAATTAATCTTTTAATTTTTGATTTTATTTAATGTTTCTTAAATCAACAAACTTTTAAATCAATATAAAAGCATAAGACTGCAGCATTTTATGTCAAAAGTTAGATCCAAATGTGCAATTTAGAATGTTGCAAGAAAGGAAAAAAACTAATTTTATTTAACAACAAAAACATTTTATTTAGCAAGAACAAAATAAACCTAACATTAATTGATAACAATTCTTTCCAACATCAGATAAACAAGTTTCAATAACATCTTTAACAGGACCTTTATAAATATAACAGTCCATTTGCATTAAACATTAAATACATAAAGGGCATATTGTAATCTGTCCACTGGTTTGTCCAACTTTTAAAATCTTAGGCAAAATTGACACTTTGTTCAGGATCCTTGAGATTAAATAAGATTGTTGAATTTGACTCCTCACAGTAGAATTTTACTCCTCCATGAAATCACCATCTTCCAGTGTTAAAAGAAAATATTGAAATTAAGTTAAATAGCAATAAATATAATGTTAAAGAATGATTATGAACATATTAAAATATTTTGCAGCTTTCAGATTAAATGTTTTATAAAATTTCCCATCCATAGTCTAAACAAAAAATGAACCATACACTAAAATTTTAGCCTTATAAATATTACACTACTGAAAATTCAGCCAATCATGAATAAAATGGAAATAGAATAAATAAATCCTGTGCGATTACACTTATCCGCTTGTTTAAATCCTGGTGTTACTTCTGATACAATCTTAAAATAAATATCCATTTTAAAAACAAATTTAAAATGAAAGTTCTTAAAGCAACATTATAAAATATTGTTGAAAATTCACCTTTGTTGCTACTTTCAAAATGTATCAGCGCTGGCAAATACCCAACCAATACAGGTTTTTGTGGATTTTTAGTTGTTTTTCTATATATTTGCATATTTATATAATACAAGATAGAACCTACAACAATTAGACCAGGGTTGGCACGGTTTAAACCAATTGGTTTTAACTATGGTTTAAACAACTGTTTACTCCTTTTGGTTTAAACAATGGTTTAGTTTAAACCAACTGGTTTTTTTCTTTAAAAAAAAAAAAAAAAAATATTAGAAGAAATTTAATGACATTTTCTCTTTTTCTTAATAATTTATGTATGTCAGATTATTGAATATAAATAACTTCTATTTTTAACACTTTTTATCAGCAATAAGCATTGGATGTAGCAGGTTTAGATAATTTTTTGGGTATAGGATTAAAATCAGTCTGCATTGATTTCTCTTTAGAAAAAGCTTAGAACATGTGAATTGATCAAATATAAAGTAGATTAAAAATATTCAATATTTAATAGAAAATATCTTAATTTTTTGATAACTGCAGATAATTTAACGCAATAACATAATACAATCTATAAGATTTCAAGCTGTAAAAGAAATCCCCAATCTTAATTGGGGAGGTTATCTTAAGCATTAAAATAATAGTGATTTCCCCCCCCCCCCTGTTAGTTATCTGCTGAATCTATGACAAAAAATGTTGACTTAAAATTGTCATTCAAGAAACAAAATGTCAAGAAGTATTTGAAATTTATTATTTGAATAGCTATGGAGAAAAATATTTTATTTATCAGACTACTTTCAAATGTTTATTATTAGTAATTAAAAGATTAGTTATAAAGATTTTCAGAGTATCAGTGCTTCACTGTATACAGCACTTTATTCTTAGAACATAAGACAGTTTGCTAATACTGTTTAAATTAAATTTTAATTTCTTTTATTTTTTACATAAATTCATTGTAAATATTTAATTTAAATCATTTTAAAATGAAGTTACAGTTTATAATCCAATGTCTATTTTTATCAATATATATGCATGTATATGTAATAAGAAAGGATGTAAAAAAAAAAAAAGAAAAAAAAAGAAAAAGAAAAAACTTTTTTAGTTTTTTATGAAAAAAAAAAACTGGTTTTTTTCTCCAACTCGGCAATTAGACTAAAAAAAGAAGTTTTAGAATGGCCTCATTAATATTCTTTCTTTCAAATTCCTTTTTTCTGAAACACATCTATTGTTAAGCTAATTTTTATGTAAAATGGAGAAAATGTTTTTCAATATTATGGCAGTTTGCAGATGAAACCAGATTTTAATACTTTCAACTTAATTTATTTGCATGAGTTCCTCACTCCCTTTCTATAATTTGATAGCTACCCTATTTCCATAAAAGGAGATATTATTCTTGTTATAAAATACATACTACTCAATAAATTCATAATGCAATATTCCTATCATAATCTAAATCAAAATATATTTTAATCAATTTAACACGATATTAAATTAATGTTCTATAAATTGAATGTCACTAAATTGCAACTTAATTTTCAAATAAATTCAATACAAAGATCACTCTACATGAATACAACAAAGCGTGTTGCACCATAGATTTTTTTTTTAAATCTTATAGATATTAGTTAAACCTTCAAATTTGAAATTAAAAATTTTGCAATATTCAAGGATCAGAGTAAGGAAAATGCAAAAATGAGGAAATAACATATAAACAAAAAAAAAAAAAAAAAAATTCAATAATGCAAAAAAAAGAAAAAAAACCCAAAAAGTTCTTAATGACACACAAGATAAAAATTGAGTAAAAAGTTAAATAATTCATAAAGCAAAAATTGAGCAACATGTTAAACAATGTGCAAGATAAATATAAAAAAGTCCTTCCGGCAATGCCGGGAGGAAGAGGTAGCTTTCATATACTTATATATTTATTTATTTATTTTAAAGTAAGTTACATTGTTCAAAAATACTAAGCTCAAATTAGTGGAAATAATCTTATAAAATTAGTGATTTTATAAGATTGAATACTAGTTTTTGTCAAGACTGAATATTAATAGGAATTTTTAGAAATTAGTCATCTTTTATTCAACCTGGTTTTATTTTAAGTGATTTAGAAAGTCACCAAATTCCACGATATCATAAAGTGTATGCCATTTTAAAGCAACACATTGTGGATTGTTCAGATCAGACCGTTTCAAAATGTCAGCCATAAGAAAAATTCAAAGTGCTATAACTCAATCATTTTTTAAGATATAAACAAAATAAAAAGTGTTCTGGAATCTTTGTTTTAAGTTGTAACACGTAAAAGAAAAATATGTTTCAAATTTTGATTTTTTTGCATTTAATTTTAAATTTAAAAAATTTAAAAAATTTTAAAATGGCCACCATTTTGAAACAAAATTGCGGATGATGCTGGCCAACGAACTCGGTCGAGACATTTGTATGTACGATGTACATACCAAGTTTCATTGAAATCGGTTCATAAATACGTGTGTTATCACGTGACAAAAATCAGATCGTTTCAAAATGTCAGCCATAAGAAAAATTCAAAGTGCTATAACTGAATCATTTTTTAAGATATAGACAAAATAAAACATGTTCTGGAATCTTTGTTTTAAGTTCTAACACGTAAAAGAAAAATATTTTTCAACTTTTAATTTTTTCGCATTTAATTTTAAATTTTAAATTTTTTTAAAAATTTAAAATGGCCGCCATTTTGAAACAAAATGGCGGATGATGCTGACCAACGAACTCGGTCGAGACATTTGTATGTACTATGTACATACCAAGTTTCATTCAAATCGGTTCATAAATACGTTAGTTATCGCATGACAAAAATCAGATATATATATATATGGTTATATATATATATATATATATATATATATATATATATATATATATATATATATATATATATATATGTCAACATTTGAACGGAAGGTGGTTTTGGGGTCTGGGGGTCATGATCGGTGAAAATATACCAAAATTTTCCGGAAGTGCTTTAGGTAGCTTTTTACTTTTTGTAATGAAAGGCAACCTAATAAAAATGTGAAAATAAAACATATGCATGTAAAATTTTATGGACATATATAAATTGGTATAGAAATCGAAGATGGCTGTCTGGTGAAAATGATTTTAAAATGTCAGATTTGAGGCTACTATGTCTACAGTAAAAATTAAAACTCTTAATGGTGCAAAATCTTTGGTTGAATTCATGGAAAATGATTCCTTAATGTTTTGATTCCTATTCTACCATATAACAATATAAGTACGATTAATAGAAGTAATTTAAGTATGATGATGTTTGCATCACCATCGTTATAAATTTTTAAAAATTGTAATTTTTTGCTACTGTTCAAAAGTAGACTATTTTTCGACTATTATTCTATTTTTCGACAACAGAGAATTACACAATGAAAGAAATAAGGATTTTGTTGATGATATGGAATAGTGGTGTACCTAGTAGTTGTGTAATAAGAAAGAAAAAACCATTGATGTGCACATAATGTGAGCTTAGGTGTACATATATATAATATACATACATATAATATACATACATATAATATACATACATATAGTGTATATAAATTAACTCATTAAATTTTAAATTTATTTGTGCACCTTTTAAAGACAATTTTTAAAGTTCAAAACTAATAAAAAAGAATTGATGCATAACAAGTACAATTAATAACCAATATAAAATTAAAACATTCTTTAACCCTCCAATTTATCCCGAGCATTGAAATCAGTCTATCAAAAATAAAAATGTTTATTGGTTACTTTAACAATTCACTGAATAATGCAAAACATTTCATATTTATTTTGTAACTGTCTGTGCCTTATTTTCGTTTAATTAAAAATATTGCATTGGCTTTGCAGTTTCTTATTTTTCATGCGTACAGATTAAATCATGGTATTTTAAATTTTTTATGTAAATAGCTCAGTAGCATGATTTGCAGATTGATGATTTGTATATTAATTACAAATCCAACTAATAAAAATTATTTTTTAAGTAATTGATTGTGACACTACAACTAGTTTAAAAACTCCGCATGAAGAATTGGTACAAAAAAAGACACAGGCTTACTTAACAGAAGACTCATTTAAAACTGACCCTCCATTTGCATGTTGCAGGGCTGAGATTGACAAAAAAGTAAAAAATCTGAAAACTGTGGGAACGACATTTGAGCAATAATACTTATGAATTTCAAGTGGAATAAATATTATAATTGCTATTAAAATTTATATGTTACATGAAATAATGGACTGTTATATCAAAGTACAAAAACAAAAGTAAGAAAAAAATATAACATTTCCCCAAAAATTTAGTTGCTGAAATTTCTTTAAAAATTGAAGAAAAGTCTGAAATTCAGACTAAAGTCTGAAAAATCTCATTTCTAATTGGAGAAAACATTTCCGATTATGTGCAACCTTGCAAAAAAAAAAAGTTATGTGCCCCTTCAACAACTGTTTATTCTGAACATATATTTTCTGAGGCAGGCCAAATTTATAGTAGTAAAAGAAATGTCCTGTCCACTGATATTGTAGAACATTTGGTGCTTTTGCACCATAATTTGAAATATAATAAATTTAATTAATTTTTGATTGCATTTTCAGTTTTATTATCTAAAATAAGTCTTTTCTGTCTTTCTATATATCAAAAAAGTATTTTTATTTGCGCAAATGTTAAACTAAATTTTAATTTGAAGTTATTTTATGACAGTTTTTGTTCTCAACTTTTTCTATATTTTGCAGACATATTGTTAAATACCGAATAAATAGTTTTATGAATTACTGCATATATTATACACTGATATTAAAATAATTTTTTTACAGGCCAGTTATAAATTCATGCTTAAAAAATGAAATTCTTACAACTAGTCGGTATTGGCTGAGTACTCGTAAAAAATTTGGCCGAGCACCGAGTACTCGGTATGTCTCTAATATGGAACTGTTAAATGAATTTACAACAAACACTTATAAAACATTCTTATAGATTGTAAGCCTTACATCAAGTTTTAATTAATTTATTTATTTATTTTTAAACTATAAAACTATTTTTATGAATAATTAATTCTTCTGAAATTCTTTGCTTTTCTGAATTTTTCATTAAAAATTAGTACAGCTTACCTAAAATTACTTTTTTTAAAAGCGAGAGAGAACATATAATCAAGAAGAAATAAGTTTCCAATAATAATCTATAAAAATAAACAGTGGATACTCGTCATTTTGACAGCATCAGATCAATTTTACTCTTTACAAGTGTCAAGATAAAAACACATTTCAAACTAAATATTTATCCACTTTTACCAGAATTAACTTTTCTCACATACTTTATAAAATAAAAACATTTTCAGTTTAATTGTAAATGAAAAAAAGCACCAATAAAATAAAAAAATAAATAAAATACACTTAGTAAGCGTTATCTTTATGATGCCACAGTAAATAGGAATTTTTGCTTATCAAAATAAAATACATGTGCATAACTATTTTGCACCAAATCGATTCTCTGCCCAGGGTCTTGATTTATTTATTTTTAATAAAAAAAATTTTAAAAGAAAAAAAAATCACAATTGTCTGCAAACTTTGAAAATTTTCTGTGAACAGCATTCTAATGTTCTTCTATATCATCTGACAATGGAGGAGAGGCAATTGCGCGGAATACTCAAGATTTTACTCAATCAATGTTTGACAAAGCTAATTACGTAGTTTATGTTACGTATTTAAAAATCACAAAATGCCCCCCTTTTTTTGTAAATTTACTTTTAAGTGTGAGGGGGTGGGAGGTGTCAAAATCTATGTTTGTCCCAGGCAAAAAAGAGGCTAGTTTCAGCACTAACTATGCGGATATGAAGTTTCCACACCTCGAGGAAACGCTAGCGAGCTAATGCTATTCCTATGGGGAAGCATTTTTCTAATAACTATTTCGCATTTTCACATTTTCAAATAATTTTTTTTTGCACTGGAGAGTTGAGGTGCATGCCGACAGAGCGCCTTTTTTACTTTTTCGATTTTGGTTGCAGATATTTTTTTAAAAAGCAATTTCAGTTTCAAAACCGGTTTTGAGAGGGAAACTAACTTTGTAAAAAATATCTGCAATCAAAATCGAAAAAGTAAAAAAGGCATGCACCTCAGCTAATTTATGCAAAAAAAAAAAAAAAAAAAAAAAAAAAAAAAAAAAATTTTAAAAATGTCAAAATTCGAAAGAGTTATTAGAAAAATGCTTCCCCATAGGAATAGCATAAGCTCGCGAGCGTTTCCTCGAGCGAGGACAGTGGCCTTAAGATGTCCAATCAGAAATTAGAATTATAATAAAGAACCCTGATTTCTTTAAAGGGGGTGGATATCTTTAAAGAGGGTGGTTTTAAATATACGTGAACAGGAAGTGAATGAAAAAAATAAGATGACTGTCACATACAAACATAATTATTAATTAAATAAATAAAAGTAAAACCACTTACATTTCTTAAGTTTTCACAAGAACCGACCTTGTTGACGGCAATGTATCACTTATAGGAGCACCTCAGTCAGATTCGGGAACACTTTTTATTCAAATCTACACAATAAGTAATCAGTAGAACTTGTTATCAGCCAGGCTTACTTGATTATTCTGTAAAAAATGCAGTATTATACATACAGGGTGTTTCAAAAAATATATATACTATTTACTAATAATTGGTATATACTTTTCCTTTCCTTTTTTATATACTATATTTTTTCAAATATTTTTTTTTTCAGAAACAGGAAAATTTACATAACAGACAGAGGGAAAAAAAGTTACCAGTCTTGCAAAACAACAATGTTGGTGGTTCGATTGAGATTTTGGTGGTCTTATACCAGCAGTCCACTAAGAATTTTGAACGCTGTATACAGTCGCAGGGGAAAAAAGTAAACACTCCTAACTCTACAGTAAGAATCGTAAAAGAAAGTTACTAGTACCAAACAATAGGAAATTAACTATTTTTAAATAATGTACACAATTTTTTTAGTACGCCGACCTGCAAATCAAAACCAGCCCAAAATTTGTCTTTTAATGGCAACACCCAATTTTCACAACATACAATCTTGGTTCAAACTATGCCTAAAAAGGAAATGTCATTTGGATTATAAGTTTTTGAATCAAACACTTAAAACTTTGAGCTTCTCATGTTAATTTATATTTTCATATTGCTATAATTATCTACTGAAATTATAATTGTGAATATTTTTTGTGTGGTTATAGTACTAATACTAATATCAAAACATAAATGTATTATTGAAAAAAAATATGATATGAATTGCACAACCTACAATTTTATTGATTAATTTATATTTATTGTCTTGCCTTATGTAAATCCAAAACTTCAATTTTTCCTTTCAAATAGTTGTTAAAGTTACTCTTAAAAAGTACAAAATGCTGGTTTAAAGATCCACCTATGATAAGCTAAAAAGCACAATTTGAATTTTTTTTTTTTTTTTTTTTTTTTTTACTCATGTTATTAAAGCATTTGAGCTGGGATTACAGTGCCTCACTTAAGATAAATTTAGAATGTAAAGAAAGCTTAAAACTAAATTCAGTGCCTCGTGATCACACATCAACTTAAATACTTCCTACATTTATGTGCTGTGCAAATTATCAAAAGAGATCATGATATTGCTAAGGGGTGGTGCATCTTAACATTACCAATTTAGGGAGAGGCAATGATATCACAAGACATTTCTGAAAGGAAAGGGATTTGCTTCAATAGTTATTTTAGATTTACCAAACTTTTCTTTTTTTCAGTAACATTTTATAATATCTAAATAGTCTTACATTTATTACGATTATATTTTTTGTGAAAATACTATTATTGAAGTCATCAAAAATTTATAAAATCATTTCATTCCAAAATTTGAAATTCTCCCACCGTTTCACATTCACCTGCCATAAAATTCATTGTTAAAGAAATCAGGAACATAATATTTGGGAAATGATACTTGTATTTACCAGTACAGAAAGAAAAAAAAATATATTTGTCTACGTTTTGTTAATAAATCCTCATTTAAATCTACCTGAAAGCAAGTGCAAGAAAACAATATTACTTTTAAAGCAATTTTTATGTAACAATGTAGCTAAGTACTTTTAAATATTAAACAAATTATAATAATACAGACCATGCACGCAATAATTTTGCTCAATAGCTATGTAAAGCATTGCCAAACAAAACAGTAACAAAGTACACACATGTTCAAACGTTAAGAATGCAAGAGTCTTAGAAATGTGTTTATATATACACTATAATTTTTTTCCTTATATGCAGCAACATGTAGATCAAAATACAAGAGGACTTTGTTTTTCGTGTTTATATAGGGTTTTCCATCCCTTAACAATATTAGCAAAATTGAGAAATAGGAGTACACTAAAAAATAAGCACTTCTAACAAGCCTGAACATCTATAAACCAGTGTGTTTTCACTAAGACACTGAATAATGTAAATTCAGTATTTTGATAAATTTCTATAAATACAGATGTAATAATTGCATAACTTAATTCTTCAAAACATTTATACTACAAGACTGTTAAATGAACTAAGTATTTACATTATAAGACAATTTTTACTTCGCTTGATACAGCATTTTATTTCAAGGTTGTTATGTACGGTACGTATGAGTATTAACATTAATTGTTTATTAAAAAAGAGAAGAGAAATCTATTAAAAGGATAGCATAATGTGAATAAAATACTTTCATAGTACTTACTTCGTAAAATATCGGCTTCTTTAGCAAATAATCTTGAGGAAACCACGAACTTTTAAGATGCATCGAAAATCAGCTTCTCGGAGCATCAGCGTGCAGTGCATTCGGAAATCCTCCATCTTGTATTTTGCAAGGTCAGGTTGACAGCAGCGCCAGCGGTGGATGAAAATAACGCGGGAATGATCTGTTTTCTTCTCCAGTTGACTTGCTTAGTTTCCGATCTCAATGAGTGCATTAGAAATAGAAGAAAGCAAGTCAAGAAGAGTGGACCACTTAAAAATCAGCTCATTCACGATCCAGTAAATTAGAACTCTTTCTTGAGCAGCCAAATCCACTCTTTCGTTTTAAGAGAGTAAATTCGAATGGATTTGGACACCGTACACTACTTGAAAATCTCTGTTCTAGAGAGGACAAAATGTTAGTACGGAATAAAATGTTATTGCAGGGTTCGGACGTCATATTTTTGTTAAAAAATATTTCCAAACAATAGTTTTGTTACAAGTTTTTCTTTCAATCATTTTATCAATTTCCTCGTAAATTTCTCTTTAAAATTTTGAAAAAAAAATCTACTAGGAAGATTATTATTTGTTAATAGCAGTAGGCGAAAAAGTTACCACATGGACCTCCATTAAGGTGCAAATGGAAGGAATAAAACATTAGTCTTTGCGTTTATAAAATGTAAACAACAAGAAATTACATAATTATTATGTATAAGAACCGCATTTTTCAAAAGTTAGAAGCAAAGAAAAGCTTAAAAATGAGGAGGCAAGGCAAAATGCAAATCTGATTAGATGAAAGAGATTACGACAAATGAAAGGGGAAATGCTAACTATTTTTGAGCTCGTTAAAACAAAGTAAATATTTTAAGCAAAGCGTTCGTTGACTCTTTCATTTCGATTTAATTCTCCTTAATTGAGCTTTACATATTCCCATCTGTAGAAACATAAATAACAAATCTTATCTGTCTGGTGACTCAACAGTTGTCGGAAATAAATATGAACAATAGTTCCTTTCATAGCTTTGTGGCATTAGATTTATTTTGTAACATTTTTTTAGTCTATATATACATAGAAGCATCTTATGTTTATTTTTTTTTTATGTCAGACTAGTTGCATAATAAATATAAATTATAACTGCAACTACATTAGATATTCGTATTTAATGTTTTTTTTCTATTATTTTAACCCCTTAACTGGTTAATTCTTCTCCGTTCAATAAATTGAAAATAGCGGACTCACACCACTATTATTTAAATAAAATATTCGTAAAATTTAGTCTAAACCTTTCTGCTTTTCAATAGCATGAAAATTTTCTTAAAAAGAATAGTGGTGTCAAAAAGCTTTAAACGATGAAATAAGCAAATTCGTCTTGCCCGAACGACGTTCGGGAAAACCAGTTAAGTGGTTAAAAAGCTTTGTAGACAATAATATTGGGCCAGTTATAATGTTTGCATTAGCTATGACTATATCTTAAATAATTAGCCAATATTGGTATTAAATATTATTTAACATTTTGGTTATATTTTCTCAATATATCTGTATATTTTGCTCCTGTTGGCAATAATTATTTATCAAACGTAATTAGACACTAACTATATTGTGTCAACTTTGAGCGTATCATGGGTAATATTGGTTGTCGATTTTGGATATATTTTGGGTAACATTGCTGAATCAACACGACTTTTATGCGAAAATTCGATAAACAATGGTCATAATCTAATTTTTTTTTAAATGCAAATCATTACGTATAATTTTCTATTAAAAATTTAAGCCAAAAACTTTAGACAAGATCGTTTTAAGTTCTGGGGTTATGGGCCTCAAAGAATAATATAGATTTCTTCCAAATAAATATATACTCACTTGTTCTTTTTTTTCCCTAAAAATATTCATCTGTGGAAAAATATTATTAACTTTCTGTTATAAAATAGAAGATGTCGGTGTTTATTTTTATTCCTATTAACGACCAGCAAGATAATTGCCGAAAACATACTCTTCTTCACTATACGACAGATGCGACAGAAGAAATCACTATACTTAAATTAATCCTAAAAATAATTTCTTATAATTACTAATATAATGGATTTCTTTCTAAAAACATTCAGCTACGGAAAGATATAATTAACTTCCGGTTATAAAATAGAAGATGTCGACATTTTTTTTTATTGCTATTAACGACCAAGAAGGTAATTGTTGGAAATGCACTATTCTTCAACATGCGACAGATGAATTCAATATTTAAAATAATCCTAAAAACTGTTATTACTCGCACAGCACATCATAAGAAAGGGGGAGATAATTAATTAATTCCACACATTAACACCATAATGACCACAAACTCTAATCATTTCGCTAGCGCATTTTATTTACACGTCTTCCATCATCGCTGTCAAGAGCGCATATATACAGGTACATACAGAATTAAAACAGATTCACTACAGGCGCCATCTACAGGCTGTTTCCACATAACTAAAGATATAACATATTACAGTGAAACTCGTTTAAGATACGAATCAAGGGACCGAGAGCATTTCGTATATTAAGCGGGATCGTATCTTATGCGGATTTCATAGATTCTCGAATCTCTAATAATAATGCTTATAAAAACAGTGCACATTGTTATTAACGTATTTTAGACATTTATAACTCTTATTTTACCCATTGCTAACAATTTTTAGATATTCTAGAAAATTTGAGTTTAAGATATTGAAATAAAGAATAATTTTATTATTTTCCAAAATCTTATTAATATCTGTTTATACAGAAAAAAATTAAAATGCCTTTAATAGTACTCTCTGCCAAAAAAAAAAAAAAAAAAAAAAAACAATAAAACGAAATTTTTTTTAATTTTTAGAAAACAGTAACTAAAATGATTACATACTTAAAGGGGAAGAATAGTAAATTTTCATATCAATTTTTTGAAAGACAAACTAAATATTTGCAGGGAACAATAAGTATTCGATACATTATAAAAATCATGATGTAATTTTAGTTTCTTGAGAAAAAGTAGTTTACCTTGGTTTGGTGCAACTTAGGGCGAAATTTTATTAGGACGTTTTCTGCATTGTTGATGTGGTCATCAAATCTTCAACGGAGCGACCAGCGTCCATAAAAGGGGCATACAGTCAAAGTAAGCTGAACCAGCTCATTACAGATGCGAATGGTGGTATGGTTGGTACATTTGCTTATTCATCCGCATCGTCTTCTATTTCTTCTGAAGAGCTTTTGACGTTCACGATTATATCCACGATAGGACGAACAGTCCCAATCTTTGCATTCTTCTTGATACTGCTCTTATTCTGTCATGTTAACATTTTATAAAGTGCGGCAAAAAAATAAAGGACAAAAAAAAAGGGACTTTTGAGGGCGATGTATAGTAATAAAAATAATAAGCAGCTAGATAAACGGTACAAAAAAAATAAAAAGCATAAAAATTTGCACTGGTTTCACCAACAACTTTCTCATCCAATCAGGAGAGGGAGCAACCAATGAAATTTCAGATACATCCACTGCCCAAGTGTAATGGTAAAAGAAATAAAAGCTGTTGTTGTTTTCGTATTTTGTTGAAAAAGGAGCCAATCAGAATTCAGCGTGCAAAAGCAGTGGAAAAGAACATATTTTAACGAGAAAAAGGTAAAAAAGCAGGTATCTTATGAAAAATAACTAAGATTTTACATATTCTGTTTTAAAACTCGTGATAAACTGATTCTATAAGCACCATTTCGTATATTAAGCGGGTTTTTTGTCATCAAGGGACCAATTTTCTTCGTATATTAAGCGGGATCGTATCTTATGCGTACGCATATTAAGCGGGTAATTTTACATTGGTTTAATAGGCAGTTTTCAAGGGACCGAGGATAATTCGTATATTAAGCGGGATCGTATTTTAAGCGGGCGTATCTTAAACGAGTTTCACTGTAGATGTAACATACTGGGCGTAACATACTGGGGCCCCATGACCACGTCATTATCATAAATAAAATAAATATATAACAAATTGACACATTAATACAATACACAATGTAAACATAAAAATATATAACAATAATATTACACAATAAATTCACATTTATATCTAGAAATTTAAATAATTTCACAAAGAAAAGTTAATTTTCATTTATTGGCAGTTTGACTAATTTGTGGATTGGTCTTTTAAGTTCACCTATGGCAGTTTTTAAATTCACTGATCTTACTCTGCTGTCAGAACTTTTGAAAATGTCAATTATTCTTGCCATTTTCCATTTCAACGGTGGAAAATTATCATCTTTGATGAGCACTAAGTCGTTTACACATAAATCTTCTGTCGGAAATTTCCACTTGTTGCGCACTTGCAACTGTGTAAGATAGTCCTTAGACCATGCTTTCCAGAATGACTGAGAAATATTCATAATCAATTTCCATCGATCTCGAATTGAAATTTTCATATTTGTAATGTCTGGTTCGGGAACACTCTTTAAATCTGACCCAATGAGAAAGTGACCTGGAGTGAGGACTGAAAGATCATTTGGGTCCTCCGAAATAGCGACTAATGGGCGAGAATTCAGAACTGCTTCAATTTCCGCCAAAACTGTTGCAAATTCCTCTTGAGGCAAGATCTGCGACCCAATAATTCGTTTCATATGGTACTTCATTGATTTAACCGCTGCCTCCCAAAGACCTCCAAAATGGGGAGCAGATGGAACATTCGTAGTCCATTTTATACTCTCATTGTGCAAGTAGTTGCCGATTGCTTCTGATGCAGCGACTTTCAAATAATTCTTTGCTCCTATATAATTAGCACCACAGTCACTGAAGATCTCTATTGGCTTACCTCGACGTGCAATGAATATTTTCAACGCAGCTATACAGGCGCTGGCACTCAGATCACTAACAAGTTCCAAATGAACTGCTTTGGTGCAGAAACATACGAAGATACAGGCGTACATTTTGATTGGCTTTACTCCCCTACCACGTCGAAGACTTATTAGAAAAGGTCCACAAAAGTCGGTGCCACAACAAATGAACGCTCTTCCTTGGCTCACTCTTGATGTTGGTAAATCAGCCATGATTTGTTTCGAGAATTCGCTGCGAAATCGTGCACAGATAACACAATTTTTTATTGCTTTACGGATAAGAGACTTCGCACCCACAATCCAATAGGTTTGCTTCACGGCAGAATTTATTAGCTGTACTCCTCCATGTAAGTATTTTAAATGATAAAATTTAATTAACAAGGTCGTAACTGGGTGATTTTTAGGCAAAACTAAAGGATATTTTGCATTCTCTGGTATGTTGGCATTTCTTAGCCGTCCACCAACTCTTAAAAACCCACGATTGTCCAAAAAAGGATTTAAGGAATTTAAATTGCTGGTTTTTAGAATTTTTTCCTTCTCCAAGTTCGCTATTTCGTTTGCAAAATTCGCTCTCTGGACTAACTTAATTATAGTATCATGCGACCTTTTCAATTCCTATGTTTGCAAAAACGGAGCTGCAATTTTATTTCTCTTTGCATTATCGATGAATCGCAAGCACCACGCAAGCACTCTTTGCAATTTAGTCCACGATGAAAATTTACTCCACAATTGTTCAACTAACTCTAATTTACCGACCAAATTTTCAGCAAGCTTGACCTTCTGCTCTTTCAATACATCTACACTATTTATTTCCGTAGATGTTCTCAATATCTGTTCGGGCCAGCTCTCATTATTACTTCGAAGCCAAGCTGGACCTTGCCACCATTTCTCGTTGTTAACTAAACTTTCTGCAGCAATTCCTCTTGTTAGCATATCGGCCGGGTTGTCTTCCGTAGGACAGTAGTACCAATCACTAGGGCTGGTTTTCTCTTGGATTTCTAGAACCCTATTACCTACAAACTGTTTCCACCTTTTCGCACATCCTTTAACCCAATACAATGCAATGGTGGAGTCACTCCAATATACTACTCTTTGAATTCTATCCTTAAAAATATTCTTCACATAATTTCCAACTCTAGCACCTATTATAAGACCCATCAACTCTAAACGCGGCAAAGTTAATTTCTTTAACGGTGCTACTCTATTTTTTTGACAAAATAAATGACACTTTATAATTTCCACTATTATCACAATATCTAAAATAAAGAACTGCTCCATACGCACTTAATGAAGCATCACAAAAAACATGTGCCTCTACTTGTTCATCTTTACAATCAACTAAACAAAATCTGGGAATAGTTATATAATATATTTTCTCAATTTCGTTGCACCACTTAAGCCATTTTTCCCGCAAATCATCGGGCAACTCTTCATCCCAATCACAACCTGTTTCCCAAATTTCCTGTAACAATAACTTAATACGAACAACAAATGGCGAAATCAGGCCTATGGGATCAAAGATACATGCTGCTGTTTTCAAAACACACCTTTTACTGTTTTGCAACGTTTCCCAAGATTCTATTAAACCCTTAACTTCCAATGATAATTCATCTTTCTCTGGACACCAATTTAAACCTAAAATCTTCAACTGCTGAACACTTTCTTTCTCTATATCCTTAAAGCCATTTTCTATCCAGAGTTTTTCCAACTCTCTACTATTAGACCTCAGTTTTCTCAAATTAAATCCTCCACTCTTTAAAATATTTACAGCGTCCGAAGATAATTCGAACGACTCACTCACAGTACTTCCTCCAAAAAATAAATCATCTACATATAGAGCTGAATTTAACATTTCAAATGACTTAGGATTGCTATTTTCAAAATTTTTAATGTGATGTTTTATAGTAGCACTCAAAATAAAAGGAGACACTTTACAGCCAAATGGTAATCTTTTCATTCTCATGATTTCGTAATCTTTATTAGGATCATCCGAATACCAAAGAAATTTTAAAAATTTCCTATCTCTCTCTGAAATTCCTATCATTAAAAAAGCTTTCTCTATGTCAGCATTAAACGCTATTTTATGTTTCCGAAAATTTAGAATAACATCAAGAATATTAGGATTTAAATTAGGACCAGTTTCTAGACAATCATTCAAAGACAAATTATTTTTAGATTTTGAACTACAGTTAAATACTATCCGAACCTTAGTTGTTTCTTTATCTTCTCTAACAACTGCTCTATGAGGCATAAAATATTCTAGCTGATCCCTCTGACATTTCTCAATAATCCCGTTTTTCAATTGATCGTTTATTATTTCTCGATATTCATTAACAATCCAATTGTTTTTAGAAAAACCCTTATTTAACTCATCAAATCTTTTTTTTTTGCCAAAAAATAATTACTTTCTAATTCATCACAACTAATTTTCCATAATAAATCAGTTTCGTACCTCCCATTCACAAATTTTAGATTTCTTTCAAATTGATCTATCAATTCTTTATCCGCTGAATTTAATTCTTCATTTTCTTTAATACCTAAAGTCTCGAGTTCCCATAAATTTTTCATTGTTTCATTTAAATCTGAATCCCGTATTAACCCACAATGTATATTACCATCATTTATCTGTTCGATACTTCCACTAGCCACGTACCCAAAACAAGTATTCTGTAATAGAAGTCGCGGATTTTTTAAATATATTTGCCCTGGTCTCAACAACTCATAAAACATTTCGGCCCCTAATAATACGTCTATTTTTCCAGGGATATTAAATGTATGATCAGCTAAAGCGACTGCCTCAGAAACATCCACCTGTACTTGAAATACTTTATGTGGAATAAGATCTGTTATTTTGTTCACTACCAGCATATTTATATCTCTTTGAAAACTCTTATCTCGGTTAGAAATCGTAGTATTTACACACTCATTAACACTTAAAGATGAATCATTTAAACACGATATTACCGTATTCGTTTTATCTGGTTTCAATTGCAAACGATTCACACAGTCTCTGCTTATTAAGCAAGTTTGACTCCCGACATCTAACAGGCATCTCGCTTCATACCACTGAGAATTTTTATCTTTAATCAAAATCAAAGCTGTACTCAATAAAACATTTTTTGTTTTATTTTTTGCCAAACTACTAGCGACCACAGACCTATCTGACTGACTGGGAGGGATGGAAGGAGAAAGCGAATCGTTACTTTCCCCTCTCTGATCTACATTATTGGAAACAAATGTGAAGCTGGGCGATTTTTATTTACTCGACTGAATATTTATTTTTTCTTTTGGATAGTGGATTAACTTATTATGCGGTTTTTTACAAAAACAATTTTTGCTCTTACAAACTTTTACACTACAATTGGGATGCAAACATTTAAAGCATAGTCTATTTATTTTAACAACATCTACTCTTTCCGGAATTGGAAGACTTTTAAATTTCGGACAAAAATACAGTTCATGATTTTCATTTTTGCATAAAACGCAAGTTTTTATTTCAGAAAAGAACACATTCGAAACTTTCTTTTGAAACGTTGGATTTGGCGATTTATTTCCAAAAAATCTTTTATTTTCATTTCCGTTTTGTTTCCTAAACACATTATTGTCAGTTTTTATTTTATTTTTCGTAGAAAGAAAAATATCACATTCACGACCTAATTGTTGCGGTTTAAAATATGATTCTCCCTGTTTTGCTCCAATGTGAGACATTAAATCACTATCTAATGAACCAAAAATCTTATCTGAAACAATTAGCTCACACAAAGATTTAAAATCATTCACTTCACGTAACTGACAGTAATATTCGAATGCTGCACTTAATCTTGACGCATATTGAACGTAACTTTCTGAAGGTAATTTTTGCGCCTTACGGAAATTATTCAAACACTCCTGCGGAGTTGGTTGAAACTCCTTTAACACTACATTTTTTAATTTATCATAATTACACAAATCTTCCTCTGACAAATAAATCATTATATTATTTGCTTTTTCACCTAACATATTCAAAAATATTTCAGCTTTAAATTCCTCAGGTACATTTTTTGTTCTGAATGCTTTTTCTAAGGACTGAAAGAAAAGGCTAAATGACTCTACCCTAGATGGCACAGGTATCGTTAAAGTTTTAAAGCTCTTAATAAAACTTTCTACATTATTTATTGACTCCATTTCACTTTTTACCGATGAAAATGAATTATTTTGAAGCGATTCCTTCCGAATATTAGCGATTTCTAACTCCTTTTCTAGCTGTGCTAATTTTATTTTTTCAAACTCAGAGTATTGTGAAGATTCTTTACGAACATTAGCTAGCTCTATTTCTTTTTCTAACTGAGCAAGCTTTATTTTTTCTAATTCTAATTTTGATTTTTCCGATTCTTTTTTAATTTTAATTTCTTCAACCACATATTCAACAACACTTTTAACTAAATCCAAGTTATTTAAAAAAGAGTCACTTTTTTCAATTAACTCTTTTAATTCAATAATTTTAGCTCCTTCAGGAATTATTAACACTAACTCTTCAGCGACGAGTTTTAACTCGTCTTTTTTCAACTTATCTATCACTGACATGATTAAATATATGAATATATTTACACTAATAACACAAGAAATCACAAAATTATTGAAACAACACTGCAAATCTACCAGAAATAACTAAAATAATTTTCTTAAAATAGTTCCTACAACTGACACAAAATCACTAGTTACGAATAAAATATACAACTCAATACACAACACTAATTAGTTAACATAAGAAAACCACAAAACCACAATTTATACAACTAAACTAAATCTCCGAAAAACCAAACTACATATTACTCACCCCTTTTCTTCGCAACAAAGAAAGCGCGCAAATATTTTGCGCCGTTCTATACACAAACAAATCAAAACGTACCACCACTCGTGACACCATGTTATTACTCGCACAGCACATCAAAAGAAAGGGGGAGATAATTAATTAATTCCACACATTAACACCATAATGACCACAAACTCTAATCATTTCGCTAGCGCATTTTATTTACACGTCTTCCATCATCGCTGTCAAGAGCGCATATATACAGGTACATACAGAATTAAAACAGATTCACTACAGGCGCCATCTACAGGCTCTTTCCACATAACTGAAGATATAACATATTAGGATGTAACATACTGGGCGTAACAAAAACAACTTCTTATAATTGCTAAAAGTATTGATTCCTTTAAAAAAAAAGTTTCAGCAGCGGAAAGATATAATTAATTTGTGGTTATAAAATAGAAGATGTTATTATTTATTTTTATTCCTATTAACGACCAGAAATGTGATTGCTGAAAACATACTCTTCTTTATCATGTTACAGAAAAATTCAATACTTAAATTAATCCTAAAAAATATTTTCTTATAATTATACTAATATAATAAATTTATTTCTAAAAAAAAAAAAAAAAAAAAAAAAATCAGCTTAGGAAATTTATAATTAACTTTTGGTATAAAATAGAAGATGTCGATTAATGAACAGCAAAATAATTGCTTAATACATACTTATCTTAATTTATCCGACAGAAGAATTCGGTATTTATAATAATTCTGAAAACAATTTTTTGAAGTTACAAATATAATGAAATTAAGCAGAGTGATGATAAAAATTAAACTTTCCCTTGAAATGGAAAAATTAACTGCTTCCACCAGAAATGTGAAAAAAATGACATCCAAAGCTTCATTTCTCTATAGATTACTGTAAATAAAAAAAAAAAAAAAAAAAAAAAAAAAAAAAGAATTTCGCGACTTTTCCAGATATTCGCTAAAATGCGTTATATGTAAGCTCAAAAATTCAAGAAATTACCTATTTATTATTTTTGTCTCAGTCAAACTGATTGATGCAGAAATCGTAAAAGTTGAAAATTTCTAATGTGAGTTAAAATGTCGCCAAACTAGGAATGGGACCACTTCTTTATTCATTGCGTGCTCATACTTTACTTTTAATTCATGTGTTTTTTTAGCACTTTCCAACAAAGTTTATAATTGCTTATGCATTCAGTTTGTCTCTCCGTCTGTCTCCGCTCTAACTCCTGTAAATTTACTCGGATTTTCATGCTATTGATAAAGCTTATTTATATCACCAAAGCACGTTTGGTAAAAGAGAGATGAAATATATGTATTACCTCTGACTATAAAGTTCGGTGAATAGTCCTGTAACATTAATGCAGATGAAATACTAATGAAAGTTACTGTACCATCATTCGAAATTGTCATCTTCCATAACTATGCACTACTGACATTTGCTATACATATCCTGGGAGATTCGAAAGAAGTCTTCTTTTGGAATGGAGTTCAAAAGCTTCGTCACATTTCGTTGGATGTCAGCAATATGGTCAAAACTTTTTCAAAGAGAGTTTGAGTCATGAAAATAGGAAGAAGTCTTCAGGATTGAGATCTGGCGAATATGGTGGATGTCAATTTGCAAAACCCCTCCTGAATTTCTTTCGGTGTCTTGCAAAACTTAAAACCAAACTTTAAACTGATCTTTTGTTCGTTCATTTTCCTTTTCTCAGTTAAGAACCAACACACTGAACAAGCACTTAGTAAAGCACGTCTTACACAGAACATAAACGACGCTCAACTGAACAACGGTGGGGGAAGATGGTCAACACTTGCCTCTATGCAGGTGCAGCTTTTTGTTTTCCCGGTGTTGCCAGATCGGTCGTTCTCAATTCATTCACCGAACTTTATTGTCAAAGGTAGTATATATATTATTTTTTGACACTAAAATGTAATATTGAAAATATTTGTCTGCAAGAGTGGAACTAACTAAACACATTTACAAAGGTTCGGAAAATAATTCAAGCGGACATTGGCTTTTGGAGGCTGAATTGACTGAATCTCCAGAGTGACATTGTAAAATCATGGCTGAGTTGCCTCATGTAGCCGTATTGCTTTTATTTTTATTCTACATCATTGATCCTCAAAAGAAATTGCACTCCTCTCCTCCTTAAAATAAAAATTGTTGTATGGTCTTATTTTTGTATTTCAGTGTTTTATTATACTGTACTGACAATTTAATAAATTTGTTTTATGAAGAAAAAAAGATTAATCAAGAAAAAAAAAAGTCGTATGAAGTGAAACTTGAAAAGTAATTTTTGCTTTTAAATTTTAAACAGAACTTTTTCTACAATTTTGATATTTTTTTTCAACAACATTTATTTTACACTTTTCTTACAGTTACGTTCTTTAACTGCAAAGGTTTGTTCTATAAAGTTATTTAAGTTACTAAAATAAGATGACATTTGTAAAAATACTTTAAAATGACTATTTGTTTAATATTTTTATTATTTTTTTTAACACAAACCATTTATGTTACGAAACATTCGATTCTTAATTTTTATAGTATTTCATTTATTATAAAAATTAAGATTTTTCTTATTATATATAAGATTTTTATATTATATAACATAAAAAACTTCCGTTTGAAAAAAAATAGATATACATATGTTGAAATTTTATTCATCATAGAGAAATTCATATTAGAAATATTAAAAAAAAAAAATCAAGTTAAGATAAATAAATTACAAGATTCAATACTTGGGAATCATAATGAAAAATAAATGCAGTAAAATGATTTTTTTTTTGGCTATTTTTAACTGTTGTAGTTTTACTGCACTTTATAGGAATATATTATACATGTCTAATTTCATTTTCATCAAAAAAGCAGACTAAAAATTTGAAGATTTCCCTATCTTTTGTACACAGTTGTAAAGTTTTTATAAATTCATTTTGACTGTCTTTTTTTTTTTTTTTTAAACTGGAGTAAATACTCAAACTGCTATCTAATTTTTAAATGATTTTGAGTGTTATTATGGAATGTTCGGTAGTGAAGATAAAGTGAGTAACATTTATACTAGGATTACAGGGACACTCAAAAGAATTCTGTTACTTTATGGTCTATGGCTGAACAATCGTTTACAATGCATTTTTATAATGTCACACTATTTCCAACACTGATATGTATCAGAGATCTGCATTACAAAATGCCTCTTGTAAAATATGTTGCACATAGCATTTATTATTCATTTACACAGACACGCAAAGGAATCTGCATTTGAGCGACAATTGTTGGTAGTTCGTTATCAATTGCGGCATGCGTTTTTAAATGAATTTTTTTTTTTTTAAATATTACTTGTGATGTACCAAATTTTATAGATCATATACGGATTGTATAAAAAAATCCATTTCTGTTTATTTTCGAAAATTTCTGAAGAGGAATTTTCAACTTTGCGTTTCCAAATTGAAATAAATTTTTGCATTGGATGGAATAGATCTAGATAAAGTTTTACTAATTGAACAAAGTTTGCTTTTACAATGAAAGTGTGAAAAAGCAGATTTATCTATGGAGCCGAATGACATTCGGGCCTAAATTTTTTTGCTGGACGGGCCGGGCCTAACTTTTTTTTTTCCGTACGAAGCCGAGACTGATTCCATTCTTCCTAGTTTTCATGGATCAAAATAATCAGTTCCTATTGAATCTTCCCATATGAAAATCCTTTTCTCGTCTTTTTATAAATCAGTAATATTTGGGTTTGTCCAAAAATTTTTGCAAAAAAGGCACATACTTTTAAACCGTCATTATTCTACAATTAAACATTAGAATTTATTCCATTTAAAGAATCGTAGATTACTAGGTGTTTTAAAATAGAATTAAACACACACACACACACACACACACACACACACACACACACACACACACAAAAAAAAGACATGATTATGACGGAATTTTCTTTTAAACTGAAAACTGAAAGTTTCTTTTAAAATGTTCATCCATGCAAAATGAATACAACAATACGGGAGAAAAAAATATATTAAACATTTACATTTGTTAAGAAGGGAATGTATTTTTTTTTTTTTTTTTTTTTTTTTTTCGTACCAAATCGATTTTGTCTTTGGAAATTTTACCATATACCGCTTTTTAGATTTTTTGTCTCCATTACAAGGAATAAGGATTAATAATACTAGTGATAACTGAAACGTTTACATACAACAAACAAAGATTCATTTAAAAGCGTAAATATCGCAGCCTACGGCACTTCTGCATAAATGGAGAAACATGGAAAAAAAAGACTAACATAATTTTTTTTTTTGGTCAGAACTCTTCCATAAGATTAAAGATCAATGTTCTGTAGAAATTCACTCGAGCCGGGCCGGGTTCGGGCCGAACTTTAAACTTTTTTCCGGACCGAGCCGAAATTTTAACTTTCGGGCCGTGCTCGAGCCTAGAAATTTCGGCCCGTGTAGACCTCTGGGGGGGGGGTGATATTGTAACAGTTTGTGACATCACCCATTTTGGTTAAAATAAAAGCATTAATTTTTTTAATTAATGTATTTTGTGTTCATAAAGTAAAGAGAAGATTTAAAACCAAACATACTAATTTACATTTCATATTCCAAAATACTGTTGTTTTCAAATGCTCTTTCATATTAATATTTGATTACTATTGTATATATGTTTTTTTTTAAACCTTTAATCTTAGTTCATACAAAACAAGTACATGAATTATTTATACTATTATGCTCACAAATGTCATTAAAACACAAAAATAAAATTAAAAAATAAAATTTGAAATATGATTTAAAACCTAATGTTTTATTTCCGAACTGCTAGTATATATTTATGTAATAAAACCGAAACCGAATTTCGGTAATCGTCCTATTTTCGGTCCTATTTTTGAGTAATTAATGCATAAATAAATATACATCATTATTAATTAATTATAATGGTGGCTCTATGAGACTAACCAAAACTTTTATCTTCATATAACAGAAAATGTAATTAATTCCTCAACGATACAAAATGATTTTCTTATTATAGGAATTTCATCTAATTAGAAAATGTCTTAGGTATACATACCGCGATTTATCTTTTATAATGAATTTTGTAAATGATCATCACCATGATAGATCATGATAGATCTTCATATGATCATGCATTAGCAGCTTCTCAAAGAGTATTCGGAACACTTTTGTGGTTTCTAATTTTAAAAAATTCTGTTACGTTTAAGTCTGCAGCTTTGCCTGAGCACGGAAAAAACTTTTTCAAATTTTAGTCAATATACATTTTTTGCTTTATAATCTGCACTCACGTCTTGAGTAAGATATGATTGATAATTATAAACAGTGAAGTTCATAAATCATACAATAAATAAAGAGCTTCTCATTTCAGCCGAAACAACACAAATCAATGCGCAACGTGTAAAATTTTTGAAGACAGAAACGATTTTTTGTAATACAGATAGTTTCGGACGAATTTCGGTCCAGCTGAATTCTCAGCTACATTTTCGGCGAAATTTAGACTTTGGGTTAAAGACGATAAAGAAACCGAATTTTCGGTCGATCTTTAGTTTTAAATAGCATAAATTCTGTCACTTGTTTAACAATAATAATAATAAAACTCATATTTTTCTCTTTTTTGCAGGTAAGTTATAATTTTCCTTAAAACTGATATATTGGTTGCTTTTTGTTGGGTAAGAATTAATCTTCTTTTAAAAATTTGTTTGAATGCAGAATTTATATATTCAGTATATTTTATGCTTTATTTTGCATATTTTAATATTAATATTGCTAATTTTGTACTTTACTATATCAAGACATTTGTAGTGAATGCCAATATTGCAGAAATATTGGCAATAACTCAGCGAGAGATATTTCTTACCAATGTCGAAGCTATATTGGAAAAATTCAAACATCGCCATATTCCATTCCAATATTGCGACATTGTCCAAGATAACATAAAAAATATTGATCGAATATTTTATTTATTTATTTATTTAATTGTATTATATTTTTTATCTAGGGCTCCGTTTTTTTCACTGTTGGGCGTTTTTTCATTGTTAAATTATTCACCTAATTAAAAACACGACAATTTTATTTTAAACTATATTATCAACTAATGTATTTTTCAACTACACTGGAAAGCATTGTAATTTTGTAGCAAATTAAATAACTAGTCGTTGGGGCCCATCGTAATACTTACCCGTCATGGATATTCATAATATAAAATATGGAAATATAATATTAATAAAATGTTAATAAAATAATATTAAAATACGTATTTATAAAATGCATTGCGATTCCGAAATAAATTTTAAACGTATATTTAAATATTTTTAATCTATAGTAATGCGCTATTACGGAATTGCGGATACTACTTGATTATCCCGTGGACCCATTCTTCAAATTATATAAATCGCCAAACTACTCGTAAACTATAAAAATTGGCATAATTTTCATTTTAAATAGCGGAAGAACAAATAAATTACTAAAAGAATTTAGATTAGACCAAAGTTTTTTCCAGACGTAAATTTGCATGTTTTTTTTTTTTGTTTTTTTTTTTTTTCGCTTTTCTTTAAAGAGATTTTTTTCCGTCAATAAATAATTTTCAATCGTTTATACAAAATAAAAGATTTTTTATTAGCACAATATTTTATTGGATACATACTTCAGAAAATTATACTTTTATTTATTTTATTATTATTATTAATATTAATATTTTACAGAGCAAATATTCGCTATTCCTCTGTGCTGGAATGTAATATAAATATACAGTCTGAATAATTATTCAAAAACTTAAAACTCAAAGTTTTTTAATGGCCTGGTATCAAATTTTCATGTTTCTATTATGCTATTTATTTAATATTTCCCATTAAAAAAATTACTATTTGTAAGTCAATCACTTAATGTATGTTAATTGAAATAATTTTCTCTTGTATTAAATACATCGTAATGTCTTTCTGAAAAATCAAATGTTTTAAAATTATGCATAATGAGCTTGGCGGCTACATTTCTATATTTTACACTATATTCATTTTGGCATAATTTGTTAATTCATTAATAGATTTTTTATTTTAAGCATAGAAATTATTTTTTAACTGAATTTTTCAAAAGCATGCAAATTACACTTCCAAAATAATTAATCCACATAATTACGTGTCCAAAAATGCACCCTATATGTTTTTCTGTCACTTATTTAAGTATGTACCTTGATTGAAATAAAATATGTTTGACGAAGAAAAAAGTGATCATTTTCAGTATTTCGACGTTTTTTAAAAATCCCGTATCTCTGTTTATAATTTGATTTCGATCTCAAATTGAAGCTTTTCTTCATTAGATTATTCTAGTTTTCAATTTATTTCACTGCGATAATTGATTTTTTTTAAATCTGAAAATTTAAAATGCCATGTTTGGTTGATTTAACATAGCAAAGTTGTCTCGAGTATAATAAGCAGTTTAAGCGGTCGTTATGTTCTTGACGTTTGTTCATTTGGCGGGCATATTATTATTTTTTTTCCTAGCTTTTCTTGGCAGAACGACCGCCCTGCTTGATCAGGAGCTATTCTAATTTACTTTGACGCATTTTCAAAGGCGAATAAAAATAATAATCGCAATATTTCCCCCGTAATGCACCTGTATTATATGCATGCATACTTAACTCATATCTACAAAACTACTTGTAAATTGAGACACATGTAAAAAGGCACACGCTTTGTTTTCAAGGTTATTAATTCCTTGGAAGTTTTCCCGGCAGCTGGACATACAAAGAATTGATTCCATGCTGTCCTATTTTTGGTCACTAAACCTATTGATGATTGAATGGGTGGGAACAGCGACTGTCTGGCGCTAATAGCAAGCCTACTTTATCTGATTATTCTATGAGGCATTGCTAAATTGCTATAAAAAACGAAAGAAAAAAAAGAAAAAAAATGTTGCTTAATGTTCGAAAATGCACATTAGTTTCTTCCGAGTTAGAAAAAGATTCCAAAAAATATTTTTTATCTACAAAAATCTCAGAATCCAATACATTTTCGAAACTAAAAAACACATCAACTATAAAACACAGTTTTTTTCCTTTAACTGGTTTTAGAATTATGATAAAAAGTTAATTAAATCCAATTGATTTTTTAGAATCATCAGATTTTAAAATATTCACCTTTTATATAAACATTTTAATAACAATTTTAATTTTTCTTAAGAAAGGTGTTATAGTAAAAATAAAATACATTAACATGTTTCGGAACCGTCTAATAAGTTCCATAGTCATAATATAAACTATGGAACTATAATATAATATATGTTTAATAAACTATAATAGTATATGTTTATATTATGACTATGGAACTTATTTGATGGTTCCGAAACATGTCAATCTATTTTATTTTTACTATAACACCTTTCTTAAGAAAAATTAAAATTGTTATTAAAATGGTTTTAGAATTATTTTTATAGTGTAGGAATCGGATTTCTCAAACACAAATATATATTTTTAGGTTGTTATCCAGTCTCAACTAAATATTATATCTGCGTAACTGAATTTATACAAGTAACAAAAATAAAATAATATTAATTTTAATGTCAATGTTAATGCGGTTAGTTTATCTTCTTTGTCTTTAAAACATATTTGTTGAACATAAAAATGTCTACTTCTAAATTAATTGCACCCGAAAAAATTGTATTCCGGTTTCAGATAACTCGTAACTTGTAACACTTGGAAATATTTCAGAAAATCAGTGGTGGAAACAGAAAATTTGTTTTATATTAACGTTTGTTTAAATTTCAAAAAATGTACTTAATTGCTTTATTAATCCAATTATACTTTATGTAATTATAATTAATTAATGTAATTGGTTTTTAAATAAAAACCTGTTTCGGAATCGTTAGTATCTTACAAGCGGTCATTCATTCATTGTTATTTTATATTACCGTACATTACCTCCTTGCAAGGTTGAAACCAGAGGGTGGCCCGGGAGAGGGGTACACCCCCCCCCCCCGGTAAATTTGAGATTTTGGGTTTTCAATGGGTCAAAAAGTGCGAGTGTGTCCAATAAATCGATAAATTTTCATTTTAAGTAGCTTAAAACCACAAGGACGTAAGGACGTAGTTTTGGTTTTTAGCATATAGATTACCATGCCAAGCAAAATTGTCTCATGACAACGATCAAAATATAAGAAGCAAGGATCGAAGAATACTTTAGAGTCAAGAAAATCAAGAAATTAAAAATCTATTAATATGAATAATTTTTTTTTAAAGTCTAAAAAATACTAATAATGGCTCTATTAGTGATGGGCCACCGTAATCAATAAATATTTTAATGTTATTATTTTTGGCTGTCTTTCAGGGCCGTAGCTAGAAGTGATCTATAGGGGGGGGGGGGGGCTCAAGAGATTGTAGGGGGGGGGCTCATAATATTTTTTTTCTTTTTCTCTGACACAGAAAGATAAATTAGTGCATATTTACACTGTAGATATTATGTTTCTTATTAAACTGTTGTTATAACTTCATTTTATACTAAGAAAAGTATATGATGATGAAAATTTTGAGTACATAACTGGTGCAAAATTAAACATCATGTTAGCTTCATATGTACAAATAGGCCGAGGGAGTGTTGAATTACTTACTTTAGATACAATTTAGTAATTCTGCAAAACTGTAAAAGTATCTCGAAACTAAATCAGATTTTTAAACAGAATTTAATTTGAATTTTCCGAACAGAAATTCATTGAGTGACCTTGGAATCTTTTCCAGTGGGGGGGGGGGGGTCAAAATATTTTAGGTGGGGCTGAGCCGCCCATAGAGCCCCCTTAGCTACGGCCCTGCAGTCTTTGACCCTTGACCAACAATTATCCTTTTTAGATACCTTGTCGGTTTTCTCAATTTATTTTAATCCTATTTTAGGATCTTTGTTTCTGGTTTCTATTTTTTGATGGATTTTTCTATTTCTGGATACATCTCATCGTTGACATTTTGCAGTTCGTGTCTTCTTTGGGATGTCAGAACGAAAGACATTCTATCGGATCTCCTATCCCTTTCCTTACAGAACTTTTCAGCCATACATGAATTTCATTTAACCAATGAGAGAGAACGATCTTCAAGTGTGGAAGAAGAAGGGCAGGGCCATATAGGGGCGTAGCTACTGGGGGGGGCCTAGGGAGGCGTCTCGCCCCCCCCCCCCCCCCAATGTCGGCAACTTCGATGATAGTCGGCAAATTCTAGGTAGTCAGTATCAATCGATACACCTCTGAAATAACCGATTTTTTTTTTCCAATTTCACATTTTTTTACTAAAAACATGCAGAAAAAACAGAAATCCATAGCATTTTTCTTAAGAATTTTTTAGAAAAATCCCAATTTTGTCTTTTCATTTTTCGACTTCGCGAGATTTCTAAAAGTAAATTAGGAAAGAATCAGGAGAAACTAGTCCTTCTGATAGTCCGCAGAGGATCAATAGAGTTGTACTAGAGGATCAACTACCACTAAAAATGATGATGATTTCGGTGAAGACATTCATATTACTCGTGGTGTATGGATTTTACCACCCATGAGTGGCAACAATCACACTTCGACGAATATGAACCGTCCGAAAAAGACTGTTAATTGGAAGAAAGTTGTATTAAAATTGTTCTTTACTTCTACTGGAATGGGAAGCGTCATTACCTCATCGAGTTAAGGACTAAAATTCTGGGATTAGATAGAACTCGATTATTATATTAAAATGAAATTAGTCTGCCAAAGTCTTGATAGAAACCACCTGCAAAACTCTATTTTAGTGGTTGACTGGTAGGTTTATTATTGTCTTTTCTTACTCGCAGTCGTCCATGATTTAATAACTTTAGGGTAAAGGACTTGCATATGCCCTTGCTTGGCCCGAGGCTCGTGTCCGGCTCGGCAAAATGAGGACAGTTTTTCAAACAGGCCAGACCGATAAACAAAATACACGGGTCTGGCCGGCAAGCAAAAGATAAAAAATAAAAATAATAAAATAAAATAAAATGAACGGGCCAGCCGTACAGCTAAAAAAGTTTAGCGCGTCTGCCGGCCCAATATAAACTAGTTGGATGTGTCAATCCCAAAACTTTCTTCTATCTCATAAGTACATTTTAATATTTAAAAAAAAAAAAAAAAAAAAAAAAAAAAAAAAAACGTGATGACCCCAAAGTTACCCACTATCGAATTTCCTCGAACATTTGACCTAGCCTAATGAGATTCTGGTATCCGAAAAGCCTAAAATGCAAAATTTAATTAATATTCTGAGAAAATGAGCTTAGTAGTGCCTCATGTTGGGTAATTTATACTAAAACCTAATAAGCATCTATTTATGTCAAGACCTAATAGAATCTGAAATTTGATGGAATTTCGTCCATTAGTTCCTGAGATATAGCTATAACAAAAAAATTCCAAAACGTAGCACAGCAACACCATATCTTGGCCAATTTATGCCAAAACGTAAAAAAGCGTCTAATTATATTATGGTGTAAAAGAATCTGAAGTTTGATGAAATTCTGTGCATTAGTTCTTGAGATATAGCTAGTTTAAAAAAAAAACCGTGCAAAATATAGCACAGCAGCACCATCAGTTGAAGGATTTATAACAAAACGTAATCATCGTGTAATTATGTTATATGTCATTTTGTAACAAAATCTGAAGTTTGATGAAATTCTGTGCGTTGGTTGTTGAGATATAGCCATCGGAAAAATCGTGCAAAATGCAGCATAGCTGCACCACCTGTTGCAAGGTTAATACCAAAATGTAATCAGCGTCTAATTATGTTATATATTCTAGTGTAACAGAATCTAAAATTTGATGAAGTTCTCTGCATTAGTTCTTGAGATATAGCTATCGCAAAAATCGTGCAAAATATAGCATAGCAGCGCCACCTATAAGGCAGTTCACACCAAAACCTCATCTGCGGCTATGTGTCTCAAGGTATCGCGGAATCTGAAGTTTGGTGAAATTCTGTGCATTAGTTCTTGAGATATAGCTATCATGAAAATCATGAAAAACGTGGCATAGCAGCGCCACCTGCTGGCCAATTTATACCAAAACTTAATCAGTGTCTATGTATATCAAGGGGTCACAGAATCTGAAGTTTGGTGAAATTCTGTGCATTAGTTCTTGAGATATAGCAATCTTGAAAATCATGAAAAACGTAGTATAGCAGCGCCACCTGCAGGCCAATTTTCACCAAAAACCAATAGGCACTAATTCATATCAAGGTCTAACTGAATATAAAATTTTATTAAATTTCGAGCATTAGTTCTTGAGATAGAGCGCCCACAAATTTTTTGTCACATACAGACAGACAGACAGACAGACAGACGGACAGACTCACAGACAGACATTTTCTAAAAATAGTCAAAACGTGTTCAGGACCTTCTAAAACGTATAAATCCGTCGAAAACCGGAAGTCGAAAATTTTCATGAATCCAATACTTTCTTCTTGTAAAGATAGAAGAAAGTAAAAAGATTTATCTATAGTCTATAGAATATCATCTATTTTCAATAAATACAATAAATATGACTTTCGTAAGAATAAGTACAAATGTCCATCACCAACCGATGCTAAATAAACAACATCAATGCAGAAATGTAGCATATCAATTGCAGAGATCGGCATCAGATATGGTGTCTGAACTGGATTTATTTATTTTTATTTATTTATTTTTTTTTTTCAGCAAACTCGTGCAGTGCTAAAATCAGGCTTGCTTATTTTTTTTCAACAAATTCGAGCCGGGCTGGAACTGAATTTAATTGTTCTCAGGATGTGTAGTGCAGGCAATATGTTTTTCCCACAAGCCGATTTACTTTTTATAACAAAGAATCAGTGAATGATTTTCCCGCGCCAATGCGTAACTGGCTATTGGACATCACCCCACATCACGCGTTGGCGCATGAATGGCCCCTTAAGGGTGTATTCGAAAAAACGCTTTTCCACCTTCAGCAGCTCGAAATTTTCCGATACAATTTCAGACACATTTTTAAAAATAGAAACATGAAATTTGCTGAGGGGATTTTTGAAGGGATGTATAAGGTGCCGTGTGATGTCTTTTTACGCTCAATTCATTAGAATTTGATTTATAAGCAATTAATTTATCAGGAAGACCCTTTTTTTCGTTCCCAGATCTCCGACTTCGGAAAAATCGGTTCAAATTGCCGTTTTTGATTGCTTTTTTTGCAATATTTTGTGCACTTATCAAAGAATTGACCTTCTCGGCACCTTGTGCACTTTCTAAATAAGAGAATCTGCGAGTTTCATGTGTTTGAGAGCAAAAGTGAATTCAAAAATAAATCTGAAAACAAGCAGCTTGAATCGAAATACACCCTTAATGTTGGCGTCATATCACGCGCTGGCGCATGGTCGGCAGCGAATGTGTTAATTTTTTTTCCTCAAAGATACATTGCCTTTACCAAAACATGAATAACGTCATTCGATTGCATAGTTCCGAATGAATACACTTATCAATCTTATGCATTTCCGGAAAGAAATGAATTCAGAAATGTGTCAGAAAATGTCTCTTTTGGATTTGAGAAAGGCCTTAATAAATGACGGAGAAATATTTTCACAAATTTACTTTTTATTATGTAACTTCAAAAGTATTCTAAACTACATTATTATTATTATTATTTGACGAATTCTTGTATGAATGTAATCATTAATGTTGATATTATGTATTTTCTGTCTTGCGAACGCGTCGTAATTTTAAGATATACTGAAAGTTTATTGTATAAATACGTAGCAGTATTCTTTAAAGGAATCTTAATTGTCTGCTAAGAGAAATCTGAATTATTTTGTAGAAATTGAATCGGGTCAGATCGGACCGAGCCGTGAACAGTGAAAATATAAACGGGCCGAGCGCGAACTTAAAATTTTTATTATACATCTGTCCAGGTCGGATCAAAATAACTATCATTTGGCCTGGTCCCGGGACTGGAAATTCCATCCCGTGCAGACCTCTAATACAATAAAATACAATGATGAACCATTAAAATAAAATCTGCCGGTGGTTTCCACGAAGTGTGACTTTTGAAGACCAGTTGCATTTTAACCTGTGAATCCTGGGATTTCTGCCTTCAACTCGATGAGGTGATGGTCTATGCAGCCAATTCCGCGTCTTGAAGGTGTTTGTCTTCTGCAAGCTGCTGACCTGCAGCTGAAGTGACATAGGTGAAATTAATTGAAATATGCTGACACAATTGTATCATTTAGTCGACTATTTACGACTAAAGCCGATTATTTGTCTCAATCTGAAGAATTAAGTTTTTTTTCCTTTATGGAAACTAGAAATTTGAATGGGCCGAAATTGTTAGGCCCGTGCCTGACCCGATCTATTGAAATAAAAATTCGTCCCAGCCTGACCGGCCCGTTATAAAAATTAGTTATTGAAATTTCGGCCCCAGACCCGGTCCATAAAAGAAATCTACTTGTCCGGCCCAGTAAAATAGCTACAAGTTCAACCCGGCCCGGTCCAAGTAAATTTCTACAAATCATTGATTTTTACTTGTACGGAGGAGTTTCGATCAAAAAATTTATCTCAGCATTTTTTTTTTTGTTTATATTTTTCTATATATAGAAGTGCCGTGAGCTACGATATTTATGTTTTTAATAAACCTCTATTTGCTGTATGTAAATGTTTCAGTTATCATTTATGTTATTAATTCATATTCCATGCAACGGATACATAAAAGCCTAAGAAATCACATATACAGTAAAATGTATTAAAATGGAATCGCATTGAAAAGAAAAAAATTTCGTTATAGGCATGTTTCCATCGTATCAGGTATAAATGTATTACAGTTTATTTTCTCACGTATTAATGTATTAATTTTGCATGGATGAACGGACTTTACAGTTTAAAACAAAATTCCGTCATAAGCAGGTTTGTTTTCATACATTTTACTTTATTTTAATTTTTAGCTCACAGGCTATCATAGCCTGAGAGCTTATGTGCCCGTCCGTTCTGTATGTATGTGCGTATGTGCGTATGTGCGTAACGCGATAACTCATGATAAAAATATCGGATCCACTTGAAATTTTGTATGTAGGTATATCCTGACAAGGCGCTTCCCTGATTAGTTTTTGGAGTTCATTCGATATGTATAAGAGGGGGAACGGGGGGCTCATGCCCCCCGTTAGTTGATATAAATGGGATTTTCATGCAGAATTAAGTTTTCGTTCAAAATTTAGATTAGGATCATTCTGATGAGGCGATTCCGTGACTGTTATTAGGTGTTCATTGAATAAGTATAAATAGGGGGACAGGGGTTCTAATGCCCCGCCCCCCTTAATTTATAGAAATGGGATTTTCATGCAGAATTAAGTTTTCGTTCAAAATTTAGATTAGGATCATTCTGATGAGGCGATTCCGTGACCGTTATTAGGTGTTCATTGAATAAGTATAAATAGGGGGAACAGGGGTTCTAATGCCCCCGCCCCCGTTAGTTGATATAAATGGGATTTTCATGCAGAATTAAGTTTTCGTTTAAAATTTAGATTAGGATCATTCTGATGAGGCGATTCCGTGACTGTTATTAGGTGTTCATTGAATAAGTATAAATAGGGGGAACAGGGGCTCTAATCCCCCCCCCCGTTAGTTGATATAAATGGGATTTTCATGTAGAATTAAGTTTTCGTTCAAAATTTAGATTAGGATCATTCTGATGAGACGATTCCGTGACTGTTATTAGGTGTTCATTGAATAAGTATAAATAGGGGGAACAGGGGCTCTAATCCCCCCCCCCCCGTTAGTTGATATAAATGGGATTTTCATGCAGAATTAAGTTTTCGTTCAAAATTTAGATTAGGATCATTCAGATGAGGCGATTCAGTGACTGTTATTAGGTGTTCATTGTATAAGTATAAATAGGGGGAACAGGGGTTCTAATGCCCCCCCCCCTTAATTTATATAAATGGGTTTTTCAAGCAGAATTTTCAGATTTCGTTCAAATCTCTGAATAGTTTTGGAAGTTTAATGGTTAAGTATAAAAGAGGGGGATAACTCCTTTTAAATTATATAAATGCTAAATGGGTTTTTATTAAGAATTATCTAATTTGCTCTGAATTTTGGATATAGATTTTTTATATGATAAAGCATGTCTTTGATAGTATAGGAGGTTCAATGATTAAGTATAAAAAAAGAGGAAATAAGAGAGCTGTTTCCCTTTCTTAATTTTTTAACGGAATTAACCCTTGAAAATATAAGGCTTTAATGTACAATTAGTATTTGTAGCCTGTGAGCTCAATGCCATCAGTTTAACTGGGCAGTATTCTTTATTTTATATTTTAATGAGCTTAGAACGATTAGCTACGATTCTTTATAAAGAATAAATTTTAATATTTAATTACAGAATAATGGCAATTTTAAAATACATGCATTTTTGCAAAACTTTTTGGGCCAGTTTAAATTTTGTTGGCCTTTTGAACAGACCTCGCCACGTCAAGACAATGGTTTTCATATGGGCTGGCTCAAAATTGGGACTGAGTATTTTGGCCCGTAAGAAATTTAAAAAAAAAAAAATTATATCAATCACTGCTCGGTATGGAAAAAATAAGTTAGATCCGACCAGAGGGTGGGGGGTGGGGCTTTAGTAGACCCGAACAATGTTGGCCTTTTGTAAAGACCTCGCCACGTCGAGACAATGGTTTTCATATGGGCTGGCTCAAAATTGGGACTGAGTATTTTGGCCCGGAAGAAATTAAAAAAAAAAAAATGATATCAATCACTGCTCGGTATGGAAAAAATAAGTTAGATCCGGCCAGAGGGTGGGGGGGGGGGGGGGCTTTAGTAGACCCGAACAATGTTGGCCTTTTGTATGGACCTCGCCACGTCGAGACAATGGTTTTCGTGTGGGCTGGCTCAAAATTGGGACTGAGTATTTTGGCCCGTAAGAAATAAAAAAAAAATGATATCAATCACTGTTCGGCATGGAAAAAATAAGTTAGATCCGGCCAGAGGGTGGGGGGGGGGGGCTTTAGTAGACCCGAACAATGTTGGTCTTTTGTATGGACCTCGCCACGTCGAGACAATGGTTTTCATATGGGCTGGCTCAAAATTGGGACTGAGTATTTTGGCCCGTAAGAAATTTAAAAAAAAAGAAAGATATCAATCACTGCTCGGTATGGAAAAAATAAGTTAGATCCGGCCAGAGGGTGGGGGGGGGGGCCTTCAGTAGACCCGAACAATGTTGGCCTTTTGTATGGACCTCGCCACGTCGAGACAATGGTTTTCATATGGGCTGGCTCAAAATTGGGACTGAGTATTTTGGTCCGTAAGAAATAAAAAAAAAATGATATCAATCACTGCTCGGTATGTAAAAAATAAGTTAGATCCGGCCAGAGGGGGGGGGGGGCTTTAGTAGACCTGAACAATGTTGGCCTTTTGAATAGACCTCGCCACGTCGAGACAATGGTTTTCAACTGGGCTGGCTCAAAATTGGGACTGAGTATTTTGGCCCGTAAGAAATAGGAAAAATGATATCAATCACTGCTCGGTATGGAAAAAATAAGTTAGATCCGGCCAGAGGGGGGGGGGGGGGGAAAGCTTTAGTAGACCCGAACAAGGCCTGGCCTAGTCCAAAAGCCATGAATGAAAATTGGTCCGAACGGTGCAGATCTCTGATTAGAAACCGTTGATATTATTGACAGGTTAAAAAAGAAAATTGTAAGTTTTGATTATTGCTGTGTATTGTTAATCACTATGTAAGCATTTCTTTTATTCTTCATATTATATTACATATAGCCTATTTAATACCATAATTAACATTTTAACTTAAATTCATAATCGCCATAAATTGTGCGCCTAAATAACTTTCTTTGTTGTTCTGCCTCTCTGGGTCTTCGTGATGATGGTAAATGGAGCTTGTTGAGCTCAAACCAATTGGTAGGCCTTTATTCTTAGCTGAAATGTGTTAAATATTCATAATTAGATAGTGAGGGAAATCGAGCAGTCCGTGGACATTTTAATGCTACGAAAAGTTGGAAAGATTCCATCATTGTACATGACCCAAGAAAAAGGTCTAAATGAAGCTAGACAGAGACATTATTTGATCAGTTTGAGTCAGTATAATACCTCAGCGTATATCTGAAAAATGGTTTCATCCCACAGGATGAGTAGTAACATCTAACAGCGATTGGTACAAAGAGTATCCATGAGACATGGATCATTAGATTCCCTTATTATTACATTTCCATAAAATAAAGGTTTTTTTCTTCTGCTCAATACCTTATGTTTTTGTGCTATCGGCTCTTGAGCTATTACAAATTGTGACAGTTATTTAAAAGAATTCTTTCAGGAGGATTAGGTTAGATACAGGAGTGATTTTTACATTCTTACATCCTACAGGCATTTAATTTTAGAGCTGTCACCGTTCGCAAGTAATTGAATTTTAAAATCAGACAATCAAATTTTTGACACTCATTAGATGCATACAGATACAAATACATACTTTTAAAGGTATAATTTTTTTTAAAAGTTAGTCGGCAAAATCGTCATACACGCCCCCCTAATGAATTCTGCTTAAATACGCCCCTGGGGCCATAGCTAAAATGGAACAATAAGGGGGGCTCAAGAGAATGTAGGGAGGGGGGGGGGGCTCAAGAGAATGTACGGAGGGGGGGGGCTCATAAATATTTTTTTTCTCTCTGGCTGATGCAGAAAGATAAATTAGTTCATATCCACATTGCAGTTACTATGTTTCTTAATAAACTGTTGTAATAGCTTTATTTCATGCTAAGAAAAGTATAGGATGATGAAAATTTTGGGTGTTTAACTGGTGCAAAATTCATGTTAGTCTCATGTGTACAAATAGGACGAGAGAGTGTTGAAACACTTATTTTAGATACAATTTAGTATTTCTGCAAAACTGTGAAAGGTCTTCAAAACTAAATTAGATTTTAAATAGAATTCAGTTTGGATTTTGGAACAGAATTTAATTTGGATTTTCGAAACAGAAATTCATTAAGTGACCTCAGAATCTATACCGGGGGGGGGGGGGCTCAAAATATTTTAGAGGGGGCTGAGCGCCCATAGCAGGGCTGCCAGCAACTTATGTACAAAATAGTAGGGACTTAGGGACCTAATGATTAAGAATTAGGGACTTTTTAGGGACCAAAAGTCTGAAATAGGGATCTTTTAGGGACCTGAAAAATAAATATAATATTTATACAAATCAAATACAATTTTTAAATAAAAGCCATTTTTTTTATTTATTTATTTAATCAAATATAATATTTACAAATTTCTTAAATTAACTTTCTTTAGGTTTGTTACGCATAAAATTTGTAATTAAATTATTTTTTCTTTTAAATTTATATTTATAACACTAGACAAGCTATCAGCTTGCTTTATCCTTTTTTACTTTCAGTTTCTTGTTAGCTGTTATACCAGCTGCAATCAAATTTTAACCACTTTAGCTTAAGTTAAATTTCCTTTTTCTAAAGCAATTTTTAACCTTTCATTGCCTTCATCGATCAATCTGTCCAATACAGTTACTTCTACATTCACATTTTTGTTTAAATCTTCCAACTTTTTTTCAAGGACTACAAATATACTTTTATCTTTTTCAGCTTCTTTTTTTCTGATTTCTACCTCTTCTGTAGCTTTTTCCACTTCAAGTTGTACTTTCCTTTTTTTTCTTTTTCTCTCTTTTCATTTTCTAGGTAACTTTGATAATTTTGATATGCAATATTAACCTTTTTTATCATTTTACTAGTTACTGGTACTAGAGCTGCATGGTTTTCATAATGATGTCTTAAAGCATCTGCTGTGTTTAGCCTAGCATTTAGCATCCGTTCTTTCATAGAGGTCCAGTCTTCGGAAAGAATTTGATGTGAAAGTGATAATCCTCGTTCTACGTCTGCACTGCCATGGTACAAACTGAGGCTACTCTTCAAAATAAAGAGCGAGATTTGGATATTTTAATCCTCCATTTTTCTCTTTTGCTTTAATAGAAGTAGCCCAAAATTAATCAATCCTATTTACTTCAGATTCGTCTTGACTGAGCTTGCAAATTTTCCATTCATCTAAGAGGGCATCAATTTCAATGTTTATAGGCAATTTTTGTGCTAATTGCTAGTTTAGCAATATTTTTAAAAATTTTTGGAGTACTGTTGAATTCTGGGTTTAAGCAACTGAGATATTTCAAATTTTAATTTTGCAATATATCCTTATTGTAAAGATATTTACCAGAAGCTATATAATGACGTTGCACATCACTTAAAACAGAGGTTCCCAAAGTGTGCTCCGCGGAGCCCTTGGGGCTCCGCCTGAACTTTCCAGGGGCTCCGCGACGTTTAAGGAAAATAAAACATGAAAGAAATTAGCATATTTCAAGTGAAAGATTTTCAAAAGTTTGTAGGAATTTTTGTGTGTGTGTGAGTCAAAAATAATATATCTATAAGTGGGTTGAAACGATACAATACACTTCAAAACTGATTCAGCATTTGAATTACAGATCTATCTATTTTCTGTATAATATTTATGATTTGAATTGTTTTATTTTATGTTTCCGCATTTAATGTGTTTTAAAAATTCGATTTAAAATAAATTACAAGAAATAAGAAATATAATTCTGAATAGAATGCACAACGTGAATCGAAAAATAAAAGGCCCACCAGAGCTGTTAACTCTGCTTGCCGAACAAACGGGAGAAGTTATTTTTCTTTGGAGCTTCGCTCAATCATATGTTTATACTTAATTCATTTTTGCTTAATAACAAAGTTTCTGAAAAAAATGTCAGAAAAGTATTCAAGATCATCTCAAAACTCTGATAGATTTATTACTTTCCAGCTGCTAAAAATAAGATGTTAGACGACTTTAAATGGATACTAAATGCAGCGTAAAAATAAAGTCACACAGCTTAAGATCTGAGGAATACGAAGTTCTCATTGAGTTAACATTTCAAAGCGATCTAGTAATTCTTTTCAAAGCAAGCGTATCAGTGAATTTTGGTGTCATTTGACAGATGAATACAAAATCTTGACATACGAAGCAATATTAATTTTCCTTACATTTTCAACGACGTATTTGTGTGAAGCTGGATTCTCCATTTACACATATCAAAACAAAATACAGTAACCGATTAATTTTTTGCCAGACATTCGCTTACAAATATCGAAAATTGCACCAAATTTAAAACTGTGCAAAACAATTCAAGGACATTTTTCACACTAAACTTTGATGTAGTATTATTGATCGTCAAACTTTAAGTAGAATAAATAAAAAACTATCGGCATTTAATATTTGTATATATTGCATATTGTATTATTTTTATTTTTGGAGTTTTAATTTCCTTAAGCTCTTTATTTTATTTTCATTAAATTTTACTTATTCAAATCTTCTTTCCTAGTTTTCAAATTTGTGTTTAATTTTTTAAAACAATGTCTGTCGCTTAAAACGTCTTTTTTAATAAGTCTTGTAGAATTTAAAATCCCTCAATAGATTAATTTGTGTGTAATGTGTGCATATATTTCTTTTCATCTTTGATTTTTTAAAATCTGTTTATATTATTTGTATTAATTTTTAGTTATTTAATTTTTTATACTGTTTTTTATAGTAAAATGATTTTTGTCGCTAAAAACATATTTTTTATTGCATCTTCTATCATTTAGACTTAAACCCCCTCTTTTGATTCTTATTACATTTGTGTAAATTGTGTATATATATTTCTTTTTTTACATATAAATTTAGATTCTTTAATTTGTTTATGTTATTTGTATATTTAAATTTTCTATACTTTTTTCACTGTATACAACATTGTTTTTCGATTAAAATGCCCATTTTTTGTAATATCTTATATCATTTAATAAACCCCTTATTAGATTCATCTAATTATACACTTTGTGTATATAGTCTTTTTTTCTTTTCTAACTTTAATTACTTTCATCTCTTTATTTTATTTTTAAAATTTCTGAATATATTTAAATTTTCTATGCTGTTTTACATAATTGTACTTAATTTTGTAAGCAATTTATTTTGCTGACAACGCGTTTTTTTAGCATCTTGTATCACTTTACAGCCCCTCTTTAAAATTTTCTTTTAATTGGTCGCTGCCAGATTTTCCAATCAGAAATAAGTCTGTAGCAACTTAAAAATATTTTTTTTGCATTTGTCATCGCACTAAAAATTTAAAATTTTGCTCAGCTCCACCCCTTGCTTAGACTTTTTGTCAATGAGTTCCCGCCGTGATATAAATTTAATCCCACATATATATCCCATTGGATTAGTAAAGTTATTCTACTAGTTGGAGTTCGTTTAACATGTGAAATTTTTTATTGCATATCTGTTTTGAGGCAAAACAATGAAGAAATTAATTTTCTTCCAAAACTATAATTAATAGCCAAACATTTTAAATAAAATATCCAAAAAATTAAACAGTGCTGCATTTAACAATACTGCTTATAGATTCTGCCCCACTCACTTAAACACTAAAACAATGACCTGCTTCTATTTTTTTTAAGAACCTGAGAGGCAATTCATTTTCGTTGCATGTTTAGAAGTACTAGAAACTTAAAGAGGAACGAAAACATATTCCATAATCGCATTATTCTATTACGGGTAGGCGGGGCTAGCGAAAGCGTATTAAAAAATTACTCATGGGTGACTGGAACTACGCATTTTCTCCTTTTTTGCGAGTAGCCAATTGGAATTATACAGGAAGTATCTCTCAGCAAACGAAAACTGTACAACGTACCTTTTTTTTCTCTGTGTGTTGGTTTTACCCATAAATAATAATAGTTTTACGGAAGCCCAAATGCAATGCATAATCCAAACATTGTTACCATTTTGCTCTTTAATTCCGAGTTCTTATTGGAAATCCCGAAAGAATATTTCTTATTTTAAAAATGGATGTCATTAACCCCTTTGCATTATTGCTTGAACATCGCTCAGGAAAAAAAAGAGTTTGTTTTTCTTGGTACTAAAAGCTTTCATAAATAAAAAATTTTTAACAATAATTTTTGTTTATGTGAAGGAAATTTCTCGATTATACAAATTAAATATTTGACTACAAAAAAGAGTGCGCTTTAATCATTATTTTTATTTTACTGTATCCAATAATAGTAATATTAAATAAAACTGTTAAAGGGTTATATAATAGAAAATCTGATATTTAAAATTTCTATTATGAATTCAGAATTTCAGGAAAGAGCCATATTGGCTCGGATTTTTATCCATCAGATTTTTCTCTGTTCCATAGGCATAAAAAAAAACAATAATTTGTAAAGCACAGAGTATCGCTGGGTTCAGGGGCTCCGTGGTAGAAATTCTTCCCAAAAAGGGCTCCGCGAGTTCAAAAGTTTGGGAACCGCTGACTTAAAACATAACCTTTATCTTTTTCAAATAATTACAAAAACTCTTTTCGCAATTCTTCATTGAAACTATCTCTTGGAGAGATTAAATTTTTACTCTCAAAGGGATCTTGACTGGCATCATTCTTGAAAGATTTAATGGCTGACTGTTTGCAAATACGCACTGAGACTTTAATGATAAGGCATTTTATTTCATCATACATTAAGTGGATCAGAGGATCTTCCCTTTGGAAAAATGCAGTGAACTGGGTAAATAGTTTGGCACTAGATGCAATAAACAGTTTGACATTTCATTGTTTTCTCCTTTAAATATACAATTTTTTTTTTTTTTTTTTTTTGTAGCTGACTGTATTTAGTGTCCTTTGTTCTTTTCTAGATGGAATATATTTTAAGAAATACTCATGGAGACAATTCCATTGTTCTAACAACCAATTTGCTGCAGATTCCAGAGTTAACCATCTGCTTGGCACATGTTTCATAAATCTATGTGCAGGAATACTTAGTTTTTCCTGTATAAAACTAAAATCTTCCCACCTGGATGGCCAGTCATTATAAGTTATATACTAAAATAATAAAATCAGACGCATCACATCCATCAGGCCTAGAAGTGACTTTTTTCAAAAATATTATAGGAAATATAGGACTTTTTTTGAAGAAAATATAGGAATTTTATAGGAAATTTCATTTATATGTAAATATATTTACATGTAAATGTAATACATGACACATGTTTTAATACATTAACATATGTATCAACACAGGCATCAACATTGTAAAAACTATAATATAAGTAAATTATTTAAAGTTCATTCCTGACTATTTCAGAAATTTTTAGCACACTTTAAGATTAAAATACTGGTTTCAGGAATAGTACACTTTAGTTTTTCCAGCAATATTTAACACTTATTACAATTATTTTCAGAATCAGCATCACTTATATAATTTGCATTTATGAATACAAACATAATTGAAATAAAGGTTATAAATGATTTTTTTTTTGTAATAAATTTAAATGAAATGAGTTTCTGTAGGCAAATGAAATTCAAAGTTCTAAAAAACCCTGAAATTCACGGCAAATTTTATGAAAAGTTACAGCAAAGAGAGAGGAAATCCTTCCCTACATTAATTATATATTTTTTCAACGGCATTCCCAGGGTTTTTTTTTTAAATTTTTATTATATTTTTGTAAAGCTTTGATGGAATTTGCATTTTCTCTTCGATACTTAGGGGAAAATATCACCTTTCTCATGATCTTTTAATGTAAAAGTTTTTAAAAACTTTTTATTTTAAATTTTTTGATAAAATTTGAATTTTTTCCGCAATCTTTAGACAAAAATAGTGGGTTTTTTTGCTATCTTTAGACGAAAATTGGGTTTTTTTTCGCAATCTTTAGATAAAAATTGCGATTTTTTTTCACGATCTTTTGACGAAATCGCCTTTTCCTGGCGATTTTTTGGTGAAAATTGCATTTACCTCAAGATATTTTGGCAAAATCTCCTTATCCTCGCAATTTTTTAGCAAAAATCGCGTTTTCTTGCAATCTTAAGACGAAAATAGCCTTTTTCTAACAATCTTTCGATAAAAATCGCATTTTTTCTCGCGATCTTTAGACAATAAACATGTTTTCTTGAGATTTTTGAACAAAATTGGGGTCTCTTTCTTCACGACTTTTTGATGAAAAATGCATTTTTCTCATAATCTTTAGACAAAAATAGTGCTTTTTTCGCAATCTTTGGACGAAAACCGCATTTTTCTTGCGATGTTTCGACAAGAATCGTGTTTTTCTCGCAATCTTTTGATATAAATCCCATTCTATTTCAATTTTAAGATGAAAATCGCAGTTTTTCCCGGTCATTTGGCAAAAATACCATTTATTCACGATCCCTAGACAAAAATCACGTTTTTCTCGCGATCTTAAGCGAAAATCACGTTTTTTTAGCGATCTTTTGATAAAAATTAAATTTTTCTCACGAACTTTTGCCGATAAAGGCGTTTTCTCAAGATTTTTTGAACAAAATTGCAGGTTTTTTTCAGGACTCTTTGACTAAAATTGCAGGTTTTTTTCACTACAATTTTTTCATTTCTTCTACTATGATCAGTTATGTGCTATCTACAATATTAATTTTTTTTAAAAAGTAAATTTTCTTGATAAATTTTGGTAAAATGTAAGGAAAAAATTAACTTAGACACAGTATAGATAAAAAAAGGGACTTTTAGGGACCTCTTAGTGAAAATAGGGACTTTTAAGGACAAAGTTAAAAAATAGGGACCTTTTAGGGAAATAGGGACCAACTGGCAGCCCTGCCATAGCGCCCTCTTAGCTACGGCCCAGGGGAAGGGTATGAATTTTCAGGCCTTGAAAAACTTTTTTCGTCTGTAATTTTCGGATAGTGCCGAACAATTTTCAGATGCACAAGAATATTTCGATGTTGTCGTTACTGTGCTCCTATGAAGTTTGAATATAGTGATATCTTCTGGAGTTGGGTCATTTTCTTCCGCTGAGTATGTTGTAGAGGTCTGCATGGGTCCGGGCCTGGCCCGCGGGCCGTGCCGGCGGAATCGTTTCGAATTTTCTAACGGGCAGGGCCGGCAAAAAAATTGAACGGGCTAAAACGGGCCGGGCCTGTTTTCGCGGATTTTTGTACGGGCCGGGCCGGGCTGGGCCTAAAGTATAAAAATTTAAACGAGCCGGGCCGGGCCCTGGCCGAACTTTTGAGTTTTACAACGGGCCGGGCCGGGCCCGGCCCGGCCCTGGAAATTCCGGTCCGTGCAGACCTCTAGTATGTTGCTGTTTCAGTAATCCTCGTTTGAATAATGTTTTTTTTTTCAATCCAGATTCTTACATAAACAATGTGAAGCTTTCTATCTCTTCTCTTGGAGTATTTCCAAGTATCTTCAAAACACATTTTTATCGACGACTTGATGGAAGTCTTCAATCGATAAATTTTGCAGATTTCGCAGCTATAAAGATTTATTTCAATTTGTAACAGTTGAAAAATTGTTAATAATGATTCTTCCATGTTGAGTAGTCAACAGTGTTTTAAATCGAATGAGTAAAATCCTTCGCCTTGAAATCATTTTTATTGTATGCACACTTTCAGTTACACCTTGAAGTGGATTTTTTTTTTTCGTTGGAAAAGAAAGTCCTTCTAAAAATTAGATTCTAACTGACAAAAAACAACATTGTCACAAGTTTAAATCTGTAGATAGCATTTGAGTATAAAACGTATCAAATTTATCTGTAGAGGTTTGTGCAGTTCTCTTGTTTCACTATTAAATTGTGTTTAGTTCCCGTTCACAGACAAAATTAACGGAAGTTCAACATCGCTGTTCGCTCAAAAAAAAAAAAAAAAAAAAAAAAAAAAAAAAGGTACAAATATTTTTTATCGCTTACGTTTTACCGTCATCCAAACGCCATTGTCATTACCGATGACACTAATATGATGATACATTATGTTTGCTATGTTGACAAGGTGCTGTGAATAGCTTGTTTAGAAAATATTTTAAGCTTTTAGATGATAACAGATTCTGCTAAATCTTTTAAAAGCAAGAGTGAAAACTTGACATTTATGGAAAACGTGGAGTCAGTTTGGTAGATTTCATTGGTACTCCTGGTGTTCTTTTCTTCCAAAAACCTAGATATCTCAGGTCAAGGGCTGAATAGTTCGAATCATTAATGTTGAAGACTTTGGATCAAGTAAGGTTGCAAAAAAGATTTCTTTCTCAAGCGATTTAGCGAAGTCTTGAAGTCATTAACGAATGGTCTTTCCGCTGATCAATCTACTGATTAGACTTAATAAAAACTTACTGCGATTGCTGTGCAATTTCAGGTCTTCAACAACAAAAAAGGCACGTTTCTTTTGTCTACTTGATGAAAATCATACCTCTATAATTATCGTAGGCTATAGGCTAGTAAAAAGCTGGAAGTGAAAGAATTTTCAAGAACGGTACGCAGCACAAATTAACAATTGCAGTTTGCCTCCAACTTTTCACACATAAAAATAGTCCCCTTTTAAAATGTACAACTTTTAGAAACAAAAATTTAAAACAGAAAATATTTAAATCTTAAATTTGGTAAAATTTAATTTTATTTCAGGTCGTATCTCTAGAATCGCCTTGAACTATTAGAACTTTGCTGGACTAACGCTGCTATAAATCCGAGCTGGCAGGGAAAACCTTTCTCTTTTTGAAAATTTTAATTCTTCATTCATGAGGCATTTAGTAAAAAAACAGTGCGCATTATTCGCATAAATTGGTAAAACTCAAATATATAGACATGATGGTCGGATTCATTGAACCTCACTTTATTTTGACGCTAGCGTATATCGGCGCGTGCACCTGTTGCTAGGGACGAAGGTGGGAAGGGTTGACCGAAAAAAAGCCGAAAAAAGCATCGATAGCAAGCGAAGGGACATCAAGTATGTCTAGAAGATTCACCACGATAATGCGCCGAGCTATACCTCCTTCATCGTGAGCGCTTACCTGGCTCGGCTGAACGTTACAATTGTCCTACATCCTCCCTATCCTCCCTATATCCCTATCTTGTTTCCGCGCTTAAAATCAGTGCTGAAAGTTAAACGCTTCAACTCGATCGAGAACATCCAAGAAAATGTCAAGACAGCCCTTGAAGCCATTCCGAAACAGGCCTACATGGACGCCTTCGAGTCATGGAAATGCCGCCTGCAAAAGTGGATTGATGCAGGAGGTACCTATTTTGAAGAATACTAGGCAATAATACCAATTCGCTTAATAAATCTACACCTTTGAACAAAGGCTCATTTCTTATGAATCCGACCATTTAATAATTTTTTTAATTGATTTTATTCAGATGAGACTATTCAGAAAAATCTCTGGAATGCCGCCAACTGCCATTACGCCATGCATCATCAAGGAAGGTGACTCCAAAAAGTGTGTTTTTTAATAAGGAAAGGGCAGCTGACGTCACTGTGGACAAAATTACTGTGGATCCACAGTAATTTCCTGCCCGCCTTTAAGACTCCTACGATACCCAAGAAGCCAAAGCGATCTGATTGGTCTAGGATTGGTCTGATTTGTCTGCGATTAAAAGCTCTGTTATATGATTGGTCAACGTCGCCATCATGATTCCTGTAATGATCGCGAAAGCAAAAATGTAACCGGTAGATTGGTTGAAGGAAGCGTTTGTTTGTAAACATGCCCTTTCCTTATAGGTTTTTGAAAGGTCAAAATAGAGTGAAACCAACAGTTATCGACACCTATCCAGTAACTGACATTTCAGAGACAATGTAACTCAAATAAGCATTTTCTTCTAACTTTCTGCTAAGTAATGTCATCTTGGTAACTTATTTTTGTCTTCACTGCTATAACTTATGTATATTTGTTATTGAGTTTTCAAAATAAAGGCATGTCAGTTACTGAAGTTATTGATCATACTTATGAAAAAAATTATTATTTAGCAATAAAAAGTATAATATTTCAAAATATTATTTTTAATTTTTTTAGGTATTTCTACTCTATTTTGAAAAAAAAAAAAAAAAAAAAAAAAAATGTATAAAATGGATTTTAAACCTTGCACTTGGTGAATTCAAAAAGAAATAATTCTAAAGGTGCCAGTTATTGGGGGGATTTCGTTTTCTTTCTTTTCTTTTCTTTTCTTTCTTTTTTGATAAAAAAAATCTACATACTTTTTACGTTGTTCGTAAATGGGGAACAAACTTCCTAAAATATGCCTATTTTTAAAGACTAAAAACTTTAATGTTATCTTAATATACAAACAGTTTTTAATAACACCGATTATTACCTCATATTATTTTCAAATATAAAACGAGAAACAAAATGGCTCCTACGTTAAATTCAATAAAGCATGCTTTACAAATCTCACACACACAAACCAAACCAAACCTCATTTCCTCAAATTAAATCTCTGAAAAATCAATTATTTTGTGCTAACAATTCCGTGGCGTGATCGAATCAATCCATTCATTCATGGGATTATATGCGTAAATGAAATCCGACAATCGACATAGCTTCCAGTAATTCAAACTGGGGGGATTTTGTTTTTCTAATGCACTGTGACGAATTGTTTGATAGCTGTAGGGCGCGGCTTTTTCCTTCATAAAGAGCTCACGTTTTTATTCGCACGCTGCAAACACACACCTGTCGCAGCTGATCTCTCGAGGTGCATGATCGTAATTGAAATAGAGAATAGATAAATAGTTATTATTATTCAGGAGTTGATTCCTCTGACACAAGAAGTGCCTTTTAAAAAAGAATAAAGTAGTTTTATAAGATAGCTAACACTTTCTAAAACAATTAAAAAAGAGTGTATAATGACCGCCTGCCTTTGTATTCGAAGCGCTGTCTGAAAAGAAATAAACAGGTTGGAAATTGCACGTAAAACGGGGCGAATCAGGTTTATTTGTACTATAACTAGTTTCATAAATATTCAGATCTTGCTGCAATAAGGGTTACATTCGTTTGAAAAGGTGTAACATGATTAAAATGCACTTGAAACTATTTTTTCCCATTGGCCGTAATAATTCGGCATTACAATTTTATTTTATGTGAAATAATTTAACAAATTAATGTACACCCCCGAACAATGTTTTGCCCTATACAATTATGCAACGTATCAAGTTCTTTTGTGTGGCCCACTAAATGAATAATAAACATTCATTACACCACATATTCTACAGAATGTATATTTTAGTACAATTTATAACTGCATATTAATCTCGTTATGTTTGAATGGTAGAACATCATTAAAATGCGATTGAAACAGTTTTTTCCATTTAGCGTAATGTAACAGAATATTTTTGACTGCTCCTGTAACTGATCTATACTTTCGAGTTTCATAAAATTTGAAATGACTAGACAAAATTCTGAAATATATATACAGGGTGATTAAAAAAAGATGGGAAAAATTTTAAGAGATGATAGTACACATCAAGACAAATAATATTAAATGGGAAACTAAGGGTTCAAACGTTTTCCGAAGGAGATAGGCGCCATCAAAGTTTAGGGTCCAAAATTTGACATGATTATAAAAAACGGAAAAATTGGTCGATTCGTTTGCAGTTTTCACGAAAACTATTCTTTATGTCAGTATTGTCTTGAAAATAAATTATAAAGATGAATTTCAAAAAATGCCGATAGAGAGCGCTTTAGACTTTGGAGCAACGAACAACTATTTTTTACAGTTATTTTTTGCATCTCATTAATTTTTTTAGAAGTTTAGACATAAACTTAAATTTTGAGCTCAAAATCTGTGGTTGAGTAGCGCAAACTGAACTGTATTCAGTGGGAGTCGGTAGGTTCAAATTTCAAATGATTATAAAAAACAGAAAAATTGGTCCATCGATTTGCGGTTTTCACTAAAATTATTCTTTATGTCAGTATTGTCTTAAAAATAAATTAACAGATAAATTTTAAAAAATGCCGATAGAGGGCGCTTTAGACTTTGGAGTAACGTACAGCTATTTTTACCGTTATTTTTTGCATCTCATTAAGTTTTTTTAGAATCTTTGACATAAACTTAAATTTTGAGCTCAAAATCTGAATCGTTGAGTGTGATTAAGTAGCTCAAACTGAACTGTGTTCAATGGGGATGGGGAGGTTCAAATTTCAAAATATTATTAAAAACGGAAAAATCGGTCGATTCTTTTGCGGTTTTCTCTAAAACCATTCTTTATGTCACTATTTCCTTGAAAATAAATTTTAAAAATAAATTTCAAAAAATTCCGTTAGAGGGCGCCTTAAAATTTAGAGTAACCAACAACTATTTTTAACCGTTATTTTTTTTAAAAATCTAAATAAATGTTTTAAAAGCTTAAACTTAAATTTTGAACTCAAATTCTGAATCATTGGGAGGGGTTAAGAAGCGCAAACTAAACTGAACTGTATTCAGGATTTGAAATGTTACCCTGCCAACTCTATGAACATGGTTCAATTTTCCGCTACTTAATGACTCACAATGATTCAGAATTTGAGCTCAAAATTTAAGTCTAAGCTTTTAAAATATTTATTTAGATTAAAAAAAAAAAAATAACGATTAAAAAATAGTTGTTGGTTACTCTAAATTTTAAGGCGCTTCTAACGGAATTTTTGAAATTTATTTTTAAAATTTATTTTCATGGAAATAGTGACATAAAGAATCGTTTTAGAGAAAACCGCAAACGAATCGACCAATTTTTCCGTTTTTTATAATAATTTGAAATTTGAACCTCCCCACCCCTATTGAACACAGTTCAGTTTGCGCTACTTAACCACTCTCAAAGATTCAGATTTTGAGCTCAAAATTTAAGTTTATGTCAAAGCTTCTAAAAAAAACATAATGAAATGCAAAAAATAACGGTAAAAAATAGTGTAACGTTACTCCAAAGTCTAAAGCGCCCTCTATCGGCATTTTTTGAAATTTATCTGTATAATTCATTTTCAAGACAATACTGACATAAAGAATAATATTAGTGAAAACCGCAAATCAATTGACCAATTTTTCTGTTTTATATAGTCATTTGAAATTTGAACCTACCCACTCCCATTGAACACAGTTCAGTTTGCGATACTTAACCACAGATTTTGAGCTCAAAATTTAAGTTTATGTCTAAACTTCTAAAAAAAATTAGTGAGATGCAAAAAATAACGGTAAAAAATAGTTGTTCGTTGCTCCAAAGTCTAAAGCGCCCTCTATCGGCATTTTTTTAAATTTATCTTTATAATTTATTTTCAAGACAATACTGACATAAAGAATAGTTTTCGTGAAAACCGCAAACGAATCGACCAATTTTTTCGTTTTAGGTAGCTTTCATTACAAAAAGTAAAAAGCTACCTATTGTAGCCGTCCGGAGGAAGACAGATATATATATATATATATATATATCTGTCATATATATATATATATATATATATATATATATATACAGGGTGTCCGAAAAGTCTGGAAACGGTCGAATAACTCGAAAAATACATATGAGATTGAAAAACGTAAATATACGTGTTAAATATTTTTAAATAAGCTACTCAGTGATACCAAATTTGACCTTCGTAACCGACCCCCTGGGGGTCAGAGGGGGTCCAACTTTGAAATCTTAAATTATAACCCCCATTTTTTATTGCAGATTCGGATTCTACGGACAAAAATACGTAACTTTTGTATTTGATGTTTATTTCGAATCCTCGTTTATCACGGTGTAATTGAGCATATTAAATCGATACATATTTCGGCTTTTCCAACGGGATTTTCCCTAATCGAAACTAATTGGGGAGAATTTATGACATCAAATTCCTCGTCTTTTGCAATAATAGCGTTTCCTGAAAATCACTTGTGCCGATTATTTCGGTAGTACTACACAGTTAAAAATTTGATCCATTTGCTGTAGCGTCACTCCACAGCTTTTATAGAATATCTCTTTCATGACCAATGAGAATGTTCCATAACACAGTAAAGTACACTGTAAAAAATTTGACCCTTTTGCTGCATCGTCACTCCACCGCTTTTATAGAAAACGATTACTTTACTGTGTTATGGAGCATTCTCATTGGTCACAAAAGAGATATTCTATAATAGCTGTGGAGTGACGCTGCAACAAATGGGTCAAATTTTTAAAAGTGTAGCACTATTGAAATAATCGCCACGTATGATTTTCAGGAAACGCTATTCCTACAAAAGACGAGGAATTTGACGTCAAAAATTCTGCCCAATCAGTTTCGATTAGGGAAAATCCCGTTGGAAAAGCGGGAATATATATCGATTTGATATGCTCGATTACACCGTGATAAACGAAGATTTGAAATAAACATCAAATACAAAAGTTACGTATTTTTGTCCGTAGAATCCGAATCTGCAATAAAAAATGGGGGTTATAATTTAAGATTTCAAAGTTGGACCCCCTCTGACCCCCAGGGGTTGGTTTCGAAGGTCAAATTTGGTATCACAGAGTAGCTTATTTAAAAATATTTAACACGTATATTTACGTTTTTCAATCTGATATGTATTTCTCGAGTTATTCGGCCGTTTCCAGACTTTTCGGACACCCTGTATATATATATATATATATATATATATATATATATATATCTGATTTTTGTCATGCGATAACTAACGTATTTTTGAACCGATTTGAATGAAACTTGGTATGTACATAGTACATACAAATGTCTCGACCGAGTTCATTGGCCAGCATCATCCGACATTTTATTTCAAAATGGCGGCCATTTAAAAAATTTTAAAAAATTTAAAATTTAAAATTCAATGCGAAAAAATTAAAAGTTGAAAAATATTTTTCTTTTACGTGTTAGAACTTAAAACAACGATTCCAGAACACTTTTTATTTTGTCTATATCTTAAAAAATGATTGAGTTATAGTACTTTGAATTTTTTATGGTTGACATTTTGAAACGATCTGATTTTTGTCACGTGATAACACCCGTATTTATGAAACGATTTGAATGTAACTTGGTGTGTACATAGTATACTGAGGCCTGAATCGAGTTCGATACTCAGTTCCATCCGTCATCTTATTTCAAAATGGCGGCCATTTAATTTTTTTTATAAATTTTAAAATATAAAATTAGGTACAAGAAAGTGAGAAACTGAAAAAGATTTTTCTTTTATGCATTTGAACTTGAAACAAAGATTCCAGAGCATTTTTTGGTTAGTCTGTATTTTAAAAAGTGGCTGAGTTATCGCATTTTTTAATTTCTAGTGTTGCTCATATCTTGAAATGATCTGATTTTCGTCACGTGATAACACGCGTATTTAAAAAACTGATTTGGATATAACTCCGTGTGCACATAGTACATAGCAATGCTTTGACCACGTTCACTGTCCAACTTCTTCCGTCCTCTTGTTTCAAAATGGAAGCCATTTAAGTTTGTCAAAAAATCTTTTAAATGTATAATTATGTACAAACAAAAAATTAGAAATTGAAAAAAGTTCTTTTTAAAGTATTTATCTCTATAATTAATTCAGGAGTATTTTTTGCTTTGTCTTTAACTTAAAAAACGCCTGAGCAGTTTGAATTTCTAACGGACATTTAAAAAAAAAATTAATTTGCCCGCGACAGCACTCGTATATATTAATCGATTTCAATATGAGTGTGCATGTGCACCTGAATTAAGATTTCGACCAAGCTCATAATCAGGTTCCACTAATTTGAGCTTAGTATTTTTGAATAATATAACTTAATTTAAAATAAATAAACAAATATATAAGTATATGAAAGCTACCTCTTCCTCCCGGCACTGCCAGAAGGACTATTTTATAATCATTTAAAATTTTGGATCCTAAACTTTGATGGCGCCTATCTCCTTCGGAAGAAGTTTGTGACCCTTAGTTTCCCATTTCATATTATTTGTCTTGATGTGTACTATCACCTCTTAAAATTTTCCCCATCTTTTTTGAATCACCCTGTATATATATTTAAAATTTCAAATCATTTGATTAGGTAGTTTTTGCGATGTTATCTGCGGACAGACGAACGGACGGATCAGACATCGACTGTAGGTGCTACGTATTTATATAATTACGAACGCACCTAAAGACAAGTCGGAAATTGGAAGTCAGATGTAGCAAATGAGGCCTGTTCATACTATAACGAAGTTTTTAAAATATACAGTACTTCGGATACAGTTCAGTACCTGAAATCTTTTGTATGTCTCTGTAAATACTAAATGCTTTTATTATACAGGAATTAACTTCTAGTAAACCTCAGCAATGCATTTAATTTCATAAAAGGCGAAATAGTTTAATATAATTAAAACGCACCTCAAGCAATGTTTCCCTCTATACTATTTAATAATAAATCACTTTTGTGTGGCCCTGTATATTAATAAGAAATATTCTTTGCATCACAGATTGTACAGAATGTATATTTCAGTATATATTTCATAGATACATATGAATAGTATTATGTTCGAAAGAGTGTAACTTCATTAAAATGCACTTGAAATTATTTTGTTCCAATGACCGTCATGTAACAGAATGTTTTTGTTTGTCTCTGTAATTGAACTATACATTCGATTTTCATAAAATTTTAAATGTCATGACAAAATTATGTGATAATTATATATTTTAAATTTCAAGCGATTCGGTTGGGTAGTTTTTGCGTTGCTATAAGCTGGCAGACGGATGGTCGTACAGACAGACGGACTGAACGACGACTATAGATGCTACCTATTTACATAAATATTAACGCACTCAATGCATAGAAAAGCAAGTTTTTGCACAGTAATCTCTATTAATGATTTACTGATTTATTCGATACTCTCGAAAATCGTCTCAATTTCTAACATAAATTCTATAGTGAAGAAATAAACTCAATAAAATCATAAGGCGAAATGCAACATTCCATCTTCATACTCAGTGACAAAGTACACAACATGAACTTTAACAAGCTCGTTTCACTTAAATGGGGACGAAAATAATAAAAAGAATATTGCCCAGCTAAACTAATGGCATAGAGCTTACAGTCTATGCACACTAATTGTATATTACAGCCTTATATAACAATGCCATTGGAAAAACAAATTAAGGAAGGAAATAGCCTCCGTTCCCCTTCTTAATACTTATCCAATGAACACCCAATACTAATCACGGAGGCGCCTCATCAGAATGATCATATTCCTAAGATTTGCGCTGCGTTATACAGGTCAGCTATTTAAGCTCTTTAAACTATTTAACTACTTAAGCTCTTTAATCTCTTAATTTAAAATGAATTTAAATCTCTTAATCTCTTAACTTAAATTAAAGAAATGTGTATTATATACCACTTTTCTTTCACAGTTGATGAAATAAGAGTTCAAAGACTGGTATGAAAAAAGCGTCAGTTTTATAGTTTAATTCAATCTATTTCAATTAATGCTTAATATTGTATTCAATTTACTCCAAATCTAAATTGCCCCACCAGTGGCCGCGAGGTTCTGACCTCCAAACTGGTAGACGGTAGGTGCTGGGTTTGAACCCAATCGCGAGCGTCGGCCTAACCGTTCAAAGTTTTCCGTGGTTTTCTTCGAACCTTGCGTAAATACGGATTAGGTTTCCATAGAAAGACCCCCACGGAGGGCATCCCACCCCATAGGGCCTATATCCCATAGTGTAGATAATTGGCCGACATAAATACAAACAAACAAACAAACAAACCAAATCTAAATTATGTCACTTGTATCTCTTGGCTTTAGAAGTCCTAATTTACTACTGTATTTTAAAGCTGCGACTATTTTATTGTTTTATTTTCAAGTATCAGTGTGCATCACAAAATGAAAAAACGAAGAAAAAAAATACTTTCTGCATCTCTATATTCATATGGTTATTTCATTAACTGCTATAGGAAAATGTCCATAAATTACAGATGTACGTTTAAAGATATGATTAGATAATTGCAAAAAATGAACATAAATGATACGTTAGTAAAATCACTTTCTGTTTCTTTTTTTAAATAATTGTATGCTCCAGAATATATTAATGTCAAATGAAGTATGGTAATATCAACTATTAGCATACTTTGATGCAAATATTGTAAATTAACAATTTGATATAAAATGGTTGTTTCAAGTTACTTTTATGCTGAGAACGTTTCAAAAATAATGACTGTCATTATTGAAAGTGTATTTCCTAAATAAGTACTTTCAACATCATGATGATACATAATAAGTTGTAATATTCTGCATCCTTCACTACATCTTCAGTCATCTGTGAAACATACCAAAATATAGTATCATTTGCTTCAATTTGTACAGCCAACTGCTGAAATGAGTTGTGTTAAACGAGACGAATATAATTTTCTTAATATCATTGTTATGCTAAATATGCATATTTCGTTTCAGAGATACACAGACGTGTGTGTTGTGTTGCTTTTATGATAGTTGATTATCTACACGAGGAATATAAACCCGAGTCGTGGATACAATACTTCGGGTATAAAAGTACATGCAGTGTTGAATTTAGGAGGTGGCCCGGGGGAAACATGTTGCTCCCCCAGAAAATCTGAGGTTTTGCGTTTTCAATGGTCAAAAAGTGCAATGCCCCCCCCCCGGAACTCTATAATGTCCCCCCCCCCCGGAGACACAGAAATCCTTCACGGAGAAAAGTGTCTGTATTCAAGACTGAGTACATACCGGAGTATAAAAGTGAAATATCAAACCCCGGGGTACCCTGGGGTGTAGTATAAAAGTGCTATACATTTTTTTTTTAAATTTACGTAGAGATTAAAAAGTTGAACGAGTTAAGTAGTTTAAGGAGCTGAAGTAGTTGACCTGTAGAACGCAGTACATAATTTGAAAATAACCAATAACTCTTTACCCCCAAACAAATAGACTTATTTCTAGATAACCTGTGCTCTTAGCTTAATTTTCTTTAAAAAATTTTACTTATACTCCTTGGCTACTGGTGTCATCATATAATATTTATATTTGTCTGTTTGTTGTTTTGGGGAGAGTACCCTCCGTGAGATCTTTCTAAGGGAACCAAACCCGTATTTACCACAGAAGCGTGAATCGAGTGTAAGTTTTGTTTCGCTACTTTTATAAGTATTCAAATTATTGATCCCGACTCAGTATAATATTTCCGTTATGCGTACAACCGATATACGAATAATATGTCAGTATGAAGTACGTATGCTCCAAGAAAGATATTTAAACTTATCGAAATACATATAAGCATGTATCTGTTAAATGTATAATTCAAGTATAAATATACAAGTATGCGTATCGATTTATATACCAAATTGACCGCAAATAAGTCTTGTAGCACTGGCAGAAGAACAGGATGGAAATCCATGGCGTTACCAAAAGAAACTGCATAATATGTTTCATACATAATTTTTTCCTATTTTCCTCTATAAATAATTTATTTAAGTAATGTTGTTTCTAATTTTAATTGAATAAAGTGACAAAGTCTTATATAGATTTGCTAAAGCATTTTGTTTTATATTGCTTAAATGACACATTATTTTTGTAATGTGGCATTATGAATGATGAAATTTAAAAGATTTTTCTCCAGTCTCTGATCTCTTGAACAGCAGGGAAAAAACATATTTTTTTTTCAAGCTATGAACAAAAACCGTTTGAATGTTTATACTTTAAATACTGGTTTACGTTCTGTATCAACATAGTACCTTATGCATTGTTTTGTATTGTAAAGTTCGTATGATCGCTTTGGCCAAGTGATATGTATCCAAAATCTATATTCCGCATAATACAGTAAAACCTCCATAACGGACACTCCCGAATAGCGACACCTCTATTTAACGGACAGTTTTCTAATCCCCACTCCCAAAACTTAAATTTTTGTATGTTTAACCTCTGAATAACGGACATTCCGAATAGCGGACAGTAATTTTGGCAAAAAAGAATGAAAAAATATTTTTTAACGAGGGAAAAAAAAATAAAAATCCTCTAAATTTATCAGGGCAATGTGTCGCAAATTTGTGATCACAGATAAATGTGCGGATGAGCTGGAGAAAATCCCTTCTCCCCATACCAGGCATATAATGGAGGGTATACGGGAGTATATGCCGTATACCTTCTGGATTTTGTAAAAGAGCACCTTATACCTTCTATTTCTCAAGAAAACTATAGTATACATACACACTCTTGGGTATATTCTCCGCTTTGAACATATACCCTCTGCTTACAGCGTATGCCCTCTGTTATTTTTACAACTACACCCCTGCCCCTATATTTATCCCCCTCCCTCGGATGATTTGAGATTGTATGCTTCTAAGAAGCAAAAAAATACAATAAACAGTTATACATTTTTTTTTTTTTTTTTTTTTTTTTAATTTAAGATGATTCAAAAAGATTAAATATACTGACAGAGATAAAACTCACATTGAAAAACAAATTACTTGTAATCGCAAGTAAAAGCAAACTTTTGTAACAAATTTTTTGTAAGAATGTAATAAGCAAAGGATAAAGGTATGCACAATTTTATTTCAGTTTTATTGCTTTAAAAATAATTTTAATTTCTGGTTAATCATATAACAGAGGTTTTAGGACATTTTAAAATAAACTAATGAAACATTAAGCATTCATTAGCAATTTTTCTATCTCCTAGGTTTTCCCAATAGCGGATACCTCCGAATAGCGGACAGTTTCTGCGCTCCCAAGGTGTCCGTTATTTAGAGGTTTTACTGTACATAACTGTATAATTCATATAAACGTTTAATAGGCAGCACTAATTCAAATATATAATCTTGTTGTTATGTATTATTTTCTAAACATCTCCAAAAACTCTTCCTTAACCTATTGTCATATGAATATGAATTGAATAGTACGCAAAACAACAACATTTATTATGTTTCAGACGACGAAATATTCGTTAAACTCTCATTAATGTATTTAGATAGCTGGTGCTAACTTTATTAAAGTAAAAATGGAAAGAAATTCGGACCCGAAAGGGTTAAAATAAATTTGACGTAGAAAACTTAAACTAGTCGTATGTGGCAATCTCAAAACTTTCTTTTATTGTATACACGTTAATAGTTCCAGAAAAATGAAATATAAAAGCAGCATCGGCTAGGTAATTTACACAAAAAACGAATCGGTAACAATTTATTTCAAGCTCTAACTCAATCTGAAATTTGATGAAAATCCGTGTTTTAGTATTTGAGATAGATTTGTCGCTCAGTATAATATTTCCGTAAATCGTAAAAAAACGGGATAGAAGTTCTACTTATTGAGCTATTTACTCTAAAAACTAAAGAATACTAATTTATATCAAGGGCTAACTGAATATGAAATTTAATGAAAATCCATTCATTAGTTCCTGAGTTAGAGCTATTGCGATTATCAGGAATAATGCCGCACAGCAGCGTCACCTAATGAGAGATTTACTCCAAAAACTACAGGATACTAATTTATATCAGGGGCTAACTAAATCTGAAGTTTGTTAAAAATTCGTGCATTTTTTAGTAAATGAAGTTAGTATATGATATTGAATGTAATTATGGGCAATCGAATTCATTTATCGGAAATTAAAATTAAGAAATGATAATAATTTAAAATATAGTTAGATTACTTTTCATATTTTATGGCTATCTGAAAACAGTTTTTCGATTAAAGCATTTGAAATGAATTTTAAAGGAAAGAGAAACAATTAATTTAAAATTTAACTTCTCAAGTAATGAATTCGACATTTTCAGCTGGGATTTAAAATTAAAACTTAAATGATTGTAAAACTTATATGAATAATAACAATAATAAATGCCAGTTTATTTCACGTCTAAAAATACCCTCAGCAGAGGAAGGTAAGAATTTAATCAATTTTCAAGTAACTACTTTTTTTTTTTAACTTTCATTTTAGAAAGTGCCTAATGTCTATTTATTTATTTATTTTTTGCTTGTAAAACATGATCTGCGATAGTTGTAACAATAAAAGACAAAGAATAACTTTTAGGATAACACAGATTTCTGATAAGGCCAAGTATACAGATTTATCTGCTGAAAATAAGAGATAACAATCGATACACATAACTTAAATGTAATTAGCGCTTGTGGATTATCTCAAAGTTTCAATTATGTGGAACTATTTATTACCATCTATTTTATTAGCTAATAAAAATTTTTACTATACTATATACCGTTTGTTTTGATTACTTTAAATGACAAAGTTGTTCATTATTTTCAGTCGTCGAAAGAACCTTTCTCATCTGTTATATTAAGGTGAGTCATAAATATCGAAACAATAGGCTATCTCCTTAAATATTACCCCTAGGCCCATACTTCCAAATGCAAAAATTCATAAAACAGGGGGAAATTTTTCATAATATATGTTGCATATCTATGGGGGGTCTATTTGAAAAAAAGCGAAAATAAATTTTTTATACGGCCCCCGTATGATAAAAATCCCAATTAGAAAACTTTCCTTATTCAGTCCTGAATAAAACACAAAAAATTGCATCTTCATATCTTTAAAACTCGCAGAGTTATAGCCGTTTACATAGTTCACTTAGTTTTAAGGGATTTAGACACAAATTGAAATGCACACAATTCAAAAAACAATGTTACTTTAATAGTTCTAGGAAACGTGTAAAAAATCTATCTTTTGAGTTAGAATTTTGGTTTCTTTTCTTTTTTTGTGATGGTTAGCCATATAATTTGCTAAGAAAATCACATCCTAAAATTTATCATAAAATTTATAAAAATTTCATATGATTAGTACTGGTATAAATGGGATAATTTAAAATCGTTATAACTCGAAACATTTATCGGATTTCAATTTCTTTCCATTTAATTAAAGATGAAAATTTGATTTTAGTTTTGTTCCAGGTTTTTTTATATTAATTTTAAAACTATTAAAAATATTTATTGAAAAAGTAATATAACCTTAAAACTATTAAAAATATATTGAAAAAATAATATAACTTTTAAAAAATCATATTTTCAAAAGTAAATATTTTTTCAAATTTGCCGAAACAAAACTAATGTGAAATAATAAAAAATGACATGTTTCAATTTTCACTTTTTTTTAACACTTCTTAACTTTTAATAATTTAAAGACAAGAAATAGTGGGAAGAAACTCATTATGTAGAAAAAGAAGTGTACTGTTTAAATGTCCGCCAGAAAAATGATTTTTCTAAAATGCAGATTAAGTCTTTGTTATAAATTTAGCTCTCACAACTTCAAGCTTATTATCGTCCTGGAGACGCTGTTAAAAAAATCCGTATTCTCTGGACCCAGGCCGGGCCAACATCGAGACGCTACTCCTTTCTGAATACTCGCCTATCCGGGTCTAACGTGTTTTTCATACCGGAGGGGACTGCTTCCTTTTTTCCTATGTCTGCACTGGACGAAATTTTCAATCCTGGTCTTGAACATTTCGTATTAAAATCACTGTCTCTGACTGACCTAATACGTGCATAAAATAAGTAAAATTTGGTTTAATCAAAATTTTTACGAAAAATACATAGATTTTGGAATTGCGTTTATTTTACATAAAAAGAAAAGATAAATAAGTATAAACTTTAAAATTCATTTTTTTAAAGAATGTTATATTCAAAGGTTAAAAAATTAAATACAACAAAACCTGTGAAAAAAAACCTGCCTATTACGGAAATCTGCCTTAAACAGAAAATGTGTTGATCCATGCATAATAAATAAAATAATAACTGAGAAAAAATAGACTCCATTTAAAACTCCTAGGAAGGACATTTGTCTAAAACGTATTTTTTCTTTCCTATGTAATTCCGTCTTAAAAGGTTTTATTATATAACATTTTCCGAAGTCTCCAACGCATGGGATATGGATTAACAATATTAAAATATAAGTGAAACATTTACATATAAATAGAGATTCACTGATAAAATAAATATATCACAGCCTTTGGCGCTTTTTTAATAATAAAAAGTGTAAAAATAAAAAACGAAAAACTATAATAAGTATTTTTGGTCAGACCTCCTACATACGAAACAATTTTTAACTACACCGAAGTAAAAAAATATGTAGAAATTCATGGCTCAGTCGGGCTATGATTTAAACTTTTTTCCAGGCCGGTCCGGATTATGATTATAACGTTTATCCAGGCCGGGCTGAACTTTTTTCCCTATCGGTCGGTTTGGGACCGGACAGAGATATTTCTATCCATGCAGACCTTCAGTGAAGACTACCAATACCTTTTGAAAATAAGTTTAGCTTTAAATCAATATCCTTCTTTTTTTATGTCCAAATAAGAGGAACTGTATTAAATCGACATCTAATAACGGCAATTAGTGGACGATCCCTCACTTGATTTCAAAATGAGTAAAAAGCTCTTCCTTTACAGGCATGGTTAAATGGTGTAAGTCATTAATTTTGGAGAATTTTGGATTTTAATATCTCAGCGAGGTTTTTAAATATGGAGGTGAAAATTTTTTTGTTTAATTTAGGAATGGATAAGGAATAATTTCCTAATTGGGAATTTAGCCCTACGGGGGCCGTATAAAAATTTAATTTTCGTATTTTTTAAAATAGACCCCCCCATGGAGTTGCAAGTTATCTTATCAAAAATTTCCCCTTTTTTATGAATTTTTGCAATTGGAAGTATGTGTCTAGGGGCAATATTTAAGGAGATAGCCTATTATTTCGATATTTATGACTCACCCTGTATACAGTGAAATCTGTCTAATGCGGAATCTGTCGAAAAAATTTCAGAGTGCCACATTTTTAAACATAGAAATTTCCTAGAACAGACGGAAACAGTCTGTGTAATTAAGTACCGGACATTCATTTTTGTTTTCCCAGGTAGCAAAATAACTATTTAAATTTAAGGAAATTACGTTGAAAATATCAATAGAAAGAAATCTTATCTTTTTATAATGATATATATTTTCCAGTCCCCTCTCCTAGATGTCAGAAGGGTGCCTCACTGATTCTATAGGATAATTAGGATAAATCTATTACTTCAGATGACTGTGAAATATTGGACGAAGGGTCACGTAGTTACTGACAAGTTCATTCTTCGAGTAAGTTAAGGTAAAAGGATCTATTTAAAAAGGAAGGGCTACCACATTGACACTTTTTTTCAGCACCGTTTGATCCTCTCCCGAAATAGTCTCGCCCAGGTTAACTTCTAACATTCGTTTGTTCTATAAAACTAATTTCTTCGTCAAATATCGGACAAAAAGTATATTATCACAACTTTCCAATATCTAAAGCTATCTTTTCAATAGGTAATAAAAATACAGTCTGTGAAACTTTATATTGTTTTTATCCAATAAGTGCTAGATGTAATACCACATCGTTGTAGTATACACTCGTAGATTATAAAGACGAGAATTTTTGTATAATTTAAATCATTATTTTTAATAGATAACAAGTGCCGCTTCCCGGTCTATATGTAAAGATGGAATTTTATAACTGATTTTTCAATGTGTCTTCTGATGTTTTAGAAATATAAAAATTATGCGCAAAGATGTATCTACGATGATTTATAAAACATTTTAATATTTTTAGAATATAATTATGAGTTAATACTTAATCTTAAAGTATTTTCCAGTTAGTTCGCATTATAGGTGAAGATTTCCAAAATTTTTAAAGAGCCAGCGGCTCCGAAACCCAAATATCCCAGTCGCCATCAGGGCTTAATTTCTAAGAAAAATTTTAAAAAAATATATTCTTACTTTCCTGGTTTCGTATTTTAAAAAGGAAAAATTATATATATATATTTTAATGAATTCAATAGTTGGTGCTATATATAAAAAAGAAAATTTTTACGATTGAGTTATTTAACCAAACAAAATTAATATATTGTAACAAAATTATTTGGGAAAAAATTCATGATTTGCATTTTTTAAATTAGGCGTGATTTTGAAGATGAACATTATTTAAAACAGTGATTTCTTTTTTTCTTTTCTCTTTTTAATCTATCTCTATTTTTATACTTATTAAGTTCTTCTATCTTTACAAAAAAGAAAATATTGCATTTGTGAAAAATTTCGACTTCCAGTTTCGGACCGATTTATACGCTTTAGAAGATCCTGAACACGATTTGACTACTTTTAGAAAATGCCTGTCTCTCTATTGTGACACAGGTATTTTGGACACTGTACCTGAAGAACGAATGCTGTAAATTTAATTAAACTTCAGATTGGTTTAGATCCTGGCATAAATTGATATATATTGATTAGGTTTTGGTGGACATTGCCCAACAGATGGCGCAGCTTTGCTGTTCGCGATTTCCGTAATCGTCATACATCAGCAAGTAATTTCAACAAATATATTATTTCAGAGCATGACACAAACAATCCTTATTAATTTTGGATATATACCTGGTTAAAGATAGAAAACCAACGATTATAAATGCACAAATAAAGTATGAGAAGGTAGCAGCAAATAGCTATTTCGAATCTACTATCGAGATTCTTCATCAGTGCAAAACTCAGCGAGCTAAAAAATAGCAAAACTGAGCTGCTCATTTTTTAGCTCGCTGAGTTTTGCACTGATGAAGAATCTCGATAGTAGATTCGAAATAGCTATTTGCTGCTACCTTCTCATACTTTATTTGTACATTTATAATCGTTGGTTTTCTATCTTTAAACATTTGTGCACAAAGGCTGTATTTGCTATTTTAATATACCTGGTGTCGGGTGTCGCTGTTTTTCACTATTCTCTCAATAGCTTATATCACAAAAATGAAAACGTTATTTAATTTTGGATACGATTTCATTTACTATATATAGAAAAATGTTTTGTGGTGGTGACGGCAAACTATTTTTTTTTTTTTTTATATTTAAAACATTAGCTTCGTCGGTTTCTGTTGCATAGGGTATTTCAAGCTAATATCGTAAAATGATTCATAAAACGTGATACATAGTCACGAGATATTTTACTGCCTTTTTTCCAAAAGATATTTTTTACGGTTTTGGGGGGGGGGGGGGCCCTGAACAGGGTTTTAAAGATACTTGCTGGATGTAGGTTAAGCGCTTCATCCACTACATTAATCAGGATTGACTTTCTTAATACAATGTTTATAGAAAAGGATTTTCATGTTTATAGATTATTTGGACTTAATAATTGAAAGGTCAAGGCCTGTTTTCGAGAACGATTAGTTATTTAAATTTTATATACAGAGTGTTTCTTCCTATCGTTGACTAATAGTTATTTGAGATTAATACCTTCGCGACGGGAGCCTTTTACAAGACTTTTAATGATTTTCCACTGGTTTTTTAAAATAGAAATTTGTGCCTTATTAAATCGATAAAATCCGATTAAATAATATATATATATATATATATATTATATATATAAGATATCTCCGATTAAATAAGATATATTTTATAGTAGAATTTTTCTGGTGGGAATAAATAAGGATTCTTAAGCCTTTTGTTGCACGTATACGTACGTTCGTCCCCAAGGGGTTAAGAAAGATGATTTGATGAGTTCGGTCATTTTTTTTCGGAATTTTAACTTGTTCAGGACCATGAATGCACAGATACACTTTCAAAATGTACTTCCAGTATTTTTTTAACCAGTTTATAAAGGAATAAGTACTACTTGATTATCCTGCCGGTCAATTTCGCCGGCCAATTGTAGAAATCGCCAAACTGTCCGCCAAATTATAAAAATTAACATAATTTTCATGTTAAATAATGAAAAAAATGAATAAATTAGCAAATTGTTAATAAAAATACAAACAAAACCCTGAATTTGTGATATTTACGATTATCCGTTATTGACATTTAATCACGTAGTTTTAGGCGATAGTTTTTTGGTCGACGGGATAAGCAAGTAGTACCAAGAAATATAATATTTAATGTATTTAATTTAAACACTTTTGTGATAACATAAGAAATTGTAACTGTTTAAAAATAAGTGGTATCAAACGAATAAAATTTGTGTAAAAGAGGCCGGTTCCAAAAGGGTTAAATATTTTGTGTCATCACGATCCCGATACCGCAAATACGCTGTAAAAATTGTTTTTAACATTTTATAATGTTTAAATGACAATTTTATCGTTTAAAAATCTTATTCCGTAGAAATAATTATTAATCCAAAATACTTCCTCGTGATAACGCTCCGTGATTTTCACGTCCATGGATATCTATTAAATATAGCAAATTTGCTTATTTTACCCTGCGACTGGAAGAAAACTAAGTTACTTTTTATTGTCTTTTTAAAGTATTGTTGTATAAGTATAGCAGAAAGACATGGATTTTGTTTTACAATTTATTCTTGAAGAGGATAAACAAGAGGTATCTCACGGTATAACCCAATAGCAAGAATTCAGTTCAATTTTATATTGTTTTTCACAAGATTCTAAACTAACTGTATTGGAACACTTTAAGAAACTCGTTATAAAAATCATTGTCATGACTCTTCATTTACATATTCCAATATAGCTGAAAAGAGTTTATGAATTAGATTTGTTTGCCTGTCTGCCGGATTCCGTCTATCTACCCGTGCTCTAACTTTTGTAAATAAACTCGAATTGATATGAAACATTTATATTATATTGAGGCTTAAAGTAGAATGTATATCATTGAAAATGAAATAATGTAGCATGTATTGTTCACTTAAAAGGACCTGCAGAAAAATTCCGTTACATCACGGTTTATGGGGGGGAAATCATTGGAGGTTCATGTGCTGATGCTATGATACTTCAAAGATAATAAAATTTAAAAATTAACCACTAAGATTCATTAGAAGATGTTTCCCATAAGATTATAACATTTATGATCGATTTACAGAAACACAAAACAGAATTCCATGCTGGAAGAGCTTTTTTTTGTTTGATATGCATTTTTAAGTTTATCTAGTTTAACCGCATGTGGGCAGCAGTTATTGAAAACGGATTTTTATTGAACTGTGTGTTTATCATACTGATCATTTAGATATTTCATTGCATTGGGAAAAAATGAAAAAAATAAATAAAAATAACTATCATTTTGGAATGTATTTTATAATCTCTTTAAGATGCAGGGTTTTCCATTATTGTTTAAATTTCAGTCACCCCTCCCCCCTTTTTTTCGCAAATCGATATACTAAAATGCAACAACTGTCTGTACGCAATATGTTAAAAAAATTCTTTTCAACAAATGAAAGTAAAAATGAGGGATATTTATACTACTGATTCAACTAAATCTTAATGTTAAATTTGATAAAAGAGGTGATAGTATTCAATTTTTGTTTTAATTTGTAATCGATTTTTCCCATCAAAACAACAAAATTTTTTCGGGTTCTTGACCAGAATGTGTTACCAAACATGATGCAATTGTTTTTTCTGGCAATTAATAGCATCAAGTAAATCAAAAAAAAAAAAAAGTTACAATAACATAAATATATCTAAGATCAATATATAAATATAAGATTAGATAAATATATCTAAGGTAATATAAACATATCTAAGATATCTTATTTAATATTACAAATGTTAATTGATTTCAAGCAATAAAGTAGTGTTTATTTATTTATTTATTTATTTTTTGTTGCTGGATTGCTCATTTTCTATTGATTTTTCCTTCAATTTTAGTTGGGAAATTACGTAAATTTCTCAAGCTTCATGAATGCAAATTGCACATCACAATCTAAGTCGAACGCGTCAATCAAGTGCTTAATGACTTTATTTTAGACATAATCAAAAAAAAAAAAAAAAAAAAAAAAAAAAGAAAAGAAAAGAAAAACAACTCGTCAGCTTTTACTTTATAGCATTCTTTTGTTTTATGACGTCATAATTTTAGAGGGAGAGAATAAATGATGAGGGTAATCCCACCACTTCGTCAACCCCTTATCGATTAGTTTTTGTCACGTTACTTGAATTTCATAGGTTTCTAGATATTTTGGCTATCACTCTAAATACGATTCTGTGAAATGACAAAGCGACCACGTGGATTCTTGGCGGATAAATATTTGAGATTCTTCATTGGCTGATTTATGGAAATGGAAATAAAATTTTAGTTGGCTCAACAAAAGATTTTAATATGGAATTAATTATTGACGGATTTACCTGTGTCTTCAAGTAAGATTTAATTCAATTTTGCGCCTATTTTTAATTTATTACTTTTCATTGATTGTTGTAAGTTCATTTAAAATTGTTTGTTCATTAGCATTAGAATGTTGTTCTGCTTTTTAATTAATTACCGACTTAGAGAAAAAAATCAAGAACAAAAAATCATGCGTTGAAAAGTATAGAATATTAAATGCATTCATTATTATTCATAATATGAAAGTTGATGTTTAAATGAAAAATTTACATAGTACATAAATCATTTCAAAATTCATTATCAACTTAATGTCGATCAGAGGGAAAATATCTGAATTCTTTTGTGCAGCGCCCTGTATATCAACTTGTATGTTATACTTCATAGCATGCTAATATTTAGTTTAATTGTGAAACGTAAATTACATACAAAATTCCCCTGCAGTTTCCACCAAAAAAGTGGAAATGTACTTAAGATATTTTCTGAAGTTTTGTGAATGATCTATGAAATTTATATACATCAATATACAGAGAAAAAATGGCTACTTTTAAAAACACATGCCACAACGGTAAATTTAATCTCAGCAATTATCGTTCATATACGCAGCATTCTAAATTAATTTTTTGAGTGTCCCTATAAATGAACAATGAATACTATAAACACTTTATTCTATATATGAATACCTAGTTCTAGAGAACTTTAAGCATCTTACATTCACTTCAGTGATAAATATCAATTTCAGTATGTTTGAAATGGTGTATTATCCTTAAAATGCACAGCAAGCTATTTTCCTCAGCGCATCGTAATACAACTAACTGAAAGTGTCCCTTTTTTAAGTGTCCCTATAAATAAATGATAAATGCTACGCACACTATATTCAAAAGTAAGCATATTGTAGTGTAAGCATTGTACTGTAGTGTAGCTTAAAACATTTTCCGCATACTTTGGCTTCGTCTCATTGTGTTCATCTTTTTAAAAATTGTCTACATACCTTCCTAAAGCGTTTTTATCAATTTTATACAGTAAAACCTCCATAACGGACACTCCCAAATAGCGGACACCTCTCTTTAACGGACAGTTTACCGATCCCCACTCCCAAAACCTAAATTTTTGTATGTTTAACCTCTAAATAACGGACAGTAATTTTTGCGATAAAGTATGAGAAATTGTTTTTTAACGAAGAAAAAAAAGTCAAAAACCTCTAAATTTGTCAGAGCAATGTGACGAAATTTTATGATTACAGATAAATGTAGAGAGTGGGCCTAGCCCCACCCGGGTCTTCCACGTCCAGTATTAAATTCAGGGGATGGTCGGAGGGACATCGGAGCATCACAATGCCCTCCCTACTCCCCTCCGAAAGATTTGAGATTTTATGCTTTTAAGAAGTGGCAAAATACAGTCGGCAATGACACTTTTTTTTTTAAGATGATTTAGGTCATTTAAAACTATTGACATAATTAAAACTTCACGTTAAAAAAAAAAAAAAAAAAAAAAAAAAAAAAAAAAAAACATTATAATCTTTAAATGCTAAAGGAAACTTTTTAAATACTTTTTTTTTTCATATGAATGTAATAAACAGTGTATAAAGCAATGTACCATTTTATCTCAATTTTATTACTTAAAAAATAATTTTAATTTCTGATTAATCATATATTAGAGTTTTAGGACATATAAAAGTCATGAAACTTTAAGCATTTCTTAGCAGTTTTTGAATCCCCGAGGTTTTTCCCAATAGTGGACACCACCGAATAGCGGACAGTTTCCGTGCTCCCGAAGTGTCGGTTATTTGAAGGTTTTACTGTATTAACTTACAGAGGCATGAACACTTAAAATGTCTTTAAACAGTTACTTTCATCCTTTTTAGTCTTTTACAGAAATTTACCTAATTCTGGGCATTGTTTTAATGAAAAAACTTCAACTTTCCCATTTGCATTTAATTAAATTTTCTCTTGCTTCTATAGCAATTTTACATATCTTCCTTTAATTAACTTTTTACATTTTCTTTTTCATATATCCATTAGTTTTACAGAATAAATTTAAATTATTTTAGAAATATATGTTACTACTAACTCTTCATTATACACAATGTATAATAAAAATATTTCCCAAAACACATAATTAAGGGAGCTTTGACCACAGTCAACCTTCCCTCATATGGATTATGTCAAGCCTCCCTACATAAAATTTTTTAAAGACTAGCACGTGGTTATGTTTAGCTTTATTTACTGTACAATCTTTATGTGCCTGGAAAGAAAGTTTAATATTTCTGCAATACTTTAAACCTACTAACTTAAATTTGTATGATATATCTTAGAACATCTTACAAAACGTTTAAAAAAATTACACTTTTTAAACTGAAAATGTTTCATAATTGATCTTTCCACACCTGTTTCAATTATATGCATGAAAGAAAGACTCTTAACAAAGATTGCTTGAACATTTAAGTAGTTTTGTTGGGCAAAACTCTAAAATTCTTTTAAATATTAAAACTGAAGGGTGGCTCAATCTTCCCCTATGGTGAACCCAGTAGCGTAGCTAGCGGGGGTCGGAAGGGGTGGTCCACCCCGGCTGTCACCCCTTAGAGGGTGCCACCTAATCTTTTATATATATATATATATGTAATAAATATATAATTCGACGAAATAACTATGTTACATAAACTCTAGGAATCCGTAGCAGCACGAGCCGAGTAGTCGCTCCGACAGTTGGCGAGCACAGTGGAAGAATTTCATTGGGGTATTTCTCCATTATAAAAACAAACACCATCAGTCTTCAAGTTCTTTATTTATGAACTCATAAAATAGGTAAGCTCTTCCCCACAGTCATCCGTGCACACATCGACACTACAACCTTCGTTATCCAGTCCACATCATCAGATATTCTAATTCAGCAGGGAAATGAAACGAGCGTCTTGATAGTTTAAAAGACAATTGCATTCTAATGCTCCTCAAAAACCAAATGAAAAAAACATTTTCACGACAAAACTAGCTCCCTCCTACTCCGCGTCAATCATTTTAAAAATTCAATTAGGATTAACTCGAGTCTCAACGAAAAAAAAATGATCAGTTCTGATTGGTCTTAGCAGGCGTGTTCTCGGCAGGATCTATATTTTTTCTCGCAAATAACAAGCCCTTTAACAACGCGCATTAACACCTGTCACGCGATGTTAAATAAAAAATTAAATTAAAATCTCGGGAATATTCCAGAAAGTAAAAAGGTTACGAAATACCTCCCGCCTTTTTGAGAAGCAAGCAATAATTTATTAATAAATAAAATAAGAAAAAGAATTTTAGCTGTTACAAATTAATACATTACAAAACTAAGATTGAAATATGTTCCTCAAATTTAGAATTGAAGCTAAGACAGAACAAAATGGCGCATTTTTTTTTTATTTTATTACAATAATCTTATAAGATTTTGGAAAAGAAATCTGAAATAAAATAAAATTTCTAGCGTACGACGCAATAGTTATTTTTTTTTCTTTGAGAATGTGAAATTTTATACAGAATGGTATGTCTAAACAAGATATGCACCAAGAAACGAAAACCAAGCTATCCAACGAGTGGGTAGCAAAAGCAAACTTATATATAGTCGACTCTCGTTAATTCGAAATCGGATAATTCGAATCTTCGCTTAATTTGAACTAAACATGAAGTCCCGAAATTTTCAATGGCAGAATAACGTTAAAAATTTTCATTAATTCGAACTCATTTTCTCTTGACTTCGTTTAATTCGAATTAACAAGAATTCCGATTTTTCATTTTTCTTTTCTTTCTCACGGATTTCAGATCATTTGAATAACTTTCTTTCTTTGATTTTTGTGAAAATTGTTCCGAACGAGTATACATATAATGCACTGCAATTTATATCCACTTTCTTAGAGCCCCGTCTGTCCATCAGTGACGCTTTAAATTTTTCTTCCATCGTGCTTCTTTCTAATATTTTGATTAGTTTATGCATTTATCCATTCTAATTTAATATTAAGTCATATTCTAATAATAACAGACAAAATAAATTTAAAAAACACTATAACATTAATTCTTTTGTAATAGTACCATATTGAGCATGTTTTCATTTCATATTTCCCATAATTCGAACTTCGGATAATTCGAATATTTCTTGTGGTCCCGACGAGTTCGAATTAACGAGAGCCGACTGTTTATAGAAACCACATTGACTTATGCGAACTATTGATTGAGTAATAAATAACTCCTGATTTTTTTTTTTTTAATGCAGGAGACAAAAGATAAATAAGGATTGGTAATGGTCATTTGTTATAATAACATAGAGTTGTGATTGAAAAAATATGACAAATCAGTGGGGGGTGGGGAGGTGACATCATAGTGGCTTGGAGTTGACATAATTTACATCCGCCCCGGATGTCACACATCCTAGCTACGCCACTGGGTGAACCCTCCTTAATATTTTCTATATTAGATAGTTTTATAGCTCAGAGAGTTAAAAGTTGACTTCGAGAGATATCGGACTTAGTTTGCTTCACCAAAAATGGCAACTCAGTAGACACTCGGGTTTTCGCTTCGAAGTGTTAAGTAGACCTTCCTTGTCAGCTTTGAAAAAAAATAATAATAATAAAATTTGAGCCAATACAGTGGCACTGTTGGTTTTAATTCACGATACAAATTTGTCCTTGAAATCTCTTTCTTCTGCTAGTTCATTTAATGAATAACTAATAAAAGTAAAACATCAGATATATATCGAATTAAAAACAGTCATCTGTTATTCATCATATTTGATGGTTTGACAGTTGGGCGTAGATTGTTATGTAATGAATTTTGATCCAGAAAAATCTGAAATAATTTGAGATGGTAATATAATACAGGTAATTATTCTAATATGAATTGTTCCGTGAACATTAATGTGATTGGTTTTGTAATTTATACGAGATTAAATTTGCATTGAAAAGATTAATTAAAGTTCCTAGCAATTGAAAAATTCAAAATATATTTTTTTAGAAGTTACTTGATCACGTACGCAGTTATTTTCCCGTTTATCTTTAAAATTTTGTTGCTTTTGCTATTTTTCAAAAAGCATTGGAAAATAAAAAACAGGTCAGGAGATATTTTTGTACTTTAGGGAGAATGTTCCCGCCCATACGCATTTCTCTTTAATTTTTCGAAAATTTAAGAAAAAAGGGGGATAAGGGTTCAGTACATGTGGACTCAGGAGGATTAGTCAGCTATGCGAAATCGTCTTGGAAGGTAAAGGGTAAGTCCTTAAATCATATTTTCTCTTTTCAAAGTAAAATAAACGTTTTAAAAACTTCCTCCTTTATGGAAGATTTTATTTTCGATATTAACCGTTGTTGTATTAATTAAAGGCGTTTCAGAGGTTTATTTTTGATTTTCAATTCAAGCTTAAACAACCTGTCGCTACTTAACCCTTTAACGTTCATTGGTTTCGCCACGAAACCACAAAATTTTAATTCCGATACGCAACACTGACACCGGTATTTTTATCTAAAGATTTCTCTTTTATTTTGTATGTGAAAAATCACGTTTTCTTATTTAGAAATATATTTGTTCTTAATTACCAGTGTCATTCATTTATTTCGACATCTTAGCAATGAAAATGCTATGATCGTTAAAGGGTTAAACAGAGAATCAAAATGAAAATTCGATGTACTTACTATAAATATTTTTCTCACAGCCCTATTGCGACGATTGGAAATTCGATCCCAAAAAAAAATTATGACATCATAGTTCAAGTTCGAACGAGCCCGATGTCAAATGTACGCAGTAGAATATTGTTCATAATCATGATTTGTTCTAAATCATATTGTTCATGTTTATATTGTCATTTTTAAATTTTTATCTGGTAGAAAGCGCAAAATAGCAAATTTAATAAAAATGTATTAATTTTGTCCTGTTTCTTTTTTAAGATATAGCAACATAAGAAAACAAGTCGTAAATTGCATGTCAAACGTAGCAAATGAGGTGCGTTTGTACAATAACAAAGTTTTAAGGGCTTCAGATCTTGGTGTAATAGTATACAGTTTTATGGATACGGTATAGTCTACAGTACAGTATAGCAACCGAAACCTTTTTTGTGTCCCTGTAAATACTATCTGATTTCTATTATACAGGTAGTAACTTGTGTTTAACCTCAGCAATGTATATCAATTTCATAAAATGGGAAATAGTTTTATGTAATTAAAACGCGTCCCAAACAAACTTTCCCTCTATAACATTATGTAAAGGAATACTTTTGTGTGGCCCTGTAAATTGATAACAAATATTCTTTGCAACACATATTATAAAGAATGTATATTATAATGTATACTTCACGGATGCATATCAATTTTATTAAGTTCGAAAGAGTGTAACATCATTAAAATGCACTTGAAACTATTTTTTTCCTATTTCTGTAATGCAACGGAGCAGTTTTGATTGTCCCTTTATTTGAATTATGCATCCGACTTTCATAAAATTTGAAATGACTCGGAAAAATTATGTCACAATTATATATTTTAAATTTCAAACGATTTGGTTGGATAGTTTTTGCGTTGTTATGTACGGACAGACAAAGAGATGGACGGACGGACTGAACGAGGACTATAAGTGCTTCGTAGGTTTACATAATTACGAACGCACCTAAAAAGCATTATTTAAATTATCAATTAGGATTCTAAAAATGTTTTCTGAGCCTATAATCATGTTTTAAGTAAAATTGAACTATTGAATTATAAAAAAAAATATATTTTTATCATTATTATAATTTTTATTCATATATTTTTTTCTACTTTTATTTAAAATATTTTGTTAATGCAGATTCCCAGCTAGTTGGCATTTTTAAACTTGCGTGGTTTGGTGCATAATTACCTCACTTGCTTTTGTAACTCGGCCGTAAACAATTGTAACCTTAAAGAACATTTAGCGAAATATGATATAATGTCCCGGGCTAATGGTATAATGGCCTCGAAAAAATGTCCGGACATTGGACTTTCTTATAGCTTGCTTAAGGTTTTTTAAAATTGGGAAAGATGACGGTACACATAAATAATAATAATAATAAAAGTTCTACTGTGAACACATGTCACAACAGAACAATTTCAGCTTTAAGAGTCACAATTCTATATTACTGAGTGAAAAATACAGGCAATATTGCTTCAAACTAGACATGAACTTTGAACTTTTGAATAGACTTGTGTTATTCAAAATGTAATAACATCATAAAAAGTACTAGAAATTACCACCAAAACCGTTCATAAGATTCAGTTAACTTTATACCGTTTATTTAGTATTAAACCTGACTAAACGTATTGCGCAGCTGATCGAATTACTGTGCTATTCCCTGACTTCTTGCAAATTTATTGTATTACTTCATACAAAATTAGTTCATTAAACATTTCATTACATTATTTCATTATTCTTAAAGTTATTAACTAAAAATTGGAGTCACCTTGGAGTGAGGATCTCTGTGTGTTTGACTTAATAAGTGGAATGCATCGCAAAGTAAAATTTTTTGGGGTTGAACTGTACTAATATTGTTAAACTATAAAAATATCCTTAAAAATACTGGAAATTTTATGTATTTTTTTTTTTTTCAAAATAGCTTCAAGATGCACTTTCATCAATTATTTCTTACAAACAGTACTATATAGACACTACTCTATTGTGTATCACTATAAATAATCGTAAATGTAATGGATGCAACATTTTATTGCAAGCATCGTCTACTACACTTCAATGTTACATCAATGCTACATCTATTTAAGCTATTCACTTATGGCGTACTATTGTACATGTGTTTTCACCGAGTGTTATTCTGCCTTAATTTTTAGGAGGAGGTACGGTGAAGTGTGACACTTTGTGACAAAGGGGGGGGGAGGGGGGTTCAAAAATATTGAAAAAATGTGTGACATATTTATGAACTGCCCCTTTCAATTATGTTGGAAAATGTTAAAATGCAGTATAACAAGTGTCGAAATGAAATTTATTATTAAAAAAGTGCTTAAAGCAGAATTTTTTTCCTTAATAAAAATATAATGGAAGAAACGTTTCCTTGCCTATTTTATGATGCACATAAATTTTCATTCAATATAAACTGTAATTACTTTTTAACTTTTCTTGTTAATTCCAAAAAAGAAATATTCTTTAGTGTCCACTGTTAAATATGCTAATCGAAGTTAGTAGACTAAATGCCTCTCATTCTAACTTTCTAGATGCCTTTCATTTTGCCGGTTTTTATTATGTCTAGTATTTTGACAGCAGGAAATTAACGGACTTTGACGTCTGATTTCGTTTGAAATCAGTTTTAATTGCAGTGCACCTGGTAATGAATTGGAGGAACAGGTTTGAATACTTCTAGAAAATGATTTTTTTTTTCTATCATACTTTGGTGAGCGACAATTTAGTAGTTAAAATGCACGAAGAAAGTTTAAATGGATTTTCTTCTATTGCTCTTTCTCTTTCTTCATTTTTTTCATTTTTTTTCTCTTTATCTTTTTTTAACACTTTTGAGCAAGGTTGAAAAGTGTTTATTAATTTGGTTTATCTGTCTATTCTCTAACTTGCGTAAATATTATATGATTGCCACGAAATTTATAGATGTTATTGAGAATCATTATAGCAAGTTGGGTTTTGAAAATGCACACGCTTTCATTTTTAATACTTTCCAACATAATTGAAAGGTTAAATTCCGTTAAATCGATAGTTAACTCGGTTTATCTGTCTGTCCGTACATGCTCAAACACGTGTAAATATAGTGAGATTGCCATAAAATTTATATATGTTATTGGTATTTACAGTGACATGTTCGATATTTAAAAAGAAGTGTACAGCATTTATGGCTCATTTTCAGAGACACTCAAAAAAATGTCGTTACATTAATATCTATGAGGAAAAAATGTTTATGATATATTTTAATGATATTACACTACTAAAATTTATGTATATATCACTGTGATGTACGACACGACATTAACTGTAGAATAGGATATGCACAGAATTTATCATTCATTTACAAGGATACACAAAATAATATGGATACAAAAGAAATTGAGCATTGAAGCCTTCGGCAACAATTGTTGGAAGTGGGTTTTCGGTTGTTGTAGACGTTTTTCAAATAAACTATTTTTTAATTGAGCTATACAGGGCTGCACAAAAGTTCTCAAGTACATTTCCGTTTACTGACGAAAATTACTGAATTGGAAATTTCATCTGTGCTATTCGTTTAGTTGAGCTAACATTTAGCATGCTATTCAGAGTACATACAAATCTATAGATTATATATAGAACTGAAAAAAATGACATGCTTTCGAACGTAGCTTGTAACAGCAGAAATTGTGTTTTCAAATGCATTAAGATTTTTACATATCGCTTATTTAAATGTTACATTTCAATTAAAGAAGGTCCGAAACACAGAAATCTTCAAATTTTCCAAAAAATGTTTATTACATTAAAAAAATTCTTTTATCTTTTTCTTTTTTCCTTTTGTTTAAAACGACGTTTAAACCATACTTCTACCTTAATTGGAATAAGAAATATCAGGGTTGGCAGGATTTAAATCAACCGATTTAAATCAACTGATTTTTTTAAAAAAATCATTTGATTTAAATCATTTTTTTTCATATTTGAAATTAGTCAGCAGAGAAGTAAGAAATAGATGTAAATAAGTAACAGGTGTTTTTCTTGTATTTTCAGGATTGCTATCAGAAAGAATGTGGCAGGTACAGGTTAAGGCCCCTGTCCTCGCTCGAGGAAACACTCGCGAGCTAATGCTATTCCTATGGGGAAGCATTTTTCTAATAACTCTTTCGCATTTTGACATTTTTGAATAATTTTTTTTTCATTGGATAGCTGAGGTGCACACCGACAGCGCACCTTTTTTACTTTTTCGATTTTTGTTGCAGATATATTTTTTAAAAAGCACTTTCAGTTTCGAAAGCGGTTTTGAAAGTGAAACTAACTTTGTAAAAAATATCTGCAACCAAAATCAAAAAAGTAAAAAAGGTGCGCTGTCAGCATGTACCTCAGCTATTCAATTAACAAAAATTATTCAAAAATGTCAAAATGCGAAAGAGTTATTAGAAAAATGCTTTTCCATAGGAATAGCATTAGCTCGCGAACGTTTCCTCGAGCGAGGACAGGGGCCTTAAGTCCAGGTGTCCCCCTCCTAATTCTTTAATTGTTCTTTTGTAATAAACTTTAGACGATGAGGCAAAACACAGAAACACTTTATAAATCATTTTTCGTTTGCCAATCTTGGCAACTAAATTATTTGAATCTTTTTTTGTTTCACAAGTTAATCATTAAACAAATTCATTAATGTTCACCAAAAAATCGGATACTGCAAGCAAGGAACAAGTTTTAAAACTTGCCATATTGCACTGTCAACTTTCAATCAAAGCTTACGAATTTTTAAAATTTTAGGGTAAAACGTTAGAAAATGTATTAGATAAAGATAGCAGAGTTGCCAAGTCTTCTGATTTACAGATGTTTCTCCATACTCGTTATTTTTGACATATTTCTCCTAATTTTTCACACTTTTTAAATATTCTGTTATTTAACAATCAAATGTGCTGTGATTCAGTGAGAAAATCTCTAATACAGTTGTAATAGTTCTTTAGTATGTTTGACCACTAGTGTTTTATGTGATGAATTACACCCTGATTCATTATAAACTATGAATCTTTAAGGTTTGTTATTGTTACTATGGCCGTGTATTGAATTAATAATAATTTGTCTCTATTAAGACTTATTTATGATCTATACTATAGTTTTATATAAGTTAATGAGTAAAAAAACATCCCTCTTTTTATAATATTTAGTCAACCTAAAAATATGTTAAAATATCCTAAATATTATATTCTTAAGTGTGTTCTACTTGTAAAGAATACATACTTTCCTTATTTGAGTAAGAGTGATACATTTCTTTTTAATCTTCAGTAATAGCCAAGCAATATTGAAACAAATTTTTACTAAAGATGTTTACATCAACAAATTAACAAGTTTTCATTGACAAAAATATTTCCTGATTTCTGAAATAAAATCTCCTGATTTTTAACTTTCAGAATTTGTCAAGTCCGAGATAGAATTAAAAAATTTAAAGCAAAATATGAACAAGCTATTAATGGCTTTCATTTTGCTGGAGTTTTATTAAGTCCCTCTGTTTTAAATTGAAATGAAATTTCATTTAGTGTAGAGGAAAATAATGAAGATTTGGCATTCATTAACGAAAATTGTCCAAATCTTCTCACCTTTGTAGCACATTTCGAAGCAAAAAGCGGCCCATTCCAAAAATTACCATTGCTTGAGAAAAAAGTTTTAGATATTATGACAGATTATGATTGGTGGAAGTCGTTTTATGTAATGGGAGGTAAAAAGATAATCAGCAAAATTGAATTTATTTACCAAATAACAACAGACGCGGCTTCTCTGCTGGAGTAGAAAGACAATTTTCTTCTTTTGGACTAGTTCATCCAAGCCTTCATAATAAATTATGAGTGGACAAAGCTTCAAAATTAGTGTTTTTGTTCAAACAATTAAATCCCTGATTTATTTCTATTTGCTTAAAAACTATTGAATTAATTGTGATTTTTATCCCTTAATAAATAGCTTGCATAAAATGAATATTTAATTTGTTCTTTAAATTTTACCATTTTCTATTCATTTACAACCTATTTAAGTTTATTTCTTATTTAGTGTGCACAAATCAATTACAAAATAATAGAATGGCTTTAGGTTAAAGTCTAGATGTTTAATTTTTAGTACAAATCAGTAACTAGAATATAGTATATATAATTATTTCTTATATTATTTTTATAAATTATAAATATTATTTATTCTTTTTTTAGTTAGTTTTATAAAAAACTGCTCCATGTATTGTAAAAACGTAAAAACACAATAATTAAAAATAGAATTCTAAGAAAATCAAATAAATCCGATTTAAATAAAAAAAAATCTGATTTAAATCAAATAAATCCGATTTTTTTGATTTTTTTAAAAAAATCATGATTTTTTCCCAACCCTGAGAAATATTAATTTTTCATTTTGTCTGTTTTCAAAATCTAGCTTTCAAGCAGCAGTTGTTATGGAAACGAATTCTTGCGAAAATGCGTTTTCCTCCATGATGGGTTTTTTCAACTTTTCTCCTATTTATATTGTTGTAAGTCAAGAACGGTTAACGATAAATTGTTGAAACTTGGAATATGTGTTTTTCAATTATTTTACTTTAATTATGATTCAGCAAATTTAAAAGTAAAAAATATATATATTTTAAAGTTACACTCTTTTTTTTTTTTTTTTTTTTTTTTTTTTTTACTTTACATGCTATTAATTTTTATTTAAATTATAATTTTTAAAAATTTTGAATCAAAATTAAAGCTTATATGTTTCTGTTTATTTAAATGAAAACAAATTGGATTTCTATAAAAAATATTTCCAGTTATAACGATTTTAAAATACTGCACTTTTTAAATAAATTTAAAATTTAAAATAAGAAAAAACATGAGAAGTTTTATTATGGGATTTTGTTTGCAAATAATATGGTTAACCATCACAAAAAAAAAAAAAAAACCTCAGTAAATAAATATTATTTTGAAATGTGCGACAGACCTCCTTAATAAACTCCGAAGCTTTGTTACTGCATTCTGTATGGATTACTTAACCTTTGCTGGACGGATAAATTTTCATTCTTGTTTTTTTTTTTTTTTTTTTTTTTTTTTTTTTTTTCTTGTTTACAATATTGATGTGCACTGTAACAAAAATAAATATTTCCCATTCTTCGAAAATATACTATTAAAACCATTTGCGAAAATATACAATAATCATTTCTGAGTTAACTACTATCCGGAAGAGAGTTTTCTTTATCTTTAAAAACCGCAGAAAGCAATATACTCATATGTTCGAGATTTAAAGAAATATATGATAGAAGCATAGTTTCACTGATTTTCGAAAAAGTTTAGAAGTTGATTTTACGTGTATTAATCAGTTTTCTCGAAGCGGGATTTTGGTATAGGGAAATGCTATCCATTCTCAATCAAACAATTTCAGCTGCTTAGCTTAATTATTTTGCAAAATTAACAAAATAAAATAAATCTAATTTTTAATGTTAATACTGTTAATTTATCACAATTTTATGTAAACCATAGTTGTTGAAAATGTTTACTTGAGAATTGATATAAATTCAGTTACACTTCTAAAAATGTTTGATTGAGAATAAGTAACATCTTAAAAGGGATTAATCTTCTATAAAATGCACTATGAAATGTTTCTGAAAGTCAGTCACAGCAAAAGAAATTATATTTTTAAGACAGCTTCTTTAAGTATCGAAAATAAATTGTTTATAAAGTTTATATAGATAAAGTACGTTTTATGATTGTGGATAACTCGGAACAGTTCATATATCAGATTGTTAAAACATTTAGCTATCTCTATTATATATTTAATATATATATTTATTTATATTTAATATATATATTAAATATATTATATTAAATATATTATATTAAATATATTATATATGTATATTATATATTTTATATATATACAGTGTGTCCAGCAAATATCACCCTGATTTCAAAATTAAATTTCTCAAAAACGAAGATCTAGAAAATAATGCGTTAAACGGTTTGTTTATTAGGTAAGTTGTAAAAATCTTATATAGAAGTTTAGAACGGTGAATATTTTAAAAAGATTGTGTTCTAATTAAAACAATGCCTGATTTGACATTTTTCTTGTTTTAGTTTTTTTTACATAGAACAAAATTTTTGGCGTACAGTGCCATATTTTAACGATTTTTGGAAAAAAAGTTTCGAAATTTCAAAAATTAAGTTCGAAAAATCGTTAAATATGGCACTGTACACTGAAAAACTCATTCTCTACAAACAATCTAAAACAAGAAAAATGTCAACTCCAGTATTCTTTGCAACCAGAACACAATCTTTTCAAAATATTCACTGCTCGAAACTTTTGTATAACATTTTTACAGCTTACCTAATAAACAAACCGTTTATCGCATAATTCTACCGATCTTAGTTTTTGAGAAATTTAATTTTGAAATGAGGGTGTTATTTGCTGGATACCCTGTATACATCTATCTATCTATCTATCTATCTATATATATATATATATATATATATATATATATATATATATATATATATAAGATACCAATAATAAGAAAATAGTACAAAATCAATATTTCTATATTTCTATATTTCTATTTATATATTTCTATATTTTTTCGGTTCTATTACATTTTATAGATTAAGAAACATTTGCTTTCTTTTTTACAGTATATCTAACACGAAATCTTCTATTTAGACCGAGAGTTGGCTTCGTAGATCATCACATCATCGATTTGGTGGCTAAAATTCCAGGATTAGGCAGAACTCGATTAGCATATTAAAATGTAACTGGTTTTTGGACTCATATCTTAGTATAAAACACCTGCAAATCCGATTTTAATGGTTGATTGTGTTTAAATAGATTTATCATTGAGTTTTTCTGCACCCAGAGGTATTAAAACATGAAGGATTGGGTTCAGAGAAACACACAATGATAATTCTACCTAAACACAGTCAAACATTAAAATCGGATTTGCAGGTGTTTCATACCAAGATGTGAGTTGATAGACCAGCTGCATTTTATTATGCGAATAGAGTTTTAACTAATCCTGGAATTTCAACCATAAACTCGATGGGGTGGTGATTTGTGCAGCCGCCTCCTGGTGTAATTGTATGATTATCAGAATCAACGAAAGAAAAAATTTAAAAAATATTGTTTGCAAAAACGTAACTATTACATTACATTGTTAAAAAATGTTCTAAAACAATTTTAAAACATTTCGGTTATAGATTCCTCAGTTTAAACGACTATTTATTAAATTTTAGTTGAATAAAGATAATTGATAAAACTTAACTAAGAAACAATTGTAGATTCCTTATAAGTAGACAGTTATCGTTATTGCTTTTATTTATGGAAAAATCGCCGCGTTATATAATTTTTTAAATATATTTATAACACTTATAAATACATTTAAATTATTTTTAAATATATTATATTCTGTATGTAATGTACGATACATGAAAATGTGAGAAAAATGGAATAACATATTCAGTATTTAATATTAAGTATGGAAATAAGAATTGGTAAATATGAGAGTAGTTTTAAACAGTAAAAAAACATTTATTAATCTTAGACATTCTGGGGGGAAATGTGCCAATAAAATAGCTTTTTTTGCTGTATTTTTTAAAGAGTTGTGTTCAAACACTATGCTTTTAATAATGTAATTTCATTAAAATAATTTGACTCGTAATCTATCTCCATAAGCAAACATTATTTGAAACTAATATCTTACACGATAAGCATATTGACGTTCTAATTCCAATACTATCAAAGTAATGAGCCTAACTTTGATGTCATTTAGATACATTCGTATTAAAATATTTTCTTATATAGCGGAAATTTTGTTAAATATCCTCTTCAGACCTGGTGTATCCTATAGGATACACATCTTTAATTTTTTTTTCATGTTTATAAATAATATTAAAAAAAGAGAAATTGGTGTTAATGGAGCCTAAAAGATAGCAGAATTAAACAAAATAGCAATTTGTTTCTCGTAGTGCTTTTTCAGTGTGTTACAAGCTATACAAAAATGGCTTGCAGCAGAAATGTACAAAATGTACAAAAGAGAAAATGTAAAATTTTTTACTCTGGGTTAAGATACCTTTTGTGGACTCCATTAGTAATACAAATTATTAAATATATGTTTGTTTGATCTTTTTCAGTGTTTTTACAATGCAGAAAAGTAAAATTTAATTTAAAATAACCTAAGAAATTGTTAAAATGTGTGTTTTACAAATCCCCATGTATCAACAAACTTTATGTACAAAAAAAAATTTAATTATTTCGTTGTTCAATCTTTCTTAGCAGGGCCGTAACTACCGCCGGGATAGCCGGGGCACTGCCCCAGGGCCCCCAAGCCTGAGGGGCCCCAAACTGATGGTTAAAAAAACTATTGATATTAATTTCTAGTCTATGTTCCAATAAAATGCCCAGCACATACCTAAAAGTTAGTAATTTAAAAAAAATCAAAGTGCTAGAATAAGATGAATAGCTGGTTTTGCGTGTCCGCCAATACACTCCTTACGCTTCGAGTCGAGACTCTTAAATGTCGAGTCGAATGTGTCATGTCGCGCCAGCATGTTTGCTGACCCCACCGAAGCTAGTATAAGGAAGAAAATATGGACTTCTAATCGATTGAATAATATAAAAAGCATCTAAAAAATTCTAGAAAATCTTTCTTCTTATCTATACTAATAAGTTAACAAAACGCTCTGTTTGTGTATGTCTGCGTATGTGTGTGTGTGTGTGACTGTGTGACTGCGATGGTTAGCAAAATCTACCGCACGTAGAAGTCTGAAATTTTAGATGAAGATAGTCCAAAACAGGTCCTGATGCACCTGAGGCTCAGATTTTTAATATTTTAAGAGCCAGGGCCCTGGGCCCCTTACAATTTTTATGTTGCAAAATGTTAATAGCTTGACTCCTTTTTATCTAATCTTTTCCGTTTTGAGGTACCTTTCTCCTTTTAGATATTTTCGCCTTTTTACTTTTCAGTTATGACCCTGGACTCTTGGGGCCCGTTTTAGGGCCCCTTTTATTCTTTGTGACAGTAAATTGTTAATAAATTGCTTCCATTAATTTCGATCTTCATTTTTGGGATACATTTTCCATTTAGATATTTTAAAATTTTTACATACCATATAAGACACTGGGGCCCCCTTGATAATCATAGGGCCGACCCAGGGCCCCTGGATCTTTTTGTGCGCTAAACATTTTTCACTTACTAAATTTCGCACCTTCTTAGTGCAAAATTTTAAAGCTGAATCTTGGACTATTATATCAGGACCAACACCCTGATATTTTTATTCGGGCCCTGGGGCCCTTTTTTCAACGCTTACCCAAAAAATTAATGCATTTTTAAAAAATATTATTCTTGCAAATAATTCATACTCTATGCTTGATTTTAACTAATTAAAGGTCTAAAGCGCTATGTACTAAAACATTTTAACGTGTTTTCATTTTAAGGCCCTGATTGTATTTGTCATTTGGCCCCTATGGGGCCTTCTATCATAGCTTCCTTAAAAATGGTCGGATTCACTAGCTTTTTTTTAACAACTTTTTAGGTCCTCCAACTACGACATGAACGACAAAAAAATTTTTTAGACTTCAGCTATCACTATTTATGAATATTAATCGCTTTCTTGGAGCCCTTGGTGCAGCTTTTTTAAAAATGATCCAAATTGCTTTCAATTTTATTCAACATAGATTTAGCGTCTTCCCATTATTTTAATAACTACACAAATATTTTTATATCCAACTACATGCGAAATAATTTCCTGGCCCTTTGGGGCCCGGTACAGGGCTTGAAGTTTTTGTAATAATAAATTGTCAATAAATTGCTTCCTTTTAATCTGATCTTCATTTTTAGGCTTCCTTATTCATTTAGATATTTTAATGTTTTGACATTCTATACAAGACACTGTGTTCCCCTGTGGAATCATAGGGTCCAGCCCAGGGCCCCTCAACATTTTGTGAAATAAACATATTTGATTTCCTATATTTCTGATCTTTTTAGTGCAAAATTTTAAAGTTGCCTGGGACTCTTCTTTCAGGACCAATCCAGAAAATCTGATGTTTTTATTCGGACCCGTGGGCCTTTTTTTAAACATTTGGCCAATCAATGGGTGCATTAAAAAAATTATATCATTCCAAAGAATAGTTCCTACTATATGCTTAATTTTGACTAATTAAAGATCTAAAGCGCTATGTACTAAAATATTTTAACATGGTTTCATACTCGGGCCCTGGTTTTAACTGTCAGTTGGTCCCTACGGGGCCCCATATTATAGCTCCCTTAAAAATGGCCCAATTCACTAGCTTTTTTTTTTCTAACAACTTTTTATGTCCATTATCTATTACATGAACGACAAAAGAATTTTTCAGGCTTCAGCTACCATTAATTTTGTTTGCCTATTGCTTTCTTGAGGCCCTTGGTACAGCTTCTTTAAACATGAACCAAATTGCTTTTAATTTTATTTAACATAGTTATAGCGTCTTTCCATCATTTTAATAACTACAAAAAATACCTTTATACCCAACTACAGGCAAAAAAAAATTTCCTGGCCCCTTGGGGCCCGTTGAAGTTTTTGTAATAATAAATTGTTAGTAAATTGTTTCCTTTTAATCCGATCTTCATTTTTAGGATTCTTTATTCATTTAGATATTTTAATGTTTTGACATTCCATATAAGACACTTTGGCCTCCTGTGGAATCATAGGGCTCAGTCTAGGGCCCCTGAACATTTTGTGAGGCAAACATAGTTCACTCTTTAAAAATTTCCCCTTCTTTTTGCAAAATTTTTAAATTTGAGTCTTGGACTCTTCTTTCATGGACAAGATTCTCATATTTTCATCCGCGGCTAGGACCCTTTTTTTAAACATTTTCCGAATCAATTTGTGCATTTCGATAAAATATTATTAAAATGAATAATTCATACCCTATGATTAATTTTGACTAATTGTAGATCTAAAGAGCTAAGTACTAAGATATTTTAACATGTTTTCCTGTTAGGGCCCTCTTTTTAACTGACAGTTGTCCTTTTTGGGTCCTTATTATAAATTCCTTTAAAATGATTCAATTGTAACTCGCTTTTTTTTAAACAATTTCTTAAATCCATCAGCTACTAAGAAACCGTCATCGTCTAGCTATCACCAATTTTGAATATTAATCGCGTTCTTGAGGCCGTTGGTGCAATTTCTTTAAAAATTATCCGGATTGCTTGCAATTTTCTTTCACATTGCTTTAGCGTCCTCCCATTACTTTAATAACTACAAAAAATATTTTATACCCAACTACATGCGAAATAAGTTCCTGGCCCCTTGAAGATTTTGTACCATAAATTGCTATTAAACTGCCCTCTCTTAATCCAATCTTCATTTTTGGAACTATTTTTTCACTTAGTTATTCCCATGTTCTTACATTCCATTTAAAAGCCTGAGACTCCCTGGTCTCGGCTCAGACACCTTGAAATTTTTGTTCTCCATGCATATTTCACCCACTTATTATTAAACCTTCTCAATGCATAAATTTAAAGTTGAATTTTGACTCTTATTTCAGAACCTACACCCTGATGTTTTTATTGAGGTCCAAAGGCCTTTCTTAAAGTATTTACTCATTTTTTTATGCATTTCTTTAAAATATTATTTAACGAATAATTCATATCCTATGCTTAATTTTGACAAATTTTAGATCTAAAGTGTTAATTGTTTGCTTAAGGTTATCATAACGGGTCCCGGGCAATGCCGGATGGGTCAGCTAGTTTATTAATAAATACATAAAATCGAAAAAAAAATTATCACAATCCATCTTTCAAAAGGTTTTTAAACAGAAACGCATGATTAAGTTACATATACTTAAAAATGAACCTAAATAAAATGCTCTTTAAAGTATTCAACCTACCAGAAGTCCGTATTTTCTTGCCTATGCTAACTTCAGTGAGATCGGCAAAAATGGCGTCGCCTCCAAGTTCCTGCCGAGTAGTGCCCAATTCTACATTTTTTAGCCATTTTTGGGCTTATCATACTATGTACATTAAAACAGCGGTGTGCGAGAAAAGAAACTATGCCCGGGGTAAAGTTTCAATTTGCCCTGCCTGGGGGCCCCCCGGAGGTTTTGCCCCGGGGCCCCCAAGTTTATAGTTACGGCCCTGTTTCTTAGTTATCAATTTATTAATGTAAATCCATAGCTGAAATTAAAAAAAGTACATTAATAAACCCTTGGATCTGAAGAGGATATGCTTATGATATGAAGATATGGACTTCTTGTTAAATGTGATTCATTTTCACAGAGTGAAACGTTTGCTTCTTTCCGAATAAACGTTTTTCAAACGACGAAACTCTTTCGCTAATGGGAAATGACGTCATAAACATGCTTTTTCTCTCATAAAACTAAAAAGTAATGCTGTAATTGCTTCTATATGATGCAATTTTTTCACTTTATTTTTCCAGTATTGATGAAAGGCCTTAACCACTTGGGGACGAGCGATCAGTATGCATACCTTAAAGTACTCAGTATCCTTCATCATTTCCACCAGTTATTTTTTATTGTAAAGTTTACCTTATTTAATCACAGCATTTTCACGATTCAAGTACAGAAAATTTTTTGTTCGGAAAAACCGGTGGTAAAAGATTAAATGTTAAGCAAAACGCTCTCGTGGCGAAGTGGTTAAACACTGAACCACATTAATGAAAAATTGTTAAAAATCTTTGCTACACAACTGTATTAAAGTATAACACTTTTGTGAAAGAAAAGCCTTTTTTCTCTCCTAAACATAGCCATAGTTTTAATCACAGAAGCAGTTCTGCCTGTTCACAGTGTCAACCATCCGCAGTATTGGTGGGCAGGGAGTGTTTAACTTTGGATCTAATCTGAATATATGAAGAATAAAAATCCAATGCAAATATGTCATTTAGACATCATCGTAAAAAAATGCGCCAGGTTCTGAGGAAAATGTAAATTAAACGTGTTAATTTAACGTAATTATATTAACGTTAAATTAACGTAAATTAAATGAAAATGTAAACGTGTCCGTAAGAGCACAGTGTTGACTCTGTGCCCTTGCGGACACGTGTTGGTTTAGCTGATGACGATAGCTGTTATTGTTGTAGCTCGAAACGCGTCCTACTTTATTTTCATTTTAAGATGATTTTATTAAGTGTTTTACTTGATTTATCCTTATTAACTCTGCAACAAATTGTTGTAAGAAGAAAATTACTGTTGCAAAACCATTGAAGATGAAGCCTACTTTTAAATGATGCATATAATTTTTTTAGGAGATCATCTGCATATAAAAAATGACATGAACCTATTTTTTTCAATAGCAATAACCCAAGCATGACACTTTTCAATTAGCTTAGAAACAAATTTTCATGACATTCGTACGATTCGTTTCAGAGAAATTAACCAAAAATAAAATAAATAAATAAAATAAAATAAATAAAATAAAATAAAATAAAATAAATAAATAAAATAAAATAAAATAAAATAAAAATAAATGAGCATATTTTAGGGACTGCGTATCCAAATTAAAGTTCGGAACTCGACAGTTGAGATGCCTCAAAATGACTATGTCACTATACTACTAATGTATTGTTTCGTGTCAATACGACCATTTCACTCGCTTAATATGTTTCTGCCATTGTCAGCCCAATTGTTTCAATAAAATGAGCAAAATATATATATTTGATATTATGATTTGGTCCACATCATTGTCAATGCTTTAAACCATAATTTTTACATTGTTTAATCATAATTTTAAAAACTACTTGGGAAAAAAAAATTAAAAAAGGAGAATTTGCATAATGCAGAACATAATAAATATAAATCTATCAAGCTAAAAATTGTAGGTTGCAATTCATTTTTTTCCTCAATTTAATAATTCATATTATAAATTTTTAATTACAAATTAGATGTATTTATGTTTAAAATTTTACAAAAAATATTTACATTAAGATAATAATTTCAGGAGATAGTAATAAAAAAAATTTAACATTAAAACTCTAAATTTTGAATATTTGTAATTCAAAAAAATGTCATCCAAATGACTTGAAAGTTTGAATCGATGATTTAAAATATGCTATCAAAATTAGGTATTGCTGTTCAAGAAAGAAAGTTTGATAAAGTTTTGATATGTAGATGGCTCCCTAAGCAAATTTTATATGCATTATTTAAAAGTAAACTTTATTTCCAATCGTTTGATACAAGTAAACTTCCACTTTTATAATTAGTTGCAGAATTAGTAGAGGGTGTTTATTTATTAAACTTTTTTTTTTCTTTTGTGACTGTACATTGAAATACTATCAAATATTCCTTTACTTTGATGGGTTTGCATGTTCAGTAATTTCAGAAGAACTAATTCTAATTTTAACATTATTTCATTTTCAAAGAAGTAAATAAAAAACCGCAAGATTAAATATATATATATATACATAATAAAATATTTCAAACTAAAATTCCATAATAAATCATGTTTATATTCCTTAATATTTGTAAAATTTTAAACTAATTTTTAAATTTAAATAACTCATTCTTCCCCACAACATAGAATTTCGTTCATTTGAGAATTCTCCGTCCTTTCAAATCATAAAAATAATTTAAAACCCATTTTTAGCACTTTCCAACAAAGTTGAAAAGTGTTTATGTGTTCGGTTTGTCTGTATGTCTGTCCGGATGGCCGTCTGTCCGCGCTCTAACTCCCGTAAATATACTCGGATTGCTATGAAATATTTATACACTATTGAGGTTTACTCTAGCACGAACTCTATTGAAAATGCAGTATCTACCATGATTAGTTTATTTACAGAGAGAGTCAAAAGTTTCCCATTACATTACGGTCTATGGAGAAAAATCGTTAATATACTCGGATTGCCATGAAATTTTAGGACGTTATTGACGTTTACCCTAGCACAAGTCCTATTGAAAATGAAGTTTCTACCATGATTAGTTTATCTACAGGGCGAATCAAAAGTTCCCCATTACATTACGGCCTATGGGGAAAAATCGTTAATATACTCGGATTGCTATGAAATTTTAGGACGTTATTGTCGTTTACCCTAGCACGAACCCTATTGAAAATGAAGTTTCTATTATGATTAGTGTATCTACAGGGCGAATCAAAAGTTTCCTATTACATTACGGCCTATGGGGAAAAATCGTTTAAAAGGAATTTTAAAGATGTTATACCCTGTCAAATATATTAAAATATGCATTCTATAAAATATAAGATGAAAATGTAGCTATTATTCATTTACAGGGCCACACAAAAGAATTCAATTAGGTAAAGGTAAAAGGGGGAATTGTGTGTGACATATTTTAAATATATTAAGCTTTTTCATGTATAATAAAACTGATATATGTCACTGAAGCTTAATATAAATTATACGCTACTGTCTTGCATAATATGAAGTGCATAGCATTTACAGGGCCACACAAAAGACTTCAAATAGTATATTCTTTCCGAAGTACCGTATATGATGGCTGATGGAGGGATGAAATGCATTTTAATTATGATATTCGCGTTTATATTTCGCTAAATGTATGCACATTATATGGTGTGTATAAATGTTATAGTTGATAAACAGGGCTACCCAAAAGAGCTCACCAACGTTACTGAATATGAGCGTAAATTATTTAAAGGTGGTTCTTAAATAAGCTATGCATTTTTACACTGAGCTTCATTCAATTTACTGAGAAATGTTTGCAGAATATAGATAAAAGGATATACAGGGCCACGCAAAGAATTCGGTACTTGACGCTTATGAATGATAATTTATGAGAATGTGATTTCAGTTGTTTTAAAAGTGTTTTAGTTTACAATAAATTTTAGCCTAATGGTGACGTGTAATAAAGGTACATGTAAACTACAGGGCTGAACAAAAGTATTCAAGTATGTTTTCATCTAATAGTATGAATTGCTGAAAAAGAAATTTCAAGCTACTGGGTATTTTCTTGCTAAGCTAAATTTTTCCATTATATGAACTGACATATGAAATACAGGGCTGTTCTAATGTACTGGAATACATATTTGGGTATATTTGGCTATATACTATTATTTCCCTAAATAACAAAGTTTTGTTAAAGATTTCATTAAGTGTTGGAAAGTGCTTCATAATATTTGCTTAACGCACGATTTTTCTTACTTGTTTAATTTAATAATTAGTAAACATTTAAAAAATAAACCAAATTAAAAAAACAATAATTTACACTAAAATTCCATTAAAAAGTCATGCTTACGTTCCTTAATATTCGTAAAATTTTAAATGAATTTTTAAGTCAAACTAATTCATTCTTCCTCCTCACATGCAAATTCGTTCATCTCAGAGTTCACCGTCGTGTTAAATCATACAATCATCTAAAACCCATTTTCAATTTAATAGATATTAAATTTTTTTAAATGGATCAAATAAAATAAAATATTTAATAAAATATTTTATTCTAAAACTCCTTAACAAATCATGCTTATATTCCTTAATATTTGTAAAATTTTAAATTAATTTTTAAGTCTAAGTAAATCATTATTTCCCATCACATAGAACTTCGTTCATCTCAGAGTTCAACATCTTTCCGAGTCATAGAATCATTTAAAACTCTTTTTTAAATTTAATAATTATTAAAACTTTTAAAATAAACCAAATTTTTTAATAACTATGCAATAAAAAATTTTGCGCTAAAATTCCATAACAAATCATGCTTACATTTTTTTAATATTTCTAAATTTTTCAATGAATTTTTAAGTCTAATACCTCATCCCCCCCCCCCCAGGACCGTAGCTAGAAATGAACAATAAAGTGGGCTCAAGAGAATGTAGGGGGGAGGGGATCATAATTTTTTTCTCTCTCTCTGATGCAAAAAGATAAATTAATGCATATTCACATTTTAGGTACTATGTTTCTTATTAAACTGTTGTAATAACTTCATTTTATGCTAAGAAAAGTACATGATGATAAAAAATTTTGAGTGTATAACTGGTGCAAAATTAATCATCATGCTAGCTTCGTATGTACAAATAGAATGAGGGAGTGTTGAAGCACCTATTTTAGATACAATTTAGTAATTATGCAAAACTGTGAAAGGGTCTCAAAACTAAATTAGATTTTTGAACAAAATTTCATTTGAATTTTCGAAACAAAAGTTCATTTAGTGACCTTGGAATGTTTTATAATGGGGGGGGGGGCACAAAATATTTTAGAGGGTAGGCTAAGCAAGCCGCCCATAGCGCCCCTTTAACTACTCCCTCCCCTCCGCCCCCCCCCCCCCCCGGTCACAGAGAAATTCGTTTATTTCAGAGTTCACAGTCCTTTCAAGTCATAGAACCATTCAAAAACCCATTTTTTCAGGAAAAATATGTATTAGAACAATTTAAAAGAACAATAAACACTTTACTTGTAGTAACAATGTTTTTCTCAACAATTTCTTTCAAGGTCAGAAATTGAATCTGACCTGAGTCTTCTGCTATTATACGAGCGACAGCTATTTGCATATTAAATATGTGTGTTTTTTTGTCTTCATTCTGTCAAGGACAGCAGTAGAGCATTCCTAAACTATGCAAGAGAATATTGATTTCGAATTCATGTGTCCAAAAAAAACTTGAAATGGAATCAGGGTCAAAAGAACTATTCAATCTCCCATTATAATTTGCTTTTTTGAAACAATGAATCTCTGAAATAAGTATTCGAAACTGTTTTATCTGTAGTCTTTTTTTGCCATTCAGTAAGAAACATGTCATATTTTTATGAAATGTGATAAGAATGTGTATATCAATTTTCTTAGGAGAGTCAATAATATTTTTTGTTATTCGACATTATTTATAAATGTCTATATTTTTCCGATCATCTCCTATAAAAAATTTTAAATGAAACACTTTTTACTTTTTATTTACCAATTTGTTTTTGTTTTTTACGTTTCTTTATTTAAAAAACAAGTTGGAAATTGCACGTGAACGTAGCAAATGAGGTGCGTTCGTATGATAACGAAATTTTAAAAATATTCAGATCTTGCTGATATAGTAGAGCGTACTCCGAATACAGTATAGTAGTCGAAATCTTTACGTTTCTGTAAATATGCAGGAAGTAATTTTTATTACACCTCAGCAACGTATATCTTATTCATAAAATGTGAAATAGTTGAATATAATTAAAACACGCCCTAAACAATGTTTCTCCGTATAGCATTATGTAGTGGAATACTTTTGTGTGGCCCTGTAATTTAATAATAAAAATTCTTTGCATCACAGATTGTACAGAATGCATATTTTAGTATATATTTCATAGATTCATGCTAATTCTATTATGTTCGAATGAGTGTAACTTCATTAAAATGCATTTGGAACTTTTTTCCCATTGACCGCAATGTAATGGAATACTTTTGATTGTCCCTGTAAATGATCTATGCATCCGACTTTCATAACATTTGAAATGACTCGACAAAATTACGTAATAATTATATGTTTTAAATTTCAAACGATTAAAATGCATTTGAAACATTTGTCCCCATTGACCGTAATGTAACGGAATCCTTTTGATTGTCTCTGTAATTGATCTATGCATCCGATTTTCATAACATTTGAAATGACTCGACAAAATTACGTAATAATTATATGTTTTAAATTTCAAACGATTAAAATGCATTTGAAACTTTTTTCCCCATTGACCGTAATGTAACGGAATCCTTTTGATTGTCCCTGTAATTGATCTATCCATCCGATTTTCATAAAATTTGAAATGACGCGACAAAATCATGGTATAATTATGTATTTTAAATTTCAAAAAATTCGGTTGGGTAATTTTTGCGTTGTTATATGCGGACGGACAGACAGACAGACGGACGGACTGAGCGACAACAATAGGAGCTACGTATTTACATAATTACGAACGCACCTAAAAAGGCACTATGAGTACCGCTGCGATGAGTGTCCTCTTTCGGACGTCACTATGTGCGACACATATGCCCGAGATTAGAATACAGGTAAAAAAATAAAAATTAAAACCGAGCAGAATTAAAAGCGAAAATACTTAAATTATATACACCAAAATACTATTTTTAACAGAATTGACAGACTTTTTTTTAGTTCCCAGAATATAAATATTTAACACACTGAGTGCCACGCGAATTCTTGGAGAATTCCCCGTAAGGCCACGCGCATTGTTTAGAAATGCTGGTATCGTGCACTACTGATGACTGACGGAATGTTCGGTGTCAGTCATCGATGACTGACGTGGCACTCAACGTGTTAAAGTCATAATCTTTAAACTCTTCAGCCTCGAACTTTGTCATGTTCTGTCTTGAACATGTCTAAAATTATTTCAGCAAAAATATTCGCAAATAACTTCAAACTATAAGAATATGTCATACGAATTGAATATTTCCAACTGAGCGAAAAATTGCCCATGCCGGGAATCGAACCCAGATATTTGGCTTACAGGGCCATTGCTTTACCTGTTAAACTAACTGAGCGATAGCCGGCTGGGATTTTTCGCTCACATAACCTTATTGGTCATAATATCTGGTCTATCATTTAGTAGGTAGCTCGGCTGAATAAACGGCAGGGAATGGAACACATTATAACAATGGGTACGTAGATATACTATTATTTTAACACAATCAAAATGATTGGTATTATTTCTGACGAGCTGTCTAAATGACAGACCAGATATTATGACTAATAAGGTTATCTGCGCGAAAAATCCTATCGGCTATCGCCCAGTTAGCTTAACAGGTAAAGCAGTGGCCTTCTAAGCCAAGTATCGGGTTCGATTCCCGGCCTGGGCAAGTTTTCGCTCAGTTGGATATATTCAATTTGTATGATGAATTTTCCAATCAGTTTAATTGTGTTAAAATAATAGTATATAATAATATGGTTGATACGTTGAAAATACAGTGTGCTACACACATTAGACATTTTTTTTTCATGAGGTGTTGTTAACCTTTTTCTGTTCCATTTGAAATTCAAAACTGGGGCACGGTCCCCACACTTTCAAGTACATTAACATACGCAAAAAGCACAACTGCTTTAATTTTTCCCATCAGAGCTCACGACCCCACAGAAATCTCTCTGAGAGCCTTGCAGTGTAATTGCATGTTTAAGCAATGTAATGTATCATTATTTTCAATTTGATATCATCAACAAGCAATAACAACAACAATAATAATAATAATAATAGTAATAATGAAAATAATAATAATAATTTCATGAAATATTAGCATTAAAATTGTTCAAAGATCCATATCATGTGTCAATAAAAAATAAGTACAATAACTTAATTAAATTATTCACTGGGCATATAATTATATGCAATTCAAGGAAAAAGGTATAGTTTTTAGTTACGCCATTACCGTGGTAATTCAGCGATCAAGTTTTGTTTTCTTTTTTGCTTTCAGTTTTTTTCCTTTTTTAACGAAACCACCAGCTACCCTTGAAATTCGAGAGCTGAAAATGTTGTCCTTGGTAACAAGTTGAGATTTGGGGCATTTTTCATCGGATTTGAGGAAGGAATTATGGAATCGTCCTTCCTCATATGCACTGATGCTTTCTGAGAAATTATCGACGACAGCTGAAGCTCAGTGCAAAGGAAGGATTTGATCAGCTGATCGTCTTCGAATTTTTGTCAGTCAGCGCTTTTAATACAGTGTTTCTGAACCTATTTTATTTCACGGCACATTTATACACATGATTCAATTTCCGCGGAACTCGACACACATCAGTAAAACATTTGTGTAACGTTACTCCATAAAACTGGTGTCAGCCCCAGCCTTGCAGCCTCTAATTTTATAAGGGTACTTTAACCGATATAACCGGTGTAACATTGTAATGTTACATCAGTAATATATGTTTATATTACACCATTATATAAGTGAAAAATATTACTCCATAAAACTGGAGAGAGCAACTGCAACTAATTTTATGGATTAATGTTACATAATTTTTTTATAGTGCACTTATAAAAAAAGTATGAAAAGTATAGATTGATTTTTAGATTTATTTAATCACATAAAACAAATCATATGAAAAAATATGAAACGATTTGTAATAAAAATATTTTATTCTTTAATTTATAGGTAAATTTTTCAGTTACTCTGTAAATAAAACACAGAACTGCATAATATGAACTTCATAAAGTTCACTATTTACATAAAATATAACAAATAATAATAGTTCAGATGTTACAAATTAAATGTTAAATAAAAATCTACATGTTCTTTAAATTTCAGAGTATTTTTGGTCTCCAATCCCGCAGCCATCGTCGGGGAATATTTCCATTAATTTAATTGCTATCCCATTTATTAAATACTAAATCACTTCGTTTGAAATGATAAAGTGTAATTTTTCGAATAGCTTGGGTCATAAGGAATCATACACTTAAAAGTTGAAAAATACACTCGCCCATTTCAAACGAAGTGGCTTATTTGAATGAATGGAATATCATGATAAACAGTTTATTAAATCCTTTAGATTTTTTAAATCAATAGATTTTAAGAACTTCACCTTTTATATAAACATTTTAATAAAAGTTTATATTACTTACAAAACTTAAAAAGGAGAAATAACATTGACATGTTTCAGATCCGTCTAATAAGATCCATAATCATAATAAAAATAAACTAGTCGTTGGGGGCCACCGTAATACTTACCCATCATGAATATGTATATGGAAATAAAACATGTGAAAACTATTTATACAATGCATTGCAATTCATAAACAAAATTTAAATATTGTTAATATACATAGTAATGCTACATTAAAGAACTGCTGATGTATCAATTTCGACAAATTATATAAAACGCCAAACTACTCAAGTAGTACCGAACTGCGTAAAAGAAACATCCTTATAACTCCAAAAATAACAATTCTACTAACTAACAATTGGCTGCGTCGAATTAAGCGTCTCATTTCCAATTAAAATATACCTCTGAATTGAAATTTGAATGAAATACAGGGTCATGAAAAATCAAAGAATGTGGAAAACGGGATTACAAATATCTCGGCAACTAATAATCCGATACACTTCGTTCTATATGCAAAATGTGTGTTATTTTATTGCCTTTTACGTCCATGCCTTAGAACAAAAAAAATCGAAAATTTTTATATACCTTTCATCAGAACGAATTTTTCGAGAGTCCGAAAAAAAAATAGTTCCGGATAATCGAGATTGCTGATATTAAATAGGCTTCGTCCCATTTTTACATACTAACTACATACAAAATTTCAAGTCTCTATCACAATTTTTTCGGTAGATAGAGCGTTTATAGACAGGCAGACAGACGGACGGCAGATTTTTTTTCTAAAAATATGTTTTTCGGAATCTCCACTATCTAAAACGTGTAAATCCGTCAAAAAAAATTTTCGATTTTCAAAACGATTGCGAGACCTACCCTATACTACGTATGATGGGTAAGTAAAAATAAAATTTAAATTCAAATTGTTTCACGGTTAATACAAATGACACGTGACAATGAAATATAAGCAGCAAAAACAACGCGCTCTATTGTGAAAAATTAAATTAAAATATGCTATGATCTAAAAATAATTTCCAATTTGGTTCATCCCATTCAAGCTTTCGCGAGGAATTTATTCACAACTTAGGAATAATAATTAAAAAAACGGTATCGTTGCGAACAAAATTTTTACGCGTATAAATTTCAATGGACTCTCTTATAATAGACTTATGACAACAATTTGATATGAAACATAATTTGCTAGCATTAAACATTATTTTTATCCCTTCATTTAACCCTTCGTATTGACCGTGAACGATTTGAATTTTATTTTTATTATGATTATGGATCTTATTAGACGGATCCGAAACATGTCAATGTTATTTCTTCTTTTTAATTTTTGTAACACCTCTCTCAAGTAACATAAATTTTTATTAGAATGGAATACCAATCAACGAAAACATTCCCTGACGATGGCCGGTGGATTGCAGATCAAAAATACTCGGAATTTCAAATAAAATGTATACTTTTAAACTTGTAATATCTGCATTATTGTTATTTGTCACCTTTTAAATAACAGGGAAAAACGGTTTCAAAGTTCATATCATATAATTTGTGATTTCATCAAGGTGGAATATTGTGTTTAGTACAATGATTTCGTTTTATTCAGTATACAGAAATGTAATAAAATAATGTTATCGAAATTTTGCCGATCGTTTCTCAAACTTTGAAAAAAAAAAAAGAAAAAAAAAAACTGACCAGACTGATCGGGATTATGCGGAGATCCGGATTAACGGGGTCCGAATTAGCGGGGTTCCACTGTATTTTTCCTTCGTTCTGCTATCTGTTAGGCCCCATTCACACCAATTTCTCTTTTTTAACATAATTTTTATACGTGAAAAAAGAATATATATGAGCATCATAAAGTGTTGCTAGATTGGGGATTATGTTCCTATTTTGGGGGATTTTGAACCTTCAGGGGAATTTTGGGGGGAATTATTTGGGGACTATCAACGTTTTGGGGGAAAATATGCGGCCTTTTTTTTCCATTATTTCACGTAAAGTTTACCTTTAGCGATCTGACAACACAGAATCTGTCTTGAATTCGATTTTGATTTGGAAAAAGAAAATAAAATCCAGAAATCAGAGATATCAATCAATATTCTCGTGCTCATGCTCATTGTTTACAATGTTACAGTTTCCATGTATTATAGATGAATCACAACTTGTCTTGGACTATTCTAACATGAATTTTCAGATCAAGTGTGATAGCGTAAGATGAAAATATCATCTCAAATTCATTCAAACCTCAACTGATACGAGATGGCCTAAAGCTTGAAAAAATTATTAATCAATTATACAATAGAAATATATATATATATAATTATATAATCAAAAATTAAAAATTATATAATCAAAATTATTATCAATTTCCAAATAGTAATCTTCCTTTATTTGAACGCAATATTATGTCATTAAACAAGGCAAATATCAGTGCATATAAATAATGGCACGAATTTTGAAAATGGGTCATTCCATGTAAAATGAGCAAAAATGTAAAAAAAAAAAAAAAAAAAGAAAACCGTGGCTGCATAGAATCCGATTTTAATAAAATTTGAGATACGTGTTCATTTCATATTCAAATGCACAATATTTTGACGAAAAATAAATTATTTTATCTGTTCCGGACATTTAAAAAACTTGTGATATAGAATGGCTTGCGGATAATCGCCGAAAGTTGCAAGTTTAAAGTTCTGTATTTTGAAAACTATTTAACAAAAATGAAGTTTTTTTATAATATTGTAATCTCTGGATATCAATATTTATATTTATTGAGTAATAATAATCTGGTAATATCATGATTAATCTTAAATTGGTTATAAATATTGAAATTATGTAATTTTTAAAAAAAATTTGAAACGTTATAAAAATTAAAGGATTTAAAAAAAATCTGTGAAATTGATGCAAGATGTAGATGAAGTTAACAAAAAGTTTTTTTTTTCTTTCGTAAAGGAAGATCTTTTTCAAAAAATAAAAAACTTATTTGGGGAAATTTTTTGAGTTTAAATTAATTTAAAAAATTTATAGTACACTGTAAAAAAAATCTGCAAAGGTACTAAACCTTTTCTAGGAAACTGGGATTCCAAGAACTTTTCCTGTAACGGTAACAGCAAAAATTCAAGTTTCAGAATCGATTACATGAATTTTTCCTGTTATCGTTACATGAAAAGTTCTTGGAATCCCAGTTTCCTAGAAAATGTTTAGTACCTTCACAGAATTTTTTTTTACAGTGTGGAATTGTGAAAGTTGATTTTTTTTTTTTTTTTTTTTTTTTTTTGAGTAGAAATTATGTTGGGGACTTTTTTGCAGAAAAGCACTGATTTTGGGAAATGTTCGGAAATTTTGGGGAGATAGGCTTTCAATCATCTGGCAACACTGGTATCGTATAGGATACATTAGGTCTGCACTGTAAAAAAAATTCTGTAAGGATACTAAACTTTTTCTAGGAAACTGGGATTCCAAGAATTTTTCCTGTAACGGTAACAGCAAAATTTCAAGTTTCAGAATCAAATACATGATTATTTTCAGTTATCGTTACATGAAAAGTTCTTGGAATCCCAGTTTCCTAGAAAATGGTTAGTACCTTTACAGATTTTTTTTTTACAGTGTGAAGAGATTAAAAAAAAAAAAAAAAAAAAAAAAAAATAGACGAAAAACTAAATTTTTTTTTTACTACTACTGATTTCCAAAAATGCTTCCGAGTAGTTTTTATTATGTATGAAACAGTTTTCTTACGGCACGGAATTTTTCAGATACTATCAATTCTAAATTAAATATTTTCGATTGAGTAACTAAATTTATCTATGTAAGAGTAACGAAATAATATTAAGTTCAATTTGAATTATTAATTTGTCAGGTTTATCGGTTTGTTGTTTTGTTGAACAAAGATATGTTTATTTAAAAATGTATATGATGTGAAAATGCTACATTCTGGGTTTATATATATATACCGGGTGTTTCAAAAATTCGGGACAAAAGTAAAACGCGATTAAAAAAAAAAGAAAAAAAAAGAAAAAAGAAGAAGAAGAAGAAGAAAAGATCTAAGGATCGGAGAGACAAGCAGGTTGACGATAAATATTCGACGTGGTACGAGATTTCAATTGACACCAACAAAAAAAGAAAAAAAAGCTTCAAAAATTCACAAATAGAGGGCACTACTGCTGATTATTCCATAGAACAATTCCATATTGCTCACACAACACAAGATTTGGATACAAAAATGTGTACATGCATTACTATCTATTGTTTTTTATTCATATTTTGTGTTGTATTAGCAATATGGAATTGTTTCATTGAATTATCTTCAATAGCACCCTTTATTGTCGAGATTATTATTAGTTTTTTTTTTCGTATTATACTGAATATTTATTTGCAAACCAAATACCTTTCCGACATAATCCCGACTCCTTTTCTAATGCGGGTTTCTTTCTTACCAAGCTTTTGTAACTCCCAGTACATACACTGTAATGACTGTTTCGTTATTTTCCCGACCATCAATGACAGAAAAAGGAACTTATTTTTTATAAGTGATTTATAATGCTTTTTTAAATCTCAAAAATATATTTGTTTCTGAGGATTCTGAGGATAAAGAATTCATTTGAAAGTGGTTATTGTATATTGTCGTTTGTTATTATATTATACTATTTTATTAAATAAAGAAAACATTTATCCTTTTATACATTATAGGTATACACGATTGGAAATATTATCCAAAATTCTGGGCGAAATTTAATTTTTTTAACTATTTGGAAAATAGCTGTTGTTCTCGGTAGAAAATTGGAAAATCTGAAGTATATCTGAATCTTTTTATTGGTTGAATTCCGCAACTTATTTTATTTTATTCATTTCCTGATTGGTCCAAGTTTAATGTCCAAAAATAAAATATTTCTGTTATTTATTTTATTCGTTTTCTGATTGGTTCAAGTTTCATGTCCAAAAACGGAATACTTCTGTTGCCACGATGACAAAAAGAGTAATAAAACCTTTTTAAAAAAATTAATAATTTAAAAACAAATTGTGATAGAGATTTCAAGCAAATTTCATAAAAAAGTTCATTTTTTTTTTTTTTTTTTCTACGCAACGGTGTAAAAAATTTAAATGTGCGATGTTAAGAAGTTTAAAAACTTGCAGTTCCGAAAATCGTAAAACTGAAATTTCATTTAAAATTTGTTTGTGATGAGTCCAGATTTAATCCATGTCGTACGTAATAGGAGGCGTTCAGAAGTTAGTCTGATTAACTCCATCCAATAAAAATGCACATTTTAAACAGTTAAAGTTGTCTGTCTATAAATTACTGTTTTTTTTATCATTGGTCTAGGAGTAATATATGACTTGTTATAATCATCCTAAAAGTGATGTTTATTATTATTATTAATAAAAATTTACATATAGAATTTCTTTGAAAATATCATTTCCCAAATAGTCGTTGCAATTTGTTAAATTACAATTTTGTTACTATTTTTTTTTTTTTTTTTTTTTTTTTTTTTTATCTTGAAGCTTACCCGCATTTCTACTACAATGTTTTTTTTAAATTCTGGAAATATTAATTTGCATTTCGCACTTTGACGCTAACAATGATGTTCATATGTCTTTTTCTGACAAGGAATACCTTAATTATTTTCAGACCCTTTTAAGACCCAGCCGGTAGGATCGTGCTGGTTAGACATTCATTTAAATTTTTTAATCTCGGTCGTATGTAACAGTCGTATCTATATTATAAAGGCCAAACGTATCTGTGCGTAACGCATACGTCATTTTGCGAATAGCAACACTTTCCGATGAAATTTCGGTTTTGCAATTTTCGCTACTACAAATTTTACACTTCTAAATATCGCACATCTTAAATTTTTAATTATATGTGCATTTACATTATAAATGCAATTTGTTTGAAAGCTGTATCTTAATTTGTTTTTAAGTTATTAAAATTTTTTATAGTTTTTAGTACCAATTTTGTAATTGTGGCAACAGAATTCACTCGGTTTTATCTTAAAATTGAAACATATAAATTAATATGAGTATTCCATGTCAAATAAATAATATCTGAACGTGTCATTTTTTTTTTCCTCGCGCATTTATATTAAACATACATAAGTCTCAATTGATAACTTCATCATAGTAACTGATCTTTATTATAATTTGCTGATTACATATGCGATTAAAGTTTAATTTTAATAATTTGGACAATGAATAATTTTATTAATTAATAATTATTACTAATTGTTAATTATAATTAATTATTAATAATTTTAGTAATTTGGATTTTTTATAGAAATTGTGTTTTGTTAATTTTAGCTTAAAAAAATATTTATTTGAGAGTTAGACTGACCAATACAAGATGCATTTTTATCTGTAACTACTTTTTTGTATTTAATATATATTGATTGAACTGTTCCTTCTTAAACATTTTCTTTCGTCGAATTTCGACGGGTTCCACCTCGTGTAATAAAAATCCAAATCGAATGATCGTTCGGGTTTGCAGAAAGAGCAAAGTGTCATTTTTTTTTTATCAACAGATAGCGGTCGTAGCACATGTTTTACTTTCAGTCGACATGACCAGCTATGTTTACAGCTCATCTGGTCTTAACCTCTTCAGACCTGAGCATAAAATAACTCAAGGAATATATACATTTATTGCTTTTGCATAATCGAAATGATACTATAGATGACGGAAAGAGTCATTTTTATGAAATCAGGGGGCTGGGGCCTTTAGGGGACTGGTAATTTAATTTTATAATTATGGGTATAAACATACTAATCCTCTTAAAAGATCAGTTTAACTATCGGTAATATAAATTTACGCAATAACAAAATTAAGGTCTTTAAACAAGTAAAAGATCAGCAAATCCTCAAAATTTTTTATCGTAAAGCATTTAAGTTAAATAATCATAAATATTTCTCACTTTCTTGGCCACAATGTCCTGAAGATATTTTCGAAACTCGGGTGAAAATAATATTTATTTTATGAGGTAATATTCATCAGTGCTGACATTTATTGATTTTGTTTTAAAGCAAAAAACATTCAGCTGAATAGAAATAAAACAAAAATGGAAAAAATTCGAACAGTTTAGTATTTATGAGAAAAAGAATGGCGGTGAACATTTGTGTACTTCAGGTCTGAAGAGGTTGGTTAAAGGCTTAAATATTTTATGAATTACTGGTAAGCCTAAGCATTCCATTTATTTTGAAATGACTTTTTGATTCCTTATCACTACATTTGAAACGCTACACGAAAAAAAACGATTTTGTCAAAAACAACAACAACAACAACAACAAAATAGTTGTGCCAACCAAATTTTGGCCTATCCAAGTATTTTTTATTGAACTGACAAAACCATTTTGTTAGTCCAATAAAACTTTATTGAAAGAACAAAATCATTTGAATAGCCGAACCAACATTTTGTCAGTCCTATCCAAAAGTTTCGACTGGGACTATATTAATTAATTTTTTTTTCGTGTTAGCAAATTATAACAGATGTAAATTTTCCATTTTTGGGTGAAAAAAGTCCGGGCCAGGATTCGAACCCGGAATGTATTGGCTGAAGCCGCCAATGCTCTTCCAACTGAGCCATCCCGGACACGAACACTGGAGACTCTTTCACCCAATTAACCTCAACTATCACTTAATCTGGTCTGATACTCTGGATCAGCTCAACAGAATAAATCGAAGGTCAATACATGGAACTGCAGAAAATCGCTGCATACGAAATTACATTAGATTAATTTTTAAACACGATTATTCAACCGGTAAACTAATTATAACAGATGTAAATTTTCCATTTTTTGGGTGAAAAGACTTTTTTCACCCAAAAAATGGAAAATTAAATGGGTTAAATAGTCCTCCAGTGTTCGTGTCCGGGCTGGCTCAGTTGGAAGAGCATTGGCGGCTTCAGCCAATACATCCCTGGTTTGAATCCTGGCCTGGACTTTTTCACCCAAAAAATGGAAAATTTACATCTGTTATAATTAGTTTACCGATTGAATAATCGTGTTTAAAAATTAATCTAATGTAAGCAAATTATGTTTATCTCGTATAAAATTTCCATTTTTCAGAACGTCATTATTAAATGTCTAAGAATTACCTTTATTTTAAATGATCAAAATTTTTATTCTGTGATAACGACACTAATAATTGGTTGAAAAGATTGATAATTTTCAGAAATATTTTGTGGATTATTGTTAATCTTAAATATTTCATTTATTTTAAAATGATTTATCGAGTATCTCCCACAATATTTGAATCGCTACGCAACTGCTTTCTTCTCACACAGCTTCCATCTTTCCGAACACAGTTAATAAATAGACCCAGGCTTAATAAATTAACCCAGAGAAAAAAAATTTTGAATCAACAAAATTTGTTTGGTCCAACAAATCTTTCCGTTTAAATATGGGTCAATGGAAATTTTGTTTGAATAAAAAAATATATGTATTGTTGATTTTTTTTTCAATTTTCTGTCCACAATTTTCATACGAAATGCATAATAACTTAATAATAACATCGTTAATCCGTCTGAATTTGAAAAGTTTTTATTATCTAAAAATTATTTTAATCCTTTATAGCTACATAAGTCGATCAAGCAAAATTACGTGAGAGAATTATAACTACTGCACACTAATTTAAAGTTTGCAAAAACGACAAAAATTTTGTCGGAATTACAAATTGAAAATACAAGACTTAAGTATGACTCAAGTAAAATCGATGACATTTTGTTCAAATTTTATAAGAGTGTTCACAATTTCTTTTTCGTTTTTTTTTTTTTTTTTTTTTTTTTTTTTTGTCTGACATGAGTGACATGAGTTACAAAACCGATTTTTTACTTTAACTAAAAAATTCGCTTAAATCAACCAAAATATACTCAACAAAACATGTTTTGTAGTTTTAATCAATTCCTATCTCTGGGTGTACGAGAATATTTCTGTAATATTTTTTGTTTTAACCTAATGCACTGCATTAATACAAATAAATCTCTCGCTTACTGCATCAGTTTCAGACAGCATAGAGTTATGAAAGGAAACCGTGTTTAGGTGGCATTATTTCATGCCTCGACGACAGCGAGGAACAGGTTTGAGCAAATTTACGGCACATATTATTTTTACTGCAGACGTAGCCTTGAATACAAATTTGTCAACCCGCCTTTGCTTTCCAAGACATAAAAATGATCCGTTTTTCAGATAATGGGAAACTAATGGCGTAATTATTTTAATATAATTTGTTTGAATTTTATCCTCATTCTTGTCATAGAAATATGCATTTTTATAGAAGAATTTATTCCTTTATTAACAAATCAGATTATTTAATACCAAATAAATTAAATGACGACTATTGTAAAGAGTGTATAATGTATCTTTCTATGTTATTTGCGCACGGTTCTTCTTTCAACTGTTTAACCCATTAATGCTCAAATTATTTCCTTCATTAAAAATGAAATTTTGGGTTTCCCACCACTTTAAAAAGACAAATAACTTTTATCTTAATTTATTGAGGAATTTGTCTTGTGAAAAATAGTGCTTATTTATTTTTCCATTTACTGGTGTGAAAAGTGCTTTATTGCCTTTTTTATAATCGTCCATAAAAGGGGACCTTAGACACTAATGGGTTAAAATAGTTTATCTTTATTTGAAAAATATTATTTTCGGGAAGTCATTTAATGAATTCGCCTGAGACTTTTTTCGACTATGTTTGATTTGGAAGGCGTAATTATTTTAACATAATGTGTTTGAATCTTATTCTCATTCTTGTCATAAAAGTGTGAATTTTTTAAAACGAATTTATTTCTTTATTAAAAAATCATAATATTTAATACCAAATAAAATTAAATGACGATTATCGTAAAGAGTGTATTATGTATATTTCTACGTTATTTGCGTACGGTTCTTCTTTCAACTCTATCTTTCAACAGTTTAAAATAGTTTATCTTTATTTGAAAAATATTTTCGAGAAGTCATTTACTGAATTCGCCTGAGACATTTTTCGACTATGTTTGATTTGAGAGGCGTAATTATTTTAACGTAATGTGTTTGAATTTTATTCTCATTCCTGTCATGAAAGTTTTCATTTTTTTAACGAATTTATTCCTTTATTAACAAATTAGATTATTTAATACCAAATAAAATTAAATGATGATTATCGTAAAGAGTGTAATATGTATATTTCTACGTTATTTGCGTACGGTTCTTCTTTCAACTCTATCTTTCAACTGTTTAAAATAGTTTATCTTTATTTGAAAAATATTTTTTTCGGGAAGTCATTTAATGCATCCGCCTGGGACATTTTTCGACTATGTTTAATTCGAGTGGCATAAATATTTTAATGTAATGTGTTCGAATTTTAACCTCATTTTTGTCATAAAAGTGTGCATGTTTTGTGAAAGAATTTATTTCTTTATTAACAAATCAGATTAGGTAGTCATGATTTAATTTATTAATACCAAATAAATTAAATCATGACTACCATAAAGAGTGTATTGCGCATCCTTCTACATAATTTCCGTACAGTTCTTCTTTCAACTGTACTTTTCGTTTAAAATAATTTATATTTATTTTTTCAAAAATATTATTTTCGCGAAGTCATTTAAGGGGACAGTGGATCTTTATTTGAGCAAAATCGCGCAAAAAAGGTCTATTTCTGTGATATAATAGAACCGAAACAGTTTTTTCTTATTAAAATATCATTTATGAAGGTTTTAAGAAGTAAATAATAAAGAAAAGTGTAAATACACTTACCTTTATTATTTAATTTATTACTTACTTTAAATCTGCTTTTCTCAAAACTAATTTTTCGATGTTTTTAGGTTTTTGAAAGGCTCTTTGCGGCGTAATTTTTGATCAATATTTATGAAATTGATAAGGAAGTATCCTGATATTGTTTAGAAAGAAATTGTGTAAGCTTTTGAAAATTCGTCTTCATTAAGATAGTCAAATTTGATCTTTTACGTAATAAAAGGCAAAATTTTAATGAAAATCGATATGGAACTAAGAAAAAAATATGTAAAATATTAACTATCCAAGAGATTAAAAAAATCTTACACGAATTTGTTTACAATAGAGTTATAAGTGATAAAAATACAAAAGCAAGAAAATATATAAAAAATTAAGAGACCAGGAGCATTTTAAGATTTCGTTTAAAAATTAAAAATTTTTTAAAAAATTAAAATTTTTTAACAAGATTGAAATTTTTTTGAAGGTGTTCTATATGCTTTCGGAGAAATGTATATAGGCACAAAATTTCATATTGTTATAATAAAAATTAAAGAAAAAAATTTAACTTCCACCTTCCCTTTAACACATTCACCTGAGACAGTTTTTCTTTCTGAAAACCTTCCCCTAAATCATTTATTGTTTTATGAGAATTGTACTTTGTATTATTAGGTGCGTTCGTAATGCGTATAAAAACGTAGCACCTATAGTCGTCGTTGAGTCCGTCCATCTGTTCACATATAACAACACAAAAAATATTCAACCGAAAGGTTTAAAATTTAAAATTTATAATTATTACTTAATACTGTTAAGACATTTTAAACTTCATGAAAATCGGATGTATAGTTCAATTACAAGGACAATTAAAAATATTCATTATATTACGGTGAATGAGAAAAAATAGTTTCAAGTACATTTTAAAGACGTTACACTCTTTCGAACATAATAAAATTGATATGCATCTATGAATTATATACAATCTGTACAATCTGTGGTGCAAAGGGTATTTGTTATTAATTTACAGGGCCACAGAAAAATATTCCATTGCATAATCAATGGTACTGGGAGAAACATTGTTTGAGGTGTGTTTTAATTATTAAACTAATTCACATTTTATGAAATTGATATACGTTGCTGAGTTTCACTACAAGTTATTTCGTATATAATAGAAAGCATAATTTATTTACAGGGACATGCAAAAGATTTCCGATACTTTACTGTATCCTAAATACTGTATATCATAAGCATAACACTAAATCTGAATATTTAAAAAAAAAAAAAACTACCTTACAAGGGCGGATCCAGCCCAACCTCCAGGGGGGGGGGGGGGGGGTCACTACTTTTGACAGATGATTTAATGAAACAATTTTAAAATACAGTAAATCTTGTGAAAAGGGAATTACGATAAAAAGTTGCAAATTTCGCAAATCGGGCATGAAAAAAATCGCGAATTTTGATGATTAGGCACAGAAAAATCACGAATTGTCGATCGCACGCGAAAATTTTCAGATTTCGTTTATCGGCCAAGGAAAAAATAGCTAAATTTTTTTATAACACTTGAAAAAAATTACAAATTTTGTTCATAGGTTGCGGAAAAGTCGCCTGTTTTGTCTGTTTACCGCGCGAAAAAAACGCGAATTTCTTTGACTGGGCGCGAAAAAATCGAAAATATCGCTAACTGGACATAAAATCGTGAGTTTTGTCTATCGGCCATCGAAAAATCTCTAATTTTGTCTGTATGTTTCAGAAAAATCGCAAATTTTGTCGATTGAGCTCAAAAAATCGCGAATTTTGTCCATCTGGAACGAAAAAATCACAAATTTCGTTGATAGGGCACGGAAAAACCCCAATTTCGTCGATCGCTTCGTAAAAAACGCGAATTTATTCGATCGGGAACGGAAAAAACGCGAATTTTGTTGATTGGGAATAAAAAAAATCGCGAATTTAGGGTTGATACGGAACGCAAAAATTGCCAATTTCGTGAATCGGGAAAGAAATTATCGCGAATGTAGTCGATTGTCTTCATAAAAAGGGCGCTTTGGGCGATTGGGTACGAAAAACTCGCGAATTTTGTCGATTCAGAACGAAAAAAATGCTAATTTCGTTGATTGGCCAAGGAAAAATCGAAGATTTTGTCGATGATGCGCGGAAAAATCGAAAATCTTTTTGAGCGACTGCAGAACAATAGCGAGTTTTACCAGTTTATCGTGAGAAAAAAAAATCGGAGATTTCATCAATTTACGACGGTAAAAAAAATGCAGATTTCATCAGTCAGTTAAGAATCGCGAATTTTATTGTTCGGTGCGGAAAAATGCGTATTTCATGGACAAGAACGGAAAAAGACGCGAATCTCGTCGATTGGGCCCGGAAAAATCCCGAATACGGTCGATCGCTTTCGTAAAAAACGCGGATTTAGTCTATCGGGAACGAAAAAATCGCTTTTGGTAGGGCACAGGAAAATTGCGAATTTTGTCGATCGGGAACGGAAAAGTCGCAAATATGGTCGATCAGTTTCGTAAAAAGCGAAAATACAGTCGATTGGGATTGAAAAGAAATCGCGAATTACGTTGATATGGGGAACAAAAATTGACAATTCCATCGTAAGAAATTATCGCGAATATAGTCGCTCGGCTTCGTAAAAATCACGAATTCGGGCGATCGAGTACAAAAAAACTGGCGAATTTTGTCGATTCGGAACGAAAAAAATCGCTAATTTTATCGATTCGGAACGAAAAATTGCTAATTTTGTTGATAGGGCGCGGAAAAATTAAAAAAAATCTTTGAGCGGCTGCAGAACAATCGTGAGTTTCGTCAGTTTATCGCGAGAAAAAAATCTTGGATTTCATTAATTTATGGCTGGAAAAAAATGCAGATTTCGTCAGTCAGTTTACGTCAGTTTCATAGTTCGTGTGCGGAAAAATTCGTATTTGATCGAACAAGAACAGAAAAAATGTGCTAATTTCGTGAATTGAAGACGGAAAAATCGTAAATTTCGCAGACCATTCGTGGAAAAATCTCAAATTTCGTCGATCACATCCCAAAAAATCGTGAATTTCGTCGATTAGGCATGGAAAATTGTAATATTCGTGGATCCGCTTTTCAAAAATCGCAAATTTCACCGATCGGGTGCGGAAAAATTGTGAGTTATGTATATCAGGCGCGGTAAATTCGCGAATTTTCTCGATCAGTTTTGAAAAAAGCGCAAATTCTTTCGATTAGACGTTATTTTGCGTTCCTGTTTTAGCACTTTTTACTTACACTTACATTCCTCTTTGAAGAGCTTCAGGGGGGGGGGGTCATGACCCCCCCCTTGGATCCGCCACTGCTACCTTATAGTATGAACGTACTTCATTTGCTAAGTTTGATGCGCAATTTTTATGTGCAATGTGATGTTCTCAAATGAAAGGGATTGATAATTTTTATTCAACCTGTGAATAGAAGAAAATAGAGATGATGCGGGATGAATATTTTTTTCAAAACTTTGTAAAAGCCATAATTGAATAACTGCGCAGTTAATTCACAGATTTTCATGATTTTTAACAGTTTTTTTTTTTATTTAAAGAGAAGAAAAAAATAATGTTACATTAAAAAAAATCCTCAGGAACGTTTGGTCAGAATTAAAAATATAAAATATTTAAATCTGAAAAATTAAATCGCAATCATTATAACGAAAGCCCCTTACTTCGTTTAGAAAATGTTTAGTTTAATAAATCTAATACCTTACAAATTTGAGGATTTTTTAAAAAACAACAATCAGTCCGATCGAAGTAAATGTAGCGTGCCAGGTGTGCACTGCTTAAAGAAGTGGGGCTGTAACTTTGGGTTTGTTTCTATAGATTTTTTTATTTATTATCATCATTATTATTATTGAAAATATAAAATATACTAAATTGTGAATTTACGCTGCCTAATGAAGTGGGTCTCTCAACATTGAAACCAGAAACGTTTAAAAAGTTTTTCATTTAAAAATATAAACTGTTGCAAATTTGGTGTTTGTCTGCATAAACAGACCTGATCGCCCATAATTCACTCGGATGTATTTTAATGAAGGCTGTAAAGCAGGGGTTCTCAAACTATGGTACACGTACCAGTACTGGTGCGTGAAGTTCTGTTTACTGGTACATGAAATAAAAAATAAAGCATGTGAAATCAAGAAAAGAAAAAACAAAATATCTCAGTCACCCGCTCCCCTTTTTTGATTTGTCCATTCACAGGCTCATCTGTTATTACAGTTTTGACATCGTTTTGCTTTGTTTTATTTTCATTTAGTTTCGATTATAAGTTTTAGACAAATGAAAATAATGCTTCGGTAAACATTAAAACTACATGATGAGTAAATAACTTAACCCTTTCCGGGACAGTGTGCCCAGTGACCTAATTTTAATTCCAAACTTCCAACTGAAACCAATGTAAAATTTTGCTTTTACAAGGAAAGCATAAATTAAATGTTCTTAATTTCTAAAAAAAATCGTATGTAAATTCCGGTGTCAGTCGGTAATTTACTAACAGAATTTGTCCATGCCGGAAAGGGTTAAAGATGACAAAAAATATTTAAAAATATTAATATTTTAATAATATTTTAATAACATGTTAATATTTGTATTTTTTTATATTCTCTCTCGATGGCTGTGCTGAAAGTACTAAGGATTAAAAGTAAATTAACACATTTTTAAATATTTTTTGTCATCTTTAAGTATTTTACACATAGTGTAGTTTTAATGTTTACCCTTTTTAAAAATGAAATGGCATTCTACTCTTCTATTTGCTAAGGGACCGCCCATAAATGATGTCATACTCTTTTTCAATATTTTTGACCCCCTCCTCCCTTTTGTCACAAAGTGTCACATTTCACCATACCCCTCCTCCTCACTTTGTCACATGTCTTTGTTACATGTACATATACTTGCAGTTGAGAAACAAAACATTATGTTATAGGTCATATTTTAAATTTTATTTTAAAACTGAAATTGTGTTTTAATGATATTTGTGACTATAACAACAAAAAATAATTCGTGTATCTATTTTGTATGAAATAAGATTAATAGACAATAGAATTAAAATATAAATATGAAAATGCAATTGCAAACAGTAGTATTTTAGAATATGAAATGGAATTTTAATTAGTATTTGACTGAAAATTTCATCTTTAATTTATGAACACAAAATACTTTACTTTCAAAATAACCTCAAAATTTAATTTGTTGATTTTTAATGCTTTTACTTTAACTAAAATGTGCGATGTCACATTTCTTCTTATCCCCATTCACCCCCTTGTCACAAACTGTCACAGTTTCATGGACCCCCCCCCCCTCTCCTTTCTAAGCGTGACATCATTTATGGGTGGCCACTGCTTCGGTAGATGTTGAATTGACCTTTCACCCTCTCTGAAACATTTTCCACTATTACCATGGGTATATTGTATGCGTGTAAATTACTTTAAGATCTTCGATCTCGCATTAATAAATAGTTTATTTTCAGAATGTATGGAGTTTGTATAGATTATTAAATTTTCTTATTTATTTTATGGCTGATATAAGCATAAAATTCACAGAAGAAAATTGATGAACAAGGCGACTTGAAATGTGTACCTTTTTTCAATCTTTAACTAAGAGTATTTATGTTCTTTATATTAGCAGTAGTACATCTACATTTGTCACTCTAAAATGATACTTTATATTGGTTTTTCTATATTAGATTTGAGATTTTCCTTCTGGTGGTACGTGGAAGTACGAACTTCTATTTAGTGGTATGTCGGTCTAAAAGTTTAGGAACCCCTGCTGTAGATCATACAGTTCTAACTTCTTTTGAATCGATTTTTGTTTAAACATACAAAATCAGTCGTTTTTTTGAGTGTACATTGCCGTGGGCAGTGTACTCAACACTATATTTAGCACTACATCAACACTATAAATTCTATATCTCACATACAAGGCTGCACAAAAGTATTCGTATACTATTCTCCTTGTTAGAGGATATAGCTGAAGGGAAATTTTCAATTGAAATATATGTATCGCTTAAATGAACTACATTTTGGAATGCATGTTGTTAATAGATAGAAATCTCTATATCATAGCTAGGGCTGCTAAAAAATTCAGATAATTTTCCGCTTGTATATGGGAACTTCTGAAATTCGGTTTTGACATGTGTTATACATTTTCATATGGTGAAATGAGACGTAATATTTTAATTTTTTAAATGGTGCTGTTTTGTTACGTTATTCCGAATGTGTTGGATAGTGTTTCATAATCTATGCTTGACGCATGATTCTTTCTTTCTTGTTTATTTCTCAGTGTAATTATTGTGATTTGAATTCTATTTTGCAATTTTGACTGGAAACTTCTTTTTTAATTCATAAAAAACTTTTTTTTCTTTATAAATTGTGCACTTACTTGTGTATTACTTATATTTCATTCTACAACATCACTTTTCCAATGTCAGAGGCAGCAAATGGAAAAGTTTATAAAATTGAACTTGCGCTTCTAAAATGTCAAATTGCCTACTGTTGAGGCGTACATCGTACGTTAGAAACCACTGAATTAATGGCGTGTGAAAAATCCGGAGGGTGCAGAATTGTTAAGTTGCAATCTATTTTT